>CAHIKZ030002116.1:157500-267500 GCA_903632075.3 Acanthosepion pharaonis
AATTGAACTTTGTTAAAAGGGTGATTAGGCAAATTTTAACAGAAAAATCTAAAAAAAATCTAAGAAATGAAGATCTAAAAAACAGATTAATTTTAATTTAAGAAAGAATGAAGAATTTAAAATCTATCTATCTATCTATCAAAAAATATTTTAATTTAAATAAATCTTTCTATCTATCTATCTAAAAAGAAATTATTTTAATTTAATATCTAAACTATATTATTTTAAATATTATATATAAAATCTAAATATCTATCATATCTTATGGAACATATTAAAAAATTTAAATCTATCTATCTATCTATCTATTTATGGAAAATTAATTTTAAAAAAATGAATCTAGGAAAATGGGACATCTATATATTTATCAAATCCATCTATCCATCTAAATATATATATATCTATGGAACATAAATAAATTTACAAATTAAAATCTATCTAATATATCTATTTTATTCATATCAATCTGAAATCTATCTATTTATATAAAAAATTTTAAATGAAGCTGTTTATCTATGTCTTTAAAAAGATTTTTTATCATTGTAAATCTATATTTTCTGTAACAAACATAAAAGATTCTCTGGTTTTTAAAATGATTGAACTTTTTTTCATCATTTCTCTATATATATATATATATATATATATATATAAAATCTGTTCATATTCATTTAGTTATCTGTCTGTTCATAATTTTTATAAAAAAAATCTCTCTAAAATATATTATATATAAATAGATTTATATATATATATATATATATATATATATATATATTTAATGTTGATTTTTGTTTATTCATATAATACATGAACAAAAAAAATTTCTTATTAATATATATATATATATATATATATATATATATTATACATAGAAAGTATCATACACACAAATATATATTTATTTAATATATATAAAATTTGTTCATATGCATTTAGTTAATTTTTGTTCATAAAATATATTTATTTTTCTCTATATATATCTAAATTTTTGTTTATTTAATATATAAATAACTTTTTTATTTTATATATATATATATATATATATATATATATATATATATATATATATATACATATATAAAATACACACACACACAAAAAATATATATATATATATATATATATATATATATATATACATGTATAATATATATATATATATATATATGTATATATATATATATATATTAATTGAAAATAGTTTAATCAAGGTAAATCATAGTAAGAAAAATTTAATTCTTCGCCTTTTTGTCCTTAATAAATAATATTCAGAAGCAAGAATTTTTTAAGATTAAAATTTTCATTTTTCATTGATTAGAATTGATATTAATTTGTAATGATAAATAAAATGTTGATTTATTATAATATATTCTATTTACGAAGAAATTAAACTTTGTCGATATGAAAGTTCGAAAAAAAAGATTGTTCAAAAATTTCCATATGAATTTATTGCATTTTTAAAATAGTGGAGAAATTTTCAAAATTAAAAAAACGAATAGATTTTATGATGATTTTTCACTTGTAATATCTAAAGAAATAACCTTAGTTAATTAAAATCGTACCTCAATTTGAAATTTTTAACAAACGAAATATTTAATAGAATATAAATATAAAGATCAAAATAATATTTAAGAATTATTATTGTATGTCTTCAAGGAACATAAAAATTTTTGACCGAGCAGCCAGTTAATGTTTAAAAAAAAAATTTATAAAATGAATTTCACACAAAAAAAAAAAAAAATCAAATTTTCAAAGTCCAAAAGCTGTTATCGCTTTTTGAAGTATCGATAATTTAATAGAAATATTTTCCTTCCTAAATTTTTGTTTGAAGTAAATGTGTGGAAGAATCAAACATCAGGTGAAAAATTTTAATCAATATTTTTATAATTTAGAAAATATTCTGTTTGATAATTTATCATTGTTAAAGCCTTTAAATCATAATATAGTTGTTTTATAATAATTAAAATTTATAAAAATGGAATGACATTCAGTAAATATTTTTTGTTTTGAAGCATATAAAATTTTTTTTTTTTTTCGAAATTATTTTTTTTTAAGAGTTTCAAAAAAAATTTTAATTGAATATATTCGAAGAAAAAGACAAGTGACCAATTTTTGTCCAAATTTGAAAAAGTTCTTTAGAATTCCACACATTTAAATATATACATCCATATATACATAAACTACATTTTTTTTTTTTTTAAAAAAACAAAAAGATCACCTATATAATACAATTATATATACATACATATCCATATCCAAAATGTTTACTAAAAATATAAAATTTTATTTTTTAAAAAACAACAGTTTGCATGCCACAAATTTTTCCATATAAACGGATATATTTATTAATATAAAAGACATATCAATGTTCAAGTTCAAAAAAAAAGTTATATACATACAGTTATGTGTTTGCATTTTTTCAGTTAATGTGCATAGCAACATTTCCAAAAAAAAATTTAACAAAGATCATGTAATATTAGTCTTATATACGTTTAATAAAAAAATTAAATATTTGATTATAAATTAGGTTGTTTTTATATTTTGCAAAAAAAAAAATTAGTTCATTATGTTGTTTAAATAATAAAACCGGATCTTTAAATTTAAAAATGAGGATTTAAAATATTTGATATATAGTTGATCACTTAAATTTTTTTTTTTTATTTTAAAAAAAAATATATATATAGTTATATATATATATAAATTTATATTATATAAAACAAATGAAAATGTAAAAAAACATGTAATATGTGTGGATGTGTGTTTTATATATTTTTATATATTTATATATATATAAGCCAAATTTAATTCTAAATATATATGTCAGACCATAGAGCACAATATAGAAAAGAAATAATTTATACACAATAAATGTATTTTTTAAATAAAAAATTCATATAGAATATAAATATATAATAATAATAAATTTTTATACGAAATTTTATTGAATTTTTTTCCATATCACATATATCATATGTATACCAAAATATGTGTATCAAATGAATATCATTTTTGTATTGTATATATATATATATATATATACATGTATATATATATATGTATATATATATATATATATATATATATATATGTATATTTGTATATATATATGTATATATATATATATATATATATATATATATATATATGTATATATATTTATATATATATTTATATGCATATATGTATTTTATATATATATTTGTTTGTATATCTATATATAAAGAAATGTATGTATATAAATATATATATATATATATATGTATGTTTTATTATAATATGTGTATATTTTATATATTTATATATATAATTATTTATTTAAAAATATGATTCCAAATATTTAATATTAGAAATATAAACATATTTAAAATATATATATATATATATATAAATATATATATATATATGGATATGAATGTATATATATGTGTGTATATATAATATATATATATATATATTTATGTGTGTGTGTGATAAATTATTTATATAGATTTTTTTAAAAGATTTTTACAGTTCCGGATATTTAACCAGTTTTATTTTCATTTTCTCTTTAATATGTTCCAATTGTTTTTTTGAGTTTAAAATTTTTTATATATAAAAAAATTTTTTAAAATTGATAATTTAATTTAAATTGAAATATATTTTTTAATAATCATTATTGATAAAAAATTTAAATTAAGAAATTTTTTTGATATATATGTAGGTCTTAAAACATGAAATTACCTGTGTATATCGATACATTTCAACAATAAATGATATTTTTAATATATTTAAAGGATAATATATATATTTATTTTTGCATGTGTATACATATATATGACAGAGCAATGATCTTTAATATTACCTTCAAATATTACCCCATATTAATTTAACTAAACTTTAATAAAAAAAATTTTAAATCAATAGTCACGAGTTAAATTCATGAATAAAATTCAAACGGATAGAAATTTCAATTAAATAATAAATAATTTTTTTTTTAAATATAAAAAAGATTATTATTAGTTATTATATATATTTTAAAATAAATTTTATTATTTTAATGTATTATTTATGAATTTTATTCATATTCTTATCCCAAATTAAAAAAAAAAAAATTTAATTTGTTTTAACAAACATCAAATTAAATTATTTGTAGACAGTTTAGAGACAAATTTAAATCAAACATTATAATCTATTTATGAACCCCCAAAATAACACTTTCAAAGTAAAACAATTTAAAATAATTTTTTATTTCTTTTTTTTTCCAAAAGAAAATTAGTGACACTTTTTCTCTTGACTTCCTTCTCTTTTTTTTTTTATGTTTTTTTTTTTCTACCCCTTCGATATCAATATATAACTTCCGTTAAGTTAACCGTTTAAATTGTCAATGTCTGGACCTCCTCAAGTAATTTTTTATGAAAGAATAGAAATCATTAAATTACATCTAACTCAAAAAATGTCTTCTCTCTCTCCCCTCACTTCCTCATTTCGTTAATTTACATATTTAATACGGCCCGTCAAAAATGTGTAAATTTCTTTTCATTTTTTTTTTGTTTCAAAATTTGGAAGTAAAGTCTGATGATCTGCAGTCCTTTTAAAAGGGCTGTGGTGAAATAATTTATTACATGGAACCTTAAAATTTGGTCTGTTTTTTTTTTATATATATATATATATATATATATATATATATATATATATTTATATATTCTTTTATATATCATTCCATAAATTCAAATTGATTACCCACTACAAAAAATTTTTACATTATTTAATATTTTATGTTTTTTTCTTTAATATTTTCATCAGGGAGATAAATGAGAAAATTTATGAAATTTAAATTTTTATATAATAATATTATATATATATATATATATATATATTATATATATATATATATATATATATATATATATATATATATATAAAAAAAGAACAGTAAGATATAATAATAAAATTTTCTTATAGATATTTTTATTTTTATAAAAATATAAAATGAAAAATATATTATAGAATATAATATTATATAATTATATTATATATTAAATATATTTTTTTTTCTACACAGTGATAACCATGTTTAAAAAATGGATATAAAAAGCTGATGAAATTTAATTTTGTAATTAAATTAAAGACATTAGTTCCATTTCATTAAAATCAAGCGAATTTTGGAGTTTTTTAAAATTACTGGGTTTTAAAGAACAGCTATAATATAATTTAAAAAAATTAGACGACAGGCTTTAATTTTCTATTATATTTCATTGAAAATATATAATTCCCATGACCTGAACGTAGAAATAATTGATACCAAAAATATAGACATATTGATTTATAAATTTAATCATTAGAAAAATTAGATTTATCATGTAATTTTAAAATCAAATTTTTTTTTAGTAGTGTTTTTAAATTTGCAAATAATTGAAAAAGTTAAAACAAATTTTAATATTTCAATTTTCTTATATATTTTTTCTCTTATATTGAAATCATCTTCAATATAAAAACAATTGTTTTTTATAAACATTAACACATTTTTTGGTAAATCAGAGAAAAAATTCTTAAATCTCTTAAAATCATTATCTTATATCCGGGTTTGGTCTATTTTATAAACATTAACACATTTTCTAATTTGGAATTCTTTAAAAAAATGGAATATTATATCTGTATATATTCTTATATATAGTTTCTTTTATATCCGGGTTATATATTTTTATATAATATTAAAAGAACAGTTTCTAATTTGGGACCAGAGATCCATCTTTTTATATCCGGGTTTTTTTATCCGGGTTTGGTATTATTTAAATATAAAAGCACAGGCTCTAATTTAAACAAATTTAGAAAAATTCTTATATCCGAAATCTTTATATTTAAACTATATAATTTAAAAAACATTTGTAATTTTGAATTCCAAATAAAAAATATATATATTATTTTTTTGGGAACACATTTCTATTAAAAAAAAGTAAAATGTAAAATATATCAGTTATATTTTTTTTCAATCCTATAATGAGTAAGAGACCTTGTATTTATATTTTTGTTCTGGGGCATTCCATTTTTCCAGCGGTGGTCAGCATTCCAAAACAATAATATCCTTTTAAAATTTAAATGCATTTGTTTTATTTGATCATATATGATTTGAATTTGTTAAATGTGCTTGTGATATATGCCATTTGACTTTTTATAATTTTTAAATTTTCTTAAATTATAGATATCTTATCTCAATGTAATACAAAGGAATCACTGATCACAAAATTAAATGAAATTCTAACTATAAAATCATCCAGGGTTTTTAAACTTAATATTTAAATTGTCAATCAATGACTCAAAATAAAAAAAAAAAAAATTTTAATATTTTAATAATTTATGAAATTATTATTATTATTTTATCATCATCATCATCATTCGATTTCTGCTATGGACACACTACCTACCAAGTCTGCGGAAAGACCTAAGGCAGGTCGTGGTGTGTTGTTATGGCCACATTTCATGTTAAATTTTTTTTTTTTTTTTTTTTTTTTTATCTCCGATGAAGTTGCTAGCGTTACATAGACAAAGTTCTCCTTAGTGTGTGTGCTGTACTTAATAAGACAATTTTCTGTATGTCTCTTAAGCTGGGGTTTCAGGGATTCTTTCAATGTGTTGTTTTGTTCCATTTTTTATAATTCCAAGTGCACCTATTACCACTGGTATTATTCTTGTTTTCAATTTCCACATTTTTTCTATTTCAATTTCCAGGTCTTTGTATTTTGATAGTTTTTCAAATTCCTTGGTTGCTATGTTACAATCCGCTGGACAAGCCATATCAATTAGTAGGCAAGTTTTTTTCTTTCTGGTTTTTTGACAATAATGTCCGGCCTATTTGCTTCAATTTTTCTGTCTGTGTGGATGGTATAATCCCATAGAATGGTGACATCTTCTATTTCTGTAACCGGCGCTGGCCGATGTTCATACCAGTGTTTGCTTACACATTTTCCAAAGTGTTTGCACATTGTCCAGTGTAAGTATTGCCCCACTCTATCGTGACGATTTTTATATTCATTTGGGGCAAGTATAGAACATCCTGAGATTAGATGGTCTATTGTTTCTTGGTATTTGTCACAGAACCTGCATTTTGGATCCACATTATTATGTATGATATTTGCCTGAAAATTCCTAGTGAAAAGACTCTGGTCTTGCGCTGCAAGAATAAAGCCTTCAGTTTCAGACTTTAATCCAGATGCTCGTAACCATCGATGAGTATTAACTTTATCAACATTGGGTTTTTTATTTGCACGTTCTGGATATTGGCCATGCAGAGGTTTGTCTTGCCAGCGTTGTTTCATCTGTTCAAGGGCTTTATCCTTGGCTTTCTTTTTTTCATATCTTTTGCTGCAATAGTTGGTTCTTGGCTTCTGTTTTGATTTACTACAGAATCTACTAAATGTAAATGTTGTTTGTATTTACTGCCTTCTTTTATTATTGAATATTTTTTCTTTCTGTTTTCATGTTGTTTCACTAATTTTATCATCCAGTCATTTGTTGTTTCCATGTAAGTTAGTAAGCCAATAGTTGTTGTCTTGTATGACAATTCTAGCTGAATAAGACCTCTTCCACCTTCTTTACGGGGTATGTATAGACGGTCTACATCAGCCTTTGGATGATGCATCTTATACTTAGAAAGAAGCTTTCTTGTTTTAGAATCCATTTGTCTGATGTCATTTTAGAGTCCAGTTCAAGATGTTGAAACTATATTGGACCACTGGGATGGCTAGGTTATTAATGGCCATAATTCTGTTCTGAGAATTCAATTCAGTTTTTTAATACCAGTCGTACCCTTATTATAGTACTCTTTACGCACTATTTCTTTCATTTTCTTATGGTGAATTCCTTCACTCTCATTTACACCTAGGTACTTATAAGCTTTTCTCCTTGTTCTAAATCTTTTATTGTTACAGCAGGGTCTAAACTAATAGAGGAAGTTTGAAATGAAACGATCCTCGTAAAACTCCAAAAGCTTTAGCACAATTTATCCAAATTGAATTTCATTCATGATTTTGATTATGAATTATTTTTACAGTTTCAGAGGACCTTCATCATCATTGTCATAAATTTATACAATTTAATTCATCCAATAAAAATTTTTATTATTATCATATATTCTTTATTTATTTTATAATAAAATTTATACCTTTATCATCATCATCATTTTGAATTATCAAAATATATTATCAAATTAATCAATGTTGAAATATAAAGGATCTCTCATTATTAAGAATTATTATAAAAATTTTTCATCATTATCAACATTATTATTATTATTACGTTATATCATCATTTTTATTATCTCAATTATTATTTATCATTATTAGAATCATCATATCATTTTATTCATCATATTTCATAATTTATCATTATTATCATATTCGAATTCAAGAAATTATATCATAAAACGGTTATTTTATTTCATCATTATTATTTATTATCATTGATTGTTCCTTTGATTATTATTATTATTATTATTATTTGCAATAATTTATTGCAGTTCAATTGATCAAATATTTTCTGAATTGAAATTTTTGATCCATTTAATCATTATTATTCAGATCATTATTTTTTTTTTAATAATTAAATGTTCAAAAATTGAGAAACATCTCATTATTCTTGCAAGGTAATATTTAAATTCATTATAAATTATATTATTATTTTATTCATTTTCGATTATTAAAATTATTATTTTTTTCAGACCAAGATTAAAATCAAGATTTCAAGATATTATTATTATTATTTATATTCCAGTTTTTAATTTTTATTATAAAATATTGCAATCAATTTTTCGGATTATTCAACATTCTTTTCATCCCTTCTGATCTTGCATTTCTCTTTTTTCAATTTGCTTTTTATTATTAGGTCATTATTATTATTATCATCAAACAATATACTTTTTTTTATATATACCATCAGATCAATATTATTCATCTTCAATAAAAGATCTTCATTGGTTTTTATTACTAATATTATCATAATTATTATCAAATTTTTATTATAAATATATATATATAATTGAATATTATGTTTTGTTTTTCATTATTACCTAGATCCTTATTAGAATTTACGTTTACTATTATTATCATCATCATCATTTTAACAACTTGGATCTTTAATCATATAAATTTAATCATTAATTAACCATTACTATTATTTTTATTGTTTGACATATATCATAAATATATATCATAAAATTTTTCATATATCTTTATATTTATTAAGATCAATTTATTATTTATCTGTCAATATTTAAACTTTGAAACGATTGCATATTATTCAAAAGAAAGGCAAAATTTTTTTCACCCATTTCAACAAAGAAGGTCGCTTAACCATAAAACATGCAGACATATTTATATACAAAAATAAACATATAAAAAAATGTATTGTACATTATAGACAGAAGATTTTTTGCAGGTCGCCATTACAAACAATGGTAAAAAAAAGATTTATATATCTATATATCTATCTATCTGTATATATATATATATATATATATATGGGAAGGATAAATAGATGGATGAAACATTCAAAATATTTAAGCGTAAATGAATTACAAAAAGCATGGATTTAAAATCATGCTAAACTAGGTTTTCTTTCTGAAGAAATAAATACTCTTCTTTCATTGTTTATGGGATTTTGATTGGCATTCTTATTTAGAAAATTTTTGAATTAAATTCAAAATGACTTCAAACAGATTTAAAGAAAGCCTGGAAATTCAAAGGATCAGCCTTTTCAATGATGCATCATGTCCAAATCTATAAAACGATAAATATCATAAGTCGATACACATATAAAAAAAAAAAAAGTGGAAATATTAAAAAAAGAATAATACTTTATTTTTTTCTAAAATAGATTTTTTGCAAGATGAAATATTTTTAATAGGATCAAAACCTCAGTTCTCGAAGAAAATATTTAAATGAAAAAAGAAGAAAGATGTAGATATTTATAATTCATTTGGGCCCTCCGAATAGACAGTTATCAAAGGGCAAAAAATATATAAACCATTTGCCGGTTTCAGACTCAGACGAAGTTATCCGAAATTTAGATTGATCAGGTCGACAAGACATAATTGTATCAAAATTTAAAATAAGATCACGGAGAAGAAATTTATTTTAGAGAAAAAAAAAAAATTTGCATATATAACTCTTCGACTGGAATTCAATTGTTTCTCGTTTATCAATAGACTATACATTTCTGTTATTTTAAATTTTGAATCATCTAGACAGATTGACAGAATATTTGCGTTGAATAAAGGAGGAATTTATCAAAGAATAAATACTTTTATTTTAAATGTTTTTTGTTAAATAGATAAGTTTTAAAAAGAAAAAATAAATAGATTCGAATTTTTTAGGTTTCGGAATTTTTAAGAAATACAAATATGTTTGATACACAAATAAAACATTAAAAAGTCATCTGGACGAAATTGAAACCCTGTATATAAACAAAGTTTGAACTTTGTTAGACAAATAATTTTCGGTTTTGTTTTAAAGTTTTTAGATATAAACCAATATGTATACCTGCGAAAAAGAATTTGAAAATAATAGATAAAAAGATATATATAGAAAACAAATTGAAAATTCAAGGAGTTGTCTAATCACAGAATTTTTCAAAAAGAAATATGGAGATAAGTTGAAAATTAACTTTCATTGTTTTAATTGTCAAGAAACCACAAGCTTGCTAATTTTTTTAAACGCAGAATCGAGTTGTCATTTTCCAAGACTCTCAGTTTGTAGTACAAGAGCAATAAAATATGAGAACATCCATTTTGTAATGATATGATCGAACTCTAAATTAAAGTTTGTATGAATTTCCTACTAAAGATTACTAATAATCCAGTTAACCATTAACCTGCAGAAGGTGCCCATAATATTGCAATATAAAAAGTAGCAATTGAAACAAAGTCCTTAGCAGTTCAAATTATTTTTTATAGTGAAATTTTCAGGTAAATGACTTTGTCCGTATATCTAAAAGCAGGATTTTCCAATAGAAATTTCAATTTTGTTTGAAATATTACAAAATTTCCTATTAATTAGTAGCAGATATTTACAATTATGTATTTTTTCTATTTTTGACATCGTCAATTGTTAACTCTATTGCGATTTTGTTTGATTCAACATGAGAATTTCGCTCTTTTATTCCTGTATAACTTCCATGATTGGCGGACAAAGAAGTGTCAAAATCATGGCTCTCCAAAATTTTTGTCAGAATAAATTATATGTTCTTGATAGTTTTTGTCTTTTTTTTATTACAAAGAAAACCATGTTTTGTCATCAAAAGATGGATTCAAAGGAAAACTTTATTAAATTTTTTCCAGATAGCCAACGAATTCATACGTTTTTTACCTCTAAATTTTTAAATCTCATCCAGAATAAGTATCAAAATTCCAAATGATAAAAATAATCATTATTTAAGAAATAAGAATAATCTGAAATATTTTGAAGATGTTTATCTATATAGCATGGATCAAACATTTTTTATAATTTTTAAAAAAATGATAAGTTATAAAATAGAATTTTTTTCGGCAAATATTTTGCAGATTTTTGTGCTGTTGGATAAGAGTAAAATAAAAATCATAATGAAGAATTACCAGTCTTTTGAAACTCTTATTTAAGAATAGTTTAATGTTGCTTTAGGGTTAAGAAAAACGCCATAACAATTATTAAAAAAAACTTCGTTTTTTAATCAACCTCTGTGGTTTTTGCCACCTAATAAAAAAAAAAAAAAAAAAATGACAAGAAATATGGTTTATGTGATCCAGATATCTAACTGCCTTTCCTGGGAATAAAGTATAAGATAATTTTTGTTCATCAGTTTTAAACTAAATGGAAAAACGCATGTTCAAAGTTATAAATCTTCTAAATTAGATTTGACAATGGTTTTCAAATCAATAATTTCTTGAAAGCTTCACGAAATCCTGCCATTCAAAAGGACTGTTTTTAGTCCATGAGAATACAATTATAACATAAACCCATATTGAACCAAAATGAAAATTCTTAAATCACCAAATTTATTATGAACACTGCATTTTCTCAATTGTTAAAATCTTGAAATGAGATCCGTCGTTTATTGATCATCATTAATGACCAAAACTGATTTTCATTCAAAAAAAAAATATTTCTATTGGACGAAACCTGATATTTACTCATGCCTCAAAACAAATGTTAAGTGTCGTTGACAAAATAACCTGTCCGTTTGTAAAAAAAAAAGGACCTCCAATGATTTTGTGGACTGGGGCACTAAATTGGCTGGTTAATTTTAATGCCTCAAAAAAAAAACTGCTCTCTATTACTCAAACAGAGAACCATCCTTCCTGCCCCCATTAGAATGTCTGACGATCAACTCCACAAGAGCTCCTCTTTGCGACTGCTCGGTTCACATTGACTGCTGACCTGAGATGGAACAAATACATTGAGTCAATAGTTTCGTCCACCGCAAGGAAAGTCTTTTCCCTGTGCCGCGCCAGGAAATTTTTCTCGCCGGAGTCGATCCTTCAAATCTACAAATCGACCATTCACCCTTGCACGGAGTATTGCTGCCATATATGGTCTGGAACCCCTTCTGTTTGTCTCAAGGTCCTTGATAAGATCCAAAGACGGATATGCAATGTAAATGGCCCTGATCTGGCATCTCATCTGCAGTCGCTCTCTCACAGACGCGCCGTTGCCTCCCTCTGTCTTTTTTTACAAATACTTTCATGGTAACTACTCCGATGAGCTGCTTTCGCTGGTTCCCAGACTTCATGAATTTAAGCGTTCAACTAGGCTGGCATCTCGCTCTCACCCTTTCACTGTCGAAACTGTTAAATGTAGCCGTCTCTTCTACTCCAATAGCTTCATGTCTCGCACTTCTCGCCTGTGGAACTCCCCTCCCCATTTCTTGTTTTCCTGATAGCTATAATCTCCAACTATTCAAATGTAATGTCAATCGACGTCTCCAGATGCCTTGATCTATCCCCCCTATATCCTTCTCTTCATCCTTTCCTCTATCACTCCTATTTGTTCTCGCTCCAACTCTCTGTAACCCCTTGCGTACTAGTGGCTTCCCGCCTTGCTTGGCTTTGAATGCTTAAAAAAATAAATTTAGATTTTACCAATCAAACATTATCGTCGATTCATCTGATGTAATATCATCGAATCCTATTATCTTTCATTGAACAAATATCTGTCTGGATTCGTTCAACATTTTGCTTAAGTTTGAAAGAGACAAATCAAAAAATATATTTCCAATTAAATGATTTTTTTTATCGACTGCAATTTACATTGTTCTAATAAATATACTGCGAATAATCTGTCATTTAGTCGCATTTAAAGCAATTTAAATGGATAAAGAACGGTTTCTTTTAATTACAAAGCACTAAATTTATTCATCAATCAAAATGGAGTTTTTATCTTCGACATCGATTGTCAAATGCTTGATGAAAAAGAAATGTTTTGTCTGTTTTATCTTATATTTGATTATGAAAAAAACAAGTAAATTAATGAGAAATAAATTGAAAAAACTTAAAATTATGACATATATATATATATATATATATATATATTTATACTTATCGTATATTATAAATTATATATATATGATGAAATAATTGTTTATAGATAATATGAATAATATGGTGATAGCAGATAAAATCATATTTCAGATAATTTTGTCATAATGGATTTATATATATATATATATTATATATATAAATATATATATATATATGTTTAGCATTGAATTTGGAAAACCATGATAGATAGATGGAAACAATAATAAATTTAAAGATATATAGATAGATAGATAAGAATACGAAAAGACAAAAGGAAAATGATACTTTTTACCAAACCTGTTTAATTCTTTAATCTTAAATATCAAAGAAATTTTCAATTTTATTTTGCAAAAAAATGTATATATATAAACAGAGAAACAACAAAATCGTTAGGTTTTCAAAATACTTGTATATATATATGGTACAATATATTACAAATATTCGGGGAATCGGTTTAAAAATTTCAAAAAAGTTCTATGAACAATAAAAATCAAATTACATTTCAATTTATCAAATGTCGAACCTGGTCATTATAGAAATAAGTTCAAATTTAAATTCAATCTTTGAAATGTCATGCTTAGTAAAACAAAATTTTTACTTGGACATAAGACTCTTGACTGTGTCATAATTGAAATTGAAGAACTAAATTCCGATTCTGATTGTTCCAATATCTCCTTTTAAAATTTACACCCACTTCTCAAACCATTGGGGAACCTATGATTTTGTTTTTCCCCAGCTATGGATTAATTAATAAACCTTCAATCATTTAGAAAAAATGCATAAATAATTATTCAAAAAAAATTAAAAAAAAACAATAATATTGTTTTATTAATTAGTCTTGTTTAAAAATTTTTTCAATCCAGAAGTAAATTAATCAGCTTATTGAACTATCCTGTCCATTGCTATTCATTCACCTGGACCGGAAGTGACGTCTTACATATATAACTTATTATTTTTTTCAGGGATGTGCACCTTAAGATGGACAGCCGAAATTACAGTCGTTTGGTTAAGTTCGTTCTTCAAGTTCCGTTGATGTCACATTGTTGTCTGACAACATACAAAGATCCATTCAATCTTTTTTATTTTCTTTTGCGTTGACATAAATTCCCATCGTTTGAGTCTGTTGTTGGCAACGTATATTAAATAGAAATTAAACAATTTAAAAAACCTTCTGAAGAAACCCGTGATGTTTCTCTTTGAATTAGTGATAGAATTTGCCCGACTTGACTTGCGGTTGCATAACAAAAAAAGTTTTCCTTGTTGTTAAGTATTTTTAGAGGGAACGTTCCGAAACAAAGTGCATGAATTCATCTCTCAGGCGACAGACATTCGTTAAAATTTGACTTGCATTATTAAATTATTATTATCTTTATTAATTATTATTATTATAATTTGTTAAATATATTTCTGCGTGTGTAAATAAATTGAATGAATTGATATGCCATTTTGAAAATTTTTCATGTTATGACATCTAGTTTTATAGTCGTGAATTAAAGCCTAAGAATTGGTGTTAATAAAAAAAAATTTGTTTGTTTTCATGGGTTGGTTGGTGATATAAAATTTGAACTACGAATTGGATATAAATGCTAGCTTGTGAGAAAAATTTAAACATTTAAAAAGAAACAGAAATAGACTGATAAATCATATGTAATATCTCATGATTTCCATATATGTCTGTGATATTAACAATCTTTCATAGATGAATTTTTGACTTGGTTATTGAGGTATGTTTAAGAAAACAATAATCTTTAACTGTCATGCAATAAAATTCCAAACTATTCTGATTTGAAAGTTGAGATGGCAACATTTTGAAAAATTGCCCTTTAGAACAGAAAAGGAAAGTGGATTTGATTCCAGTTAGTGATTTCTCTCTGGAATTGATTGCATTAAACAATCCCCTTTGACCATGTTATCCTTAAATAAATTTGAGACTGAAGGCTGATGTTCTTTCCAAACTTTACAATAAATGACTAAACTGATTCTTACTTTTTTAGCTTGTGACAATCTTTGGAAAAATCTTGAACCTTCTGATTAACACTCTATTAGTATTACACTTCTTTTTTATGAAATTATCAAGTCTTTTTATCAACGCAGTGAATGTTAAGCTTTTCTTCATCTTTTTCTTTCAATAAATTTTGAATACCACATACAATTTCAGACCAATGTTTTAACAACCATTATAATGTGTCTATAACCTTTATTCAGTGAAGAACGGGCAAGCTCGGGTTGTAAACGAAGATTTATCTTAAAGGCAACAAAAGGGTTTGAATGGTGGTCTTCTTCAAATGTTTCAAGAATACGGTTTCTCAAGACGAATATGAATATTGGCAACAATCGTTCCACAGATGCTGAAGAAAGTCTTGAATCAACAGAAACTTCTAAATTAATCCATGGATCTTATAAAATATATTTCTGAACATAAAGTGGGATCTTCACCGTTCTATTTTCTCACAGATTAGAGACAGCTGTTAACTAGGTTTTATGCAGATGGATCAAGAATATCCTGGAATTAATTAGAAGGTCTGACTAATGAAACAATGTAAATCTTCGAAAATGACCTCCAATCAGTAGTTATTGGGACTATAAACATTTTACGGCGTCACAAAATTTAAAACTCCTTGGGGAATTTAACACAGAGAGGACACACTGAATTCAACCAGCATGGCTGAAATTATTTAATAAATAGCAAAGTTCAACTTTTCTCTTACTGATTTGTATTCACGAAATTTTCTTTTATCAAAAACAAAACTTCTATTTAAAGATATAAAATACGTGGTCCCATTGTCATTAGAGCCTTGTTTAGAAGATGATTATATATATATATAATAATATATAAAGAAAAAATTTAGTTGAATTTCTAGAGAGAGATATAATCCGCAATAGTGGTTCTAACGATGATGATGAAAGATGATGATGATGATGATGATGATTTATGAATGAACTCTTAGGGTAAATACGATATAAAAGGATGAACTGAAAGACAATCTTTCGACAATTTTTTTATGGAAATGTTCCATATGATGGGCTTAATGGATTTGCGACTCGGATTTGCAGATAAATCCGCGAACAGTGAGCTGTTCCATGCGTGTCGGTGGCAGTGGATAGAAATGCTAATACCTTTCTTTCTCAGTTCCTCTTCTTCTCCAAGATGGATGGGCAACAACGGTTCATCCATCTCCTAAATCTCCACTCGCCAAACAACTGTAAAGAAAAAAGCAGGGAAGCTAAATCACGTGAAATTATCCATCGAAAGGCGCTGCATCGCTTCTTTACTTTAGTACCACCGGAGAGGTATAAACCGTGATAATAAAACCTGAGGAGTAATAGAAATAGCATTTTCTTGGCAAATAGGAACAATTTTGATATCAGCACTTCCAATAAGGTCTGAATCCATTTTTCATTTACTCTAAACAAATCTATTTGTGGATAATCTGTTCTTGTTCCTTTTTATATATATATATATATATATATATATATAGCAACTGAGCGATGGAAAAATTTCAACCACTTTGTTTTGTTTTTTTCTGACTCGTCAACAGTATCGAAAGGTCAGTTCGATATATATGTATGGTGTTTATACTATGATGCACGGTGGAAATTTGGAAACTCGGATTGAGGAATTCGGAGAGCTGAGTTGGAATTCGCGGCCGGAATCCCCATTACTAACATTTCTAGAGTGTTGGGGGTATCAATCTTCTTCTTCTTCTTCTCTCAGAAAGAGTTGGGTTAAATATCCAGGTCAGACCGAAGGTTCTATAGCCTTGGATAAACTGGGTTTGTTCTGATAAGAAAAGAACTCCTGACTACGAGAAATATTCAGGTTCCACGTCACACGGTCATATATCAATTGACATTGAGAAACCGTGCTTTTGATCAAATTGGGATTTTATTGAAAGACCCCATGTCTGGCAATTTTTTGCACCATGCCACACCAGCAGGAGGACACTGTCATGGGTGTCAGACATTTTTCCGTAATTGGACGTCAATTTAATCTGCCCACCTAACTCCGTAGTTAAACACCCTTCATTATTGTTGGGGCGCATTTGAGCAAAGATCAACAAAATTGCTTGTAACACCAAAGATTAACTGAAAAAATGATTTGGCAGCATTCACCAACGTAAACATGGAGACCGTCGACAAAAGATGCATGAGTTTTCGAACTTGTCCGTGGATGAAGTCAATGGTTATTTTAATGATTACATTTACTCTTTTGGATTTCAATTTATCCATAGTGTAATATTGATCTAAATATAAATGTCAGTGTTATTTTCATTTTGCGTAATTTAGATGACAATTTATCCATCGCACCCTGTAGATCTGATAAAATGAGATGTCAGTGTTATTTTCATCTTGGCCGCACTTAGACGAAATTTATACATCACTCATATATATATATATATATATATATATATATATATATATATATATATATATATATATATATATATTTTGAAACATAGGTTATTACTGTGTAGCGAAAAACATATTTTTATTCAGTTAATTCATAATATTAATGCTCAAATAAATTTACATTGAGCACTGTTTTGTAAAAATAAAAATAAAAATATCAATAAGAACACTTGATTATATATCTTACTGTTCTTTTTATTTGAATATACATACATACATACATACATACATATATATATATATATATATATATATATATATATATATATATATATATATATACACGTTACAAAATTTTAGGGATTTGTACCTCACATCAAAAACGAGTATAAAAGTCCACATGTACGCAAATTCTACGTTTCTGAGTTATTAAGTTAATGTTTACGGTAGGTGACGCAGTGTTGCCGTTTAGACGATGTTACATTTGCCATTCGTGTAATTTTGTGTTTAGTCTCTCTTAAACATTTAATTTATTGTAGTAGTGAGTTAACTGAGAAGTGTTCCGTTTAACAATGGCAAGATATTCAAAGTTTATAAAAGTAATGTTCGATTATATCTTGAATTGTACATTTACCGTAAACTTGATAACTAGAAAACGATGTATTAGTAGACATATGTTAATATGGACTACTGTCTTTGATTTGCTGTGAGGAAACCACTCCAAGTATTTTTGAAACACCCTGTATATGCCCTGTGTAAGGAAAAAATGGATTTTTTAAAGAATTTATTTAGACAGATTTTTTTCACTTTAAACGTTTTATTTAGTGAATTCTCTCGCTTGTGTAGACGCCATATTTATTTATTAAGCAGTAAATTTGTTTTTTATCGTCTAACGGTCAGAATATTCTAGAAAAATTTAGAGAAAAATATGCGCTCTTCGACAGGATTTGAACTGCGTTCCTCTAGGTTAAACCAACATTACATCAAACCTTCTTTTCTTTCATAAGATTTTTCGAATATTCAGGCCGGAAACGGGAAATCTATATTTCTTTTTATGTCCGGTGTCCATTCAGGACGTAGGCGATCACGGCTCTTCACTTCCCCCTATCCATTTTAGCTCTCAATAAGTTTTGTTCCTTTGCTACTACCCCCAGGCCGTGTTCTATCATCCACTTGCTTAAGCCCGCTAGGTAAGTCAAGCGTTGTTTTCGCTTGTCCCTCTTTCCTTCTATTCGACCCTTGAGTATTAGATTCTCTAGGCTTTCCTTCCTCATTATGTGTCCCAGAAACTTCAGCTGCCTCTTCATGGCGTTGAGTATAAGCCTCCTTTTTGTTTGCTTTCTTCCGTAGAATAACATCTCCGTTACCTCGAGTCTCTTCTTCATTTTTGTGGAAATCGTCCAACATTCGCTGCCGTAAAGAAAGACAGATGTCACGTAACAGCTCAGTATTCTTTTCTTTATTACCAAAGAAATCCTGTCTCGTAATACTCTGCCCATTTTTTTTTTTTTTTTTTGTAATGCGCTTTTGGCCATCCCAATACGTCTTCGGATCTCAGCCTCGCACTTACGGTCCTCCGTCCTAACACTTCACAGATATTTAAATTTCCGCACCTGCTTGATTTTAATGTAGCCGACCTGCAAACCGCATTTAGGGCCCATCCTTTTTACTGATTTTATGCATTCTGTCTTGTAGGACAATTTAGTCCCTTCAATTTCTACTTCCCTACTTTCTGTTGGAAGTTTTACATGATATTTTTTTTTTAAATATTGTATTTTAAAGATACACGCTATGAGATAATGTTATGAGAAATGAAAGCTTGAAGAATCTGATACTCACAGGTCGAATAAAGATTTGACGAGACAAGAGAAAGCAATATATATCATACCTGGCGGTTTTACGCAAGTTGGATGATTTTGGTCCAAAATGGAGGTGGCAGACGGACGAATTTTATAAGTTCTAAATTTAGGGAAAGAGGATAGCCGTGATTACCTACGTCTGAAAAAAAACTGAATAAATATTGAAAGAACCAAATTTCAGCTTTCACTTGAGACGGATAATGAGCCCCATATATGTGCAAGAAAAAAAAATATAAAAATCCCATCACATCTTACATTGATTAGTTGTAACATACTTGTTCATCCCAATAAATGTTAAGATTCTCAGCCTCGCAATTACCGTCCTTCGTCATAACACTTCCCAGATATTTAAAATCAGGCACCTGCTTGATTTTAGTTTCCCCGACCTGTAAATCGCATTTCAGGCTCATCTCTTGTAGTTTATGCTTAGTCCCTTCTTCTCACTCTTCTACTCTCGCTACGTTCTGTAAGAGGTTTTGTAATTTTGTTTCCGTGTCTGCTATCAGTTCTGTGTCATCAAAGTGTCTAAAATGATTTTGGATTATAACAGGAATTCAATGACGAATCACGTGGTAGGATAGTTCCAATCTTTAAATTGTCCCTCTGTAAATGTTTAATAACTAAAGGGGCGTCTGTTTAAATGCGAGTAGCCATAAAGATAACGTTTAAGAATAATAAAAAGCGAACTGTAAATGCGTAATGTGTAATTTTAGAAAAAATAATTATATATTTTTTAATTAATCCGACATATTTCGATTACACTTGACGAAAGCTCCGTTTATTTAAACACTATTTTATTTTGTCTGCCGGCCTGAACATTAAAAAGTTAAACAAGTGAAAAAATATATCCCATTAGAGTGTCTACTCAAAAAGGAAATCCACAAAAAATAACGTTTAGTCAAATATATATATATATATATATATATATATATATATATATTAAGACATTTTTTATGCTTATAATTCTTTTTTTTTATTTTTTAAAAATTTTTTGTCCATTTCATTATATATATATATATATATATATATATATATATATATATATATAAATATATATATATAATGAAATGGACAAATTCCATATATATACTTATGTTTAAAATTATTTCATTATATATATATATAATATATATATATATATATATATATATATATATATATATGTTCACAAGTTTAAAATTATTAACTGAGGTGACATTATTCATTTCATGTACAAAAATAATAATATCTGTAACACACATTAACACACACATTTTTATATATATATATATATATATATATATATATATATATATATATAAAGAAGTGTGAAATCAAAATTGTCCAAATCTTGAAACAAAGATGGGACAATTATCCAATATCATTTCATTCGAAAAATTTCATGTTCTAAAAAAATAAAAATAAAAATAAATTAATTTAGTTTAATTTTTTCAAATTTATCAGATAAGATGTTTAGCTATCTTGATACTTTTGAGAAAAATGAACTGACATGAGCGTTTACTCAAATATGGAAATACAATACAGATAAAGAATAATATATATATATATATATATATATATATATATATATATATATATATATATATATATTATTACACAGAAGTGAAATCGAAATGAATTAAAGTGGGTAAAGACTTACTTTTAAGACTGATTGATTTTAAATAGACTCTTTCCACGGACTTAGGCAGTCTGTCTTGCTAAGGCGTCGATATGGGTAGGCTCTATCAATATTTCAATTGTTGTCATTATTAAATTTTAAATTTTAAATCTCTTGTTCCGACACGAATACAGTCCATCCGTCTCGGTTGAAACAGGCAAACGTACTCGACGTCCGTTGAAATAGACTATACTCATAAGTTAATTTTGTATTTCTGTGTTGTATGACATATATGTCATATTCAATACATGAGAATCTTTTTGTAACGTTTTGATTTTTTATATTATTAGCACCCACTTGGATTACATACCCACATATTTTTAACCTTTACTATACATAATATATATATATATATATATATATATATATATATATATATACACACACAGTAGCGTCCAAAACTAAGGGACAAAATTTTAAAACCTAATATTTGTTAGAAATAACAACCGGGAAAAGCTGAAATTTTGGCAACTGGTAGTCGTTATCGTCCATAATAACATACTAAAATTTGAATCATTTGCAAAAGATAGAAAAAGAATTATAACAATTATTTATTTATTTTCAAATTTAATTCCTTCATATTGTTCAAAGCAGAGGCTAATAGTGTAATAAAAACCTCGGGTATTTCCAGTAAGATATCTTTAATCATTTCTAAGACACAAAGGTTCAGAATTTAATCTAAGAATTGGATAATTTTGCTGTCACACGATTTGGATACAAAATGTTGAAAATATCTTATATGTATGCCAAATGTTTATATATATATAAAACATAGTCCGGATATTGAGCACCTGAAGGCATAGAAATATATTTTATTTAAATTTTCATCATAATATTGACTAGCATATTCTTGTATCTTTTTTACATAATTTAAAGACATGTTAAAGTATGCTGGACGTATAAATATGCATTTTGTTTTTTCGTCGCGCTTAAGAACTCAAACGGTTCCTTTAAATTCACAACTTTAGCTGTTTTCCATGGTGCTAAGGTCTATTTTTAGAATTATCATTGTCAATACACTACCATTACTAGTGTTCTCTAGATGTTTTCCTAGTTTAATTTGGTTTGTCTTATTTTACGACATATCAACCACAATAGGTTATTTAATCCTGGCAATTTTTTATTGCTGGTAATATTTTTCTTCATACATGTACCACTGGTAATTTTTTTTGTTCAAAAATGTATTGCTGGTAATATTTTTTTCCTTGAAAAAATGTACTGCTAGCAATATTTTTTTTCTTCAAAAATCTATTTCTAGAAATATTTTTTCTTCAAAAATATATCGGTGGTAATATTTAAAAAAAATGTATATCTGGTAATTTTTTTTTTCAGAAATGTATAGCTGGTAATATTTTCTTTCAAAAAGTGAATATATGGTAATATGTTTTTCTTCAAAAATGTTTGGTTTGTTTTTTTAAACGGCATATCAACTTCAGTGCGTTATTTAATGTCGACAAGAGTTTTATTGCTGGTAATGTTTTTTTTTTTCAAAAATCTATTGCTGGTAATATTATTTTCCAAAAATGTATTGCTGGCAATGTTTTAAAAATGAATTTTTGAAAATATTTCTTTTTCAAAAATGTATCGATGGTAATAATATATTGCTGGTAATAATGCATTACTGGTAAAAAAAAATTCTTCTTGTTTTTTCATTGTTGGTGATAATTTTTACAAAAATATATTTATAATATATAATTGGACTTTTTAGAATTTTAGTGTTTTGTTTTCATTTTGGGGGTTAACTATTTGCCCATATATTGGAACCTAACAGGTTCTACCACACCGGGTCAAGGGGTGGATCGTTGGGAACACCAAAAATTAAGTGATACCATTTTTATTCAAAATTTTAAAAATCAAAGGTCAATGTGGTTTACTTCTTTTAAAGGACTCAAAGATGTAGTTTATAGTTTTTACCCAGGACGCGGATGCAGTTTATCGTCTTACCCAGGACGCGAAAGTAGTTTATCGTCTTACCCAGGACGTGGATGTAGTTTATCATCTTACCCAGGACGTGGATGTAATTTATCGTCTTACCCAGGATGTGCATGTAATTTATCGTCTTACCCAGAACACGGATGTATTTTATCGTCTAACCCAAGACACGGATGTAGTTTATCGTTTTAACCAGAACGAGGATGTAATTTTTCATCTTACACAGGAGGGGGATGTAGTTTAGCGCCTTAGCCAGGACGTGGATGCAATTTATCGTTACACAGGACGCAGGTGTAGTTTATCGTTATACTCAGGACTTGGATAAAGTTTACCGTTGTACCCAGGACATAGATGTAATTTATCGTCTTTCACTTGACGTGGATGTAGCTTATCGTCTTACCCAGAATACGGATGTAGTTTTTTTATCTTTTTTTTAAATGTCTTTAATTTAATTTATTGTCTTTATTGGAAAAGATAAGTTTATCGTGTTAGCCAGGACGTAGATGAAATTTATCGTCTTATCCAAAGGACGCGGATATCTTTTTTATCGTTCTAAAAAAAATTTAGAAAAAAAAATTGAACATTTCAAATATAACAGGATCGTCTTGTTTATCTTTACCCAGGACTTTGATATTTATCGTTTTCCAAAAAGACGCGGATTAGTTTATCGTCAAAATTGGACGCATAAGTTTCAGATTATCGTTTTAGCCAAATCTAAGATTTAGTTAAATCGTCTTACACAGGAATGAAAAGATTTTATCGTATTTCCAGGACTTTGATAAAGTTTACCGTTGTACCAGGACATGGATTCCAGATTCGTTTCACAAACAAAAAATGTATTTGTCGTTTTTCAGGACGCGGATGTAGTTTATCGTTATTCAAGGATACGGATCTATGTTTTTCGTCTTACCCATTTATAAGGATGAGGGATGTAATTTATCGTCTTAAAAATAAACGCAAATATAAGTTTATCGTGTTAGAAGGACAAATTTGAAATTTCTCGTCTTTGAAATGGTTGCAGATGTAGTTTATCGTATATTTTAAAAAAATGTAATTTATTTCTATCCAAGGACGCGGTTATAGTTTATCGTCTTTTACAGGACTTGGATAAAATTTACGTTATGTTGTACCCAGGACATAGATCTAATTTATCGTCTTTCAGTTGACGTGGATGTAGCTTATCGTTTAGAAAGGAGACGGATAAATAGTTTATCGTCTGAAACACCCAGGATACGGAGAAAATTTTCGTCCCTTCCAATAAAAACAGTTTATCATTAATTTCAGGATTGGATTCAAAGTTTCTCTGCTTGAAGGATTTGTTATAGTTTACCTTTAAAACAAAAAATATTTATATCGAATATATGACAAAATATTTAAATGATTTTTAAGATCAAAACTGGACATCTGAATTTTTTCTTCGATATGAGCTTATTTCGTTGATATTTTCATAAAATTTTCTTGACATGATTTATTCACTCTTAGGTCAGTGGATATTTGAAAATACGCATAAATGTATCAACATTAAAAAAAAAAATTCCTGTTGTTTATTGTGGTATGGAATAAATGAATAATAATATTAAAAAACTCGGTAAAACAAATGAAGGTCAAAATTAAAATTATTATTAAAATATACCGGGTTATATATTATATATTTTATATATATTATACTATATATTATATCTTTATTTATTTATTGCTAATATGGATACCGGTTACATAAATAAAAATAAATTTATTAAGAAAAAATGTGTTATACATTTGATTTATTAGATTCTAAAACATTTGGGGGACATCTATTTGGAAATATTGTATATTTATTAATATATAAATGTTGAATAGATACATGTATATATATATATATATATATATATATATATATATATATATATATATATATATATATATCAAATTAGTCTTAATATTAAAATTTACGGATAAATTCAAAAAATATATTTATATAAAATTTATAACATAGAAGTCAAACTGTTAAAGGTTACAGATGAATTCATTTTATTAGATATAGGGATGTCGTATGGGTCTAAAATTTATAAAAAATATTTTAATGTATCATTATTTTCTTAGAAATTTTAAAATCAGTGGGTAGGGATGTTTTTTTCAATGAATTCATCTGGAAACATGAATTATGATTTTAGCTGTGTCTTTAAAACCCAGTAATTTAAAAATTACTCCAAAATTCGCTTGAGGATGAAATGGAAAACTAATGTCTTTAATTTAATTACAAAATTAAATTAATAAAATTTTAACTTCCATTTTTGAAACATGGTTAGAACTGTGTATTTAAAAAAAATTTTTAAATTTTAAATCAATTAATATTTAGAATATATAAATATAAATATACATTGAGCACTATTTTGTAAAATAAAAATTAATCTATATTGAAGGAAACCGGATTATATATCTTTCTATTTTTTTATATTTTATTTATATATATATATATATATATATATATATATATATATATCATATGAAAATATATTTATGTAATATATATATATATATATATTCTGGAAAATGTAGATTAACATATTAATAATTTTATCTAAAATAATGAATATATCCACAAAATATATAATTTATTAAGTTCTTTAAGTTTCATAACAGCCTAATCTTTTTTGAACTCTTATCTGTTATAAATCTTTTGATCTAAAATCCATATGTGAAACGAATTAAACACAAATTTATTTTCTGGATGAAAATATTTCTATATAGGAATCTTTGGAAACCTTCAAACTCTAATCTTTATATATATATATATATATAATATATGCTATATATATGATTGTGTGTCCCATATATATATAAATTATGTTTAAATATATGGTGGATATGTCATTTTAAGTATTGAAAAAATATACGGAAAAATCAAATAAAAAATATAAAAATATAATTTAATATATTTATTATGTTTTAATGTTAATATAATGTCCATCGTCGGAATACATAAAAATAAATATTTCTTCAGTTATTCAATTAAATGAAAACAAATTTAACATTAGACTATATCAAAAACAACAAAAACGAGGATGTTCGTCATATTTAATATATTCAATTTCAAAAGTACAGAAGCATTTAAAAATTCAATGTGAATAAAAATTGATCCCTTTTAAACTTATTTATTGTGGGGCAAAAATCAAGATCTTTTTCCTTTATATATATATATATTTTATATCATTCGATTTTTCAATCGTTGATTACATTAACGATTTGAATTGTTTCTTGAAAATATATTAGAATATAAACGATATTTATTTGCAAATTTTTTTATTTCTCAATCCAACATTGTTTGTTAAGAAACATTCATTTATGTAAAATTGTAGGTATTATCTATTGTTTAATACTTTTAAGTAAAATCATATGATAATTTATTTATTTGTATTAATATTTTCTATTTTGAATAACTCTGTCCATCGTCTTTTCAAGCACAAAAATGTTCAGCTGCTTATTTTTTCCGTGAAGCAAGGTTTTATCCAAATGGTTAATTTTGTTTGGATTTTTTATATGAAATATTTTATAACACACAACATTATTTAATGGGTATATACATATATAGATTTTAAATATATATATAAATATATATATATATTATAATATATATATAAATATTTATATGAAATTAATATATTTGAGATTGAATAAAAATTTAAAACAGAACATATTACTATTCATAAAAGAGTCAAAAAAATTTGAAAGAAAGCATATATAGATTAAAATTTTAAATTATATATAAATTTATATTTATAAGATATTTACAACCTGTTTGATTAATTAACCCATGACACCTTTGTAAAAAATGTATAAATAAATATATGATATGTAAAATTTTTAAGTTGTATTAAAATTAGAAACAAAAATTAATGTAAAAGAAGTAAATTTATAAATTATATAAATTTAAAAAAAAATTTTTTTTTTTTAAATCATTTTTTTCTTAACTGACAATTTTTTTTTGTATATATATATATATATATATATATATATATATATATATATATATATATATATATATATATATATATATAT
This sequence comes from Acanthosepion pharaonis, assembly GCA_903632075.3. NCBI lineage: Eukaryota > Metazoa > Mollusca > Cephalopoda > Sepiida > Sepiidae > Acanthosepion > Acanthosepion pharaonis. The sequence continues at coordinate 184,856 of CAHIKZ030002116.1, forward strand.
TTAAAACAATATGATAAATCATGTTTATAAATTGGAGATTAATTGAAAAAATTATTTCAGGACTTATATTTTTTAATCTCGTGAAATCTTCAAATAATGTTAAAAAATTTAATCAACCAAAAATAATCACTTTAGAGATATGAACAATTTAAGGTAAATATATTTAATTTTTCTTATTTTTTATTAAAATAGAAATAAATAAGATTTTAAATTTTTATATTTATATATATATATATATTTAATAAACAAATTAAACTTTGAAATCAAATTTCGCGATCAATCTAAAATAATTTTTAAAAAAATATTTAAATCAAAAATATAATATATTATATGTCGCAATTTAAAAATATTTTAAATAAAAATATCATGAAAATTCTATCTACATTATATTTCAAAGAATAAAAAAAAAAAAAATAAATTACCCCTTTTTTTATAAAAATTAAAAAAAAACATTAAAGAACTTTCGATTCTATATCTGTTTGTTATTTTCTCTTCATCTATATATATATATATATATATATATATATATATATATATATATATATATATATATATATATATATATATAAAAGAAATATGTTGTAGTGGTTCCAACGAGAGAAAAGTATGTATAAAAAAAGAAAAGAAGAGAGGTGCCGCAAACGTTTTTGGTTGTAATGTGGATTTATTTAGAAAAAAAATTATGCTTTGTTTTACATAATTTTACGACACGTGTTTCTGGTCTGGTCGACCGTCTTCAGGTAAAAGTGGAGATTTTTACATATTATTAAAAATAATTAATTTTTCTTCATGTTCAATGTTAAATATTCTCGATATGAGACATTTCTGTTTGTGTGTTGGTAATCTGAATTTTATTTTTGAATAATGAAGAGTTCTATATGAAGGGTCATAAAACAATTAAGGTTAATCCAGCGAAATATAAATATTATATTTATCTTTTTATCTTTTAATATTATATACGTGAAATCTTAGATCTGTTTTCCATTTGGTGCGTTTTGTCGCATGAGAAATATATATGCGTATATTTGATTGCATATATATATATAGAAACAACTGATAAAATCTTGTATGCATGACCCAAGGAGGATGAAATTTTAGATTTAATGTATATTTTTACGATAGGAAATTTAAATAAAATAGACATTTAGATTCCATTTAATTTTTTGTCACCACAGCCCTTTAAAAAGGGTCATCATATCATTATAACAGGGTTCCAAAGGCTTTGAAATTAAAAAAAATCTGATGAGAAATAATAAAATGGATAGTGATGGGAAAAAAGGGAGATAACTAAATGAAGAAAATGGAAATTTTTTGGTGGAGATATATATATAATATATATTTTAGGCATTTAAAACAATAATGCCTATACACATAATTTTAAAAAAATTGGAAAAAGAAACTTTCTGACATGAAAAACAATAGACAAAAAAAAAAAATACTTGAATGCATTATACAAAAACGGTTGAAACCCAACTTAAACAAAATCAAAAATGGCATCTAAACAAATATTCTTAAATGTCTAGGTTTTCTGATAGAATGAATTAGAAGCCATTGGTTTATACCAACGAAAGAAATATCTTCATTCTAACAATTCACTCTTTTTGTGAGGTAATGTGTGACGTCATGAGATGCGAGTGCGATTTTCGCTTTTAGCGTCTTATATGCGCGTGTTTATCGTTCTTAGATGATAAATAAAAAAAAAACAATGACAGAACTAAAATCACTGTCGTGTCCGTATATTGTTTAATATGTTTGTGATTTACATCTTTGATAATGGCCTTTAAAAAGAACTTTTAGATTATATTTGAAAAAAATGGATCAATATTGTGAATTTTTTTTCTTCGTTTAATGATAATGTTATCAAACTTATCAGATGTTACGAAAAATTGAACATAAAATAAATAAACACGGACTTGTCTATATTATTTAATGAACGTATATATATATATATATGTGAAATATAATATATATATATAGAAAATATATATATTGAAAATGTGTAGAATAATATGTAAAAAAAAATAATGAAAAAGAACTAGTTAGGTAAATAATCCAATGTTCTTTAAGAACTATTGAAAGAAAGAAAAAAAAGAAAACAAAAAAGAAATAAGGAACTTGATATAATTATTTATTTAAAAAAATGATTCCGGAAGATGATGGAAGAAATAAAAAAAAAAAAATTTATGTTTAATAAACATTGGGAAAGTTTTAAAATAATTGAAAAATGGAATCATATTTTTAAATAAATACAAAATATGTATATATAAATGATATATATATATATATATATAGAATATAAGATAAAAAAAAAGAAAAAATAAAATTTATGAATTGTTAAAGATAAAAAAAAAATTGAAGAAAGAAAGAAAGAAAATTATCTCGACAGAAAGAACTGAATGAAATATAAAATAAAAGATATAAATTTAAAAAAAAAAATGAAATTATTTGATTAAAAAAAAAATTTTCTGTTTTAAGATAGATGCAACATGAAAGGTTAGGAGGAAAAAATCAAAATAAAACAAAAAATTTCTTTTTTAATGTAGAAATTAAAATGAAAAAATGAATGAAAATCAAAAGAAAAAAAAAAAATAAAATAGAGAAAAATAAGAAAATTTTGAAATGAAAAATTTATTTAAAAAAAACAACAACAAAAATAGAATAATTAAATTATTTTAAAATCAAAATTTTTGTTTCAATTTTAAGGTTAAATTTAAATTTTCAATGAATTACAAAATCAGAAACGTAAACTTTTAAACAAAATGATAGAATCAGATTATTTAAAATTAAATGAAAAACAATTTTTCGACAACCAGAAAATTTATAAATAAATGCGTTCAAATATATATTTATAAATATATAAGAATTTAATTTCAAAATATTGAGATTTCGAAATTTAAAAAATTTAAAAGGATAGACAACAGCAAAACGTATAGGATTTTGGTCTTTCACAATTGATTTCGTAAAACTATTTATCTTGTCGTAAGAATACATTTTTCAATCATTCAATTATTTTTTATCCTTTTTAGGTGGAGCAATTTTCTATCTATTTTTATTCATTTATTTAGATTTTTAAGGTTTTCCGTCATTTTTTCAAGTCGCCTTTTTTCAAAGAAACCAAATTTATACCTTTTTTTATATAAATTTTGTTTAATTTAAATTTGATTGTTTTTAATTTTGTTTTGACTTTTTTTTCATTAAATATGGTTTATAGAAAGTTCAAATCGGTTTAGAAATTCTAAATACGTCAACTTGTTTATTTCTTCATCTCGCTAAAACGGAGATCTCTATCTATTTATTTATATGGTTTTGATATATCACCATTTAAGCATTCGTCGAGTCTGTTCAGTGAGTTTTAGTTCGACTTACACCAACTTTTTAAGTTCAGTAAATTTTAAATGTTTTGTAAATATTTAATAATTATAAATGAGAAATCTTGCAGTGACACGATTAATAAGTTTGATAAATTTTTTATTTAAATTATCTAAGCAAATAAATTATCTTAGGAAAGGCATCAACTATTTAGAAATAAATTTTTTATAAAGCGGAAGAAAATAAATAGTAGGGTAGTGATGAATTAAAAATAATTAATTTTTTTACGAAAATATTCTAGAATCTAAAAAAATATTAAAATTTTAAATTAACCTGTAATTTATTATTTTGATCGTTAAAAAATATTAATCCATCAATAAATTTTCGCTGTAAAGAAAAAAGATTTTGTTTAAAATTTATTATTTTCAAAATTTTCTAATGTCCAAAATCTCAAAAAAAATTTGAAATTAACTTGCCTGTTAAACCAAAAAGCTTGTTCTTTTTAACTGCAGAAATTATGGAATTTTTTAAATGAAGATATAGATTGCAGATGTTCACAAAGCCAAATTAAAGAAATGTTTTTTATAACAGCAGAATTTTTTATCCACTCAAGCATTTTGGTGTTTTCGTGATGTAAAATTTTCTTGAACAAGTTTCTTCGATCAAAGAATTAATCAATTTAATGAAATATGCTTTCCAACAATTTTCTTCCGTGTAAAAAATTTTTTTTTGGAAACAATTTTTAATTTGTTAAATGGTCAGAGAATTTTAACAAATGTCAGGGACAAAGGAAAAATTTATTTTCTACAAGGCCGATATATATTGCAAAAGGCACCTTTCTGATAAAATGTGCAAGACAAATCTTGTCTGTTTTCAGGAAAAAATTCAATAAATTAGTGAAATGGAATTTTTACTGAAATTAACTGTTTTTCTGGTTTATTCGTAACGCTTTTTGTGAATCGTTTATGACATTTTAAAATAAGAGTGTATGTTATTAAAATTAATTTTTTTTTAATTCAATTTTATTTGTCGTTTAGGGGCAACATATAATCGTGAGTATTTTTAATTTAAATTAAAAAATCAGACAATTGGTGGTTGAATGTCTTTACATTTTTTCTAAACAGCAAACAATTTTCAACAATAATATAATTTCTTAGTTTTTATTTCTGAAAATTTTTTTCTTTTTTTACAAACATCTTTATTATTAGATATTTTTTACAATAAGACGATGATTTTTTATAGGAAAACACACACCAATTTTTGGGTGTTTTATCAAAAAAATTATAAGTTTTCTTTGCCAGGCAATTTCTTGTTGTCATATAGACAATTTTCGTTGATGAAAAATAAATCGACTATTCGAAACACGAATAATATATTTTAAAAACAAATCTATAATTTTTATATTTATATATAATATGAATTAATTGTTAAACAAAATATATATTTCAATATGTATAATGATATTATATATGGACAAAGCTGACAATATATTTAAACATTTTAAAATTTATTCTATTTTTTTTTTACTATAATATATATTTTATATACATAATGAATTTATAATAAATGTTATATATGGGCGTTTTCCTTGAATGTCCAAGAAATTTTTAATGAAAATAACAAGAATTGGAAAATAGTCGGACATGTTATGACTCTGACATTACTGAATTATTGAATTTCTATTCTAGGTTCCTGCCTCGTTTCCTGTATCCAACTCTTCTCCCTGTTTCTTTTTATGTTCATCACCTTTTCCTTGAAAACGAAAAAATATAAAAAAAAATTTAAAATCGTCATTTTCCTATATCATTTGAATAAAACCTGTAAGAAATTTTTTTTTTCAATATATTAAAATATATATATTCTATGAATTTCATAAATCAAATTCGTTGTTCATTGCCTAAAAAAATCACCAAGAAAAAATTCATCTATATTAATTAACCAAAAACATATAGAACAACGTAAACTATTCCTAGTAATTTTTAACTTCTAATGCAGATTTTTTTAAACAAGCTGTCTGCAAAAGTTTAACGAGACTATTTAGGAAATACCAATACTATTTGAATTTGTTTGCGATTTGATGGATGAAATCGCCATTTATAAAATAAATTAAATATTACAGAAAAATTTTTATGAAAAATTTATATATATTTTTATATCAATGATTATTATTTGTCACTTTTGTATCCACTATTTTTAAAAATAATAACTTGTCATTTTCGTAATGCTCATTTAAATTAAATTTTTTAATTTTATTTTACAACATAGTAAACTGACAAACACACAAAACAGTACTCAAAAATAATACTCGCTCGAATATATATATATATATATATATATATATATATATATATATATATAAAGGTGACCCAAAAAATAGGAACTTTTAACAATCCAATAAAACCAAGAGTGATGGAAGAAAAATATTTTATTTATAGTAATTGAAACCTTTAAACATGCCATTTAAGAAACAGTGATGGAATTTTCATTTTTTTAAAAATTACGTCCTGTAGATGGCATCCTCCTGTACGAATGCATTCTTGAAATCTGCTGTTGAGATTCCTCATTGACTGCTGCAACATCTCAGCTGGGATACTGTGAATTTCATCTTGAATTCTAAATCTAAATGGCGAAATGTTTCTTGCTCAATTTAATTTTGTTTTTACAGCAATTTACCCCAAGCAAGGCGGGAGTTCAACTAGCACGCAGTGAGTTAGAGAAGATTGAGAACAAGATTAAAGAAGCATATTCGGGGAAAGGATAGAGAGACGGACTGGGAACAATCTCAGGACGTCGCCTATATTATTTAAAATCAGAAATTAATAAGCATTCATTTTCTGTAAAAAATATTTAGTCTCGGATTCTCATTAGAATGATAATGTAAAAATGCCCGAAAAATAAATACAAATGAAATGTAATGTTTTCGAGTTAAACAGTCTCTGTAAACTGCTTCGTAGGTATCGGTTTGGCTGGCTGCGGTCCCAGTATAAAGAATATAAGAAGGAGACCGAAACTTTGAACTGTACTCAGATCTTTGAATAGGTTTGAATTAAAGGAATCAAGAGCGACATTAATCGTGGTCTATTTGGCAAAACTGGGATATCTCAAGAATTTTGTAATGGAAAGAATGTAATGAATACTGGAAAAGAGAAAAAAACAAAATTATTGAGTGAGAAAATGTCCACATTGGAAATATGAAAAGAGCTTCGCAGGTCAACAATGCTGAGAAATAGAAGGAAAGGAAAAGATTTTAAGGAGATTTATAGCGAAACAAGCACTTTGAATAGGCTGGAAATGAAAGAACCAAGAACTACAAGAGGCCTAGTATATTCGTAAAAATCGCGACATCTCAATAAATCTCCAAGGGTAACAACTCTCAGAAAAGCAAATGTTTTAAAACGTCAAAAAATAATTTCATCAAATATTAGTCAGATGAGAACAAGGTCTGATCTAATAATATAAATCTGTAAATAGGATTGACAAAGAGAATGATTTGATCACATATTGTCCGGATTAAATGAAGGACAGACCAGAAAACAGAAAGATGGAGATTAGATTGACAGAAGCCTTGAGGGAATGTCGACATTAGAAATATCACAGGAGCTGCACAGATTACCTAAAAATTTGCCCTCGAAAATAAAGCTGAGAAAGAAAAGCAAATTAAAAGACCTTAGGGACTTTTTTTCCCCAAAGAGAACATAAACTAAAGAGGTTTATAGCGAAACATCCAATTTTGATCAATGCTCAGGTCTTTGAATTGGTTAGAATTGAAGGAACCATGAACAATAAGAGGCGTAGTCTACTACGCAAAACTGGTATATAACGACACTATTACTTTTCAATTGTGATCAGTTCTTTGAATTGGTTTGAATTGAAAGAATCAAGAGCGACATTAATCATGGTCTACTTCGCAAAACTGGGATATCTCAAGAATTTTGTTATGGAAAGGATGTAAGGAATGCTGGAAACCAAAAAATAAAAAAATTTAGTGCGTGAGGAATGTCCACATTAGAAATATCAAAGGAGCTTAGCAGAGATTAACTTAAATATGACGTCGAAAACAAAGCTGAGAGATACATAAACTAGAGAGATTTATAGCGAAACAGCTATTTTTGACCAATGCACAGGTCTTTGAATTGGTTGGAATTGAAGTTACCATGAACGAAAAGAGCCGTAGTCTACTTTGCAAAACTGGGATATCACATGATATCTCTAAGGAAAACTCCTCGCAGTTAAGCAAATTTTTTAAAGCGTCAAACATATGATTTAATTTTTTTAAAGCAATTCACCCCAAGCAAGGCGGGAGTTCCACTAGAACGGTTAGAGAGGACTGAGAAGAAGTGTAAAGAGGCATATTCGGGGAAAGAATACAGAAAAAGACTGGGAAATAATCACAAGGTGTCGCCTATATTGAATGAGTTCAGAAATTAAGAAGCATTTATATTCCGTAGGAAATGTTTAGTCTCGGATTCTCATCAGAATGGTAATGTAAACAAGTCCGAAAAATAAATGAGCATTTCAGTAGCTCATCTCAAAAAGTCCAGGACAGATAGTTGTCAAATTTAAATTAGTAAACTTTTTAGCCACTTTCAAGGTTATATTTTGAGATATTTGGAATTTACGAAAATAAACCGACCGAAGTTATTATGCAGATTAAAATATTATTAGTTTTATTAAAATATTATTATTCTTTAGTTTTAGTACACTCAAATCTAACAAACCTATTTTATTTTCACTGTTTCTTTTTATGTTGAAGTACGATTAACGGAAAGGATGCAACAAATAATGAAAGACGCAAAAATAATAAATTTATTGAGTGAGGGAATGTCCACATTGGAATTATCAAAAGAGCTTCGCAGAGATTACCTTAAAATGTGTCTTCGAAAATAAAGCAGAGAAATAGAAGCAAAGGAAAAGACCTTAAGGACTTTTCTCCCCGAGGGAAACATAAAGATATTTATAGCGAAACAGTCACTTTTGACCAATACTCAGGTCTTTAAATAGGTTGGAACGGAAGTAACTATAAACGATAAGAGGCGTAGTCTACTTTGCAAAACTGGGACATCACATAAAAATTCTAAGCAGTAAAGCAAATTTTTAAAGGTTCAAACATATGATTTAATTTTTTTAAAGCAATTCACTCCAAGCAAGGCGAGAGTTCCACTAGGACGCCTGGGGGTTAGAGAGGACTGAGAACAAGTGTAAAGAGGCATATTCGGGGAAAGGATACAGAAAAAGACTGGGAAATAATCACAAGGTGTCGTCTATATTAATTGAATGAGTCCAGAAGTTTCCGTAGAGAATATTTAATCTCGGATTGTCATTAGAATGATGATGTAAAAACGTCCTAAAAATAAATACAAAAGAAATAGACTGTTTTCTTTGTAAACTAGTTCGTGGTTATCGGTTTGGATGGCTAAGGTCACAGTATAAGAAAGATAACGACACTATTACTTTTGAACTGTGCTCAGTTCTTTGTGTAAGTTTGAATTAAAAGAATCAAGAATGACATAAATCATGGTCTACTGCGCAAAACTGGGATATATCAGGAATGTTGTAATGAAAAGGATGTAAGGAATTCTGGAAACCAGAAAATAACAAAATTTAGTGCGTGAAGGAATGTCCACATTAGAAATATCAAAGGAGCTTAGCAGAGATTAACTAAAATATGACGTCGAAAACAAAGCCGAGGGATACATAAACTAAAGAGATTTATAGCGAAACAAGCACTTTTGACCAATGCTCAGGTCTTTGAATTGGTTGGAATTGAACTAACCATGAACCACAAGAGCAGTAGTCTACTTCGCAAAACTGGTATATCTCAAGAAATCTCTAAGGAAAAATCCTAGCAGTAAAGGAAATGTTTTAAAGCGGCAAAGACAGGATTAATTTTTTTTAAAGCAATTCACCGCAAGTAAGGCAGGAGTGCCAATAGCGTGCAAAGGTTGAGAACAAGATTAAAAAGGCATATTCGTGAAAGAATACAGAGAAGGACTGGGAACAATCTCAGGGAGTCGCCTGTATTAATTGAAATCAGAAATTAATAAGCATTCACTTTCTGTAAAAAAATATTTAGTCTCGGATTCTCATTAGAATGATAATGTAAAAATGCCCGAAAAATAAATACAAAAGAAGTGTAATGTTTTCGAATTAAACAGTCTTTGTAAACTGGTTCGTGGGTATCGGTTTGGCTGGCTGCGGTCAAAGTCTAATGAATATAAGAAGGATAGCGAAACTATTACTTTTGAACTGTGCTCAGTTCTTTGAATAGGTTTGAATTGAAAGAATCAAGAACGACATTAATCGTGGTCTATTTGGTAAAACTGGGATATCTCAAGAAATTTGTAATGGAAAGAATGGAAAGAATAGTCGAAAAGAGAAAATAACAAAATTATTGAGTGAGAAAATGTCCACATTGGAAATATGAAAAGAGTTTCGCAGCTTAACAAAGCTGAGAAATAGAAGGAAATGAAAAGATTTTAAAGACGTTTCTCCTCCTGAGGGATACATAAACTAAAGAGATTTATAGCAAAACACCCACTTTTGGCCAATGCTCAGGTCTTTGAATTGGTTGGAATTGAAGGAACCATGAACGAAAAGAGCCTAGGATATCACATGAAATCTCCAAGAGGAACTACTCCCAGTAAAGCATATAATTCAAAGCGTTAAACATATGCTTTAAATATTTTTTTAAAACTATTCACCCCCAGGCAAGGCGGGAGGACCGCTAGAACGCATGGGATTAGAGAGGATTGAGAACAAGTGGACAAAAAGATTTAGTCTCGGATTATCATTAAAATGATAATGTAAAAAATGTCCGAAAAATAAATACAAAAAAAAGACTGTTTTCAAATTAAACAGTCTTTGTAAACTGGTTCTTGGGTATCGGTTTGGCTGGTTGCAGTCACAGTCTTAAGAATATATTGAGTGACAGCGAAAGTATCACTTTTGAATTGTTCTCAGTTCTTTGAATTGGTTTGAATTGAAGGAATCAAGAACGACATGAATCGTTGTCCACTTTACAAAACTGGGTTATCTCAAGAATTCTATAATGGAGAGGATACAGCGAATGCTGGAAAACAGAAAATAACAAAATTGAGTGAGGGAATGTTCACATTGGAAATATGAAAAGATCGTCGCAGCTCAACAAAGCTAAGAAATAGAAGCGAAGGAAAAGATTTTAAGGACGTTTCTCCTCCTGAGGGATACATAAACTAAAGAGATTTATAGCGAAACACCCACTTTTGACCAGTGCTCAGGTCTTTGAATTGGTTGGAATTGAAGGAACCATGAACGAAAAGAGCGGAGTCAAATTTGAAAAACTAAGATATCTCCAAGAGGAACTTCTCCCAGTAAAGCATAGATTTCAAAGTGTCAAACATATGCTTTAAATATTTTTTTTTAAACGATTCACCCCAGGCAAGGCGGGAGCACCGCTAGAACGCATGGGGTTAGAGAGGATTGAGAACAAGTGGAGAAATTATTTAGTCTCGGATTATCATTAAAATGATAATGTAAAAAAATGTCCGAAAAATAAATACAAGAAAATAGACTGTTTTCAAATTGAAACAGTCTTTGTAAACTGGTGCGTTGTTGACTATTTGGCTTGCCAACGTTCAAAATCTTAACAATATAAAACCAATAGCAAAATTATCACTTTTAAACTGTGCTCAGTTCTTTGAATTGGTTTGAATTGAAGGAATCAACAACGACATGAATCGCGGTCTACTTCGCAAAACTGAGATATCTCAAGAATTCTGTAATGAAAAGGATATAGCGAATTCGGGAAAACAGAAAATACCAAAATTATTGAGTGAAGGAATGTCCACATAGGAAATATGAAAAGAGCTTCGCAGAGATTACCTTAAAATGTGTCGTCGAATATAAAGATGAGGAACAGAATCAAAGGAAAGACTTTAAAATCTTTTCTCCCTGAGTGAACGTAAAATTAAAAAGATTTATAGCGAAACAACCGCTTTTGACCAATGTTCAGGTCTTTGAATAGGTTGGAATTGAAGGAACCAAGAACTACAAGAGGCGCTGTCTATTTCGCAAAACTGAAACATCTCAATAAATGTCTACGAGAAACTCATCCCATTAAACCATATATTTTTAAATCGTCAAACATATGACCAAATTATTTGTAAGTATGACTAAAATGATTTCATCAAATGTTAGTAAGATTAAAACAAGTCCTGATCTAATAACATGAATCAGTAAATAGGATAGACAAATAGAATGATTTGATCACATATTGTCCGGATTAAATGAAGGACGAACCTGAAAACAGAAAGATGGAGATTAGATTGACAGAAGCACGGGCAAGTGGTAAATTGAATGGTGAGATGAGGCAGTCCAATTAAATGAGTGCCTAGCCGGAGAATTAAAGCCTGCTCATATATGCAGATGGCACAGTGTTGATAGCAGACATGGAAAGGAAGCTACAAAATCTCCTACAGAAGACGGCGAAGGATAATGAGAAGAAAGGATTAAATATAAACAACAAAACGTAATGCATGATTATCAGCAAAATGTTAAACCCAAAATGCAAATTACAAATCAGGGATAGTAAAATTAAAGAAGTACAGCAAATTTAAATATCTGAGAAGAGTTCTAACAGAGGACGGAAAGTGCGACACTGAGATCCGAAGATGTATTGGATTGGACAAAGGTGCCTTCCAAAAGCTAAGAAGAGTATTAAGAGACATAAAAATGTCCTTAGAAACAAAGAGTTCTGGGCTGTTACGTGTTATCTGACTTCCTGTATGGCAGCGGATGCTGGAAAATCCCCTCAAAGAAATGTGGTCCCACAGAAAGCTGCCGAGGATTCATTGGACCGAACATGTGAGCAACAACGAAGTTCTAGAGAAAAGGGAAACAAAAAGGAAACTTATAATTAACACCAAGAAGAGGCAGATGAAGTTTCGGAGGTGGGGGGGGGCTTAGTGCGTGGAAAATTTTATACTCGCAGGACAGGTTGTGGCAGAGAAGAAATCAGGGCATACCATACTTGCTGAGCATGAGTAAATGTTTGGTAGAACAGAGTTTGGGAGAAATAAGAAAAACGCAAACATTATTAAGAGCTACTAGATACAGGAAGATGTGGAGGACAATCATCCTCTACGCTCTGACGGGAAACGGCAAATAAGAGAAGAAACTATAATTTAAAGAGAGAAAAAAGGAACAATGATTTAAATTATCCGTCTATATTTCAGAGATGAGGTATTTTAACTATTTATATTATTTACAATTTTCGACACTTGTCCTCATTTTATTTTCATATCCAAGACGTTTTGGCTATTGTACTTTCCAGCCCTCTTCATGATCTGTCTATATTTCTGTCATAAGGTATTTTAACTATTTATACTATTTATATTGTTCGGACTGCTGACCTCATCTTTATTTTCATATTCATGACATTTTAGCCGTTGTATGCTCCGGCCTTCTTCAAGATCTGTCTATATTTCTGGAATGAGGTGTGTTAAATATTTGTATTATTTACATTGTTCGGAATGTTGTCCTCATCTTTATTGTCATATTCAAGAGGTTTTGGCCGTTGTACGCTCTGGACTTCTTCAGACTCTGTCCATATTTCTGAGATGAGGTAACTATTTACACTATAGTGTTTGGACTGTTGTCGTCATCTTTATTGCCATATTCACGACGTTTCGGCCATAGTACTCTGAGGTCTTCTTCAGGATCTGTCTATATTTCTAAGGGGAGGTATTGTAACTATTTACACTATTTATATTGATCGGTGTGTTATCCTTTATCTTTATTGCCATATTCATAACGTTTGGGCCGTTGTACGCTCGGGAAAAAGCTTATATTCACAAGACACGTTGAGAGACAAAAGAAATCAGGGCATAACATACTTGACGATCTTGAGTAAATGGATTCTAGAACAGAATTTGGGACAAATAACAAAAATTACAAATCGGGGATACTAAAATTAAACAAGTAAAGAAATTTAAATATCTGAGAATGGTTTTAACAGAGGGCGTAAAGTGCGACACTGAGATCCGAAGACGTATTGGGATGCCCAAAGATGCATCCCAAAAACTAAGCAGAGTATTAAGAGACAGGAAAAAAATCCTTAGAAACAAAGAAAAGGATGCTGGAATGTTACGTGATATCACTCCTTCTCTACGGCAGCAAATGTTGGACAATGTTTCTGAAGATGAAAAAGAGACTCGAAGCAACAGAAATGTGGGTCTACAGAAGGATCATGACCGTTGTCCTCATCTTTATTGTCATATTCAGGAGGTTTTGGCCGTTGTACGCTCTGGCCTTCTTCAGGATCTCTCTATATTTCTGAGATGAGGTATTGTAACTATTTACACTATATTCGGACTGTTGTCTTCATCTTTATCGCCATATTCACAATGTTTCGGCCGTTGTGCGCTGAGGCGTTCAGGATCTGTCTGTATTTCTAAGGTGAGGTATTTTAACTATTTATACTATTTATATTGTTTCGGGACCTTATCCTCATCTTTATTTTCCTATTCATGACATTTTAGCCATTGTATGCTCCGGCCTTCTTCAGGATGTTTCTATATTTCCGGAATAAGGTATTCAAAATATTTGCACTATTTACATTGTTTGGACCGTTGTCCTCATCTTTATTGCCATATTCAGGAGGTTTTGGGCGTTGTAGGCTGAGGCCTTATTCAACATCTGTTTATATTTCAGAGGTGAGGTATTGTAAGTAAATACCTTATTTATATTGTTTGGAGTGTTGTCCTTATCTTTATTGCCATATTCATGAGGTTTCGCTCGTTGTACGATCTGTCCTTCTTCAGATGTTATACGGCGGAATTTCAAACCGAACCCTTTATTTAGTACACGGAGATAGATGGTTTTACTTCTACGTTCTGTGCCTTTCCTGAATATTTCAGCTTCAATTATTTCTCTTCAGTAACTCACCTAAACAAGTCTTTGTTCAGCTCTGCCGTGGACAGTTATTGAACTCACAACTTTTGGGTCAAATCACTTGATTACTTCAACTAACGATTTCTTTCTACTGAGACATGTGACCTTGGTGAACATATACCACCTGAAGAAAGTCGGATTGTACAGCGGTCGAAACGTCGTGAATATGACAATGAAGATGAGGGCAACAGTCTGAACAATGTAAATATTGTAGATAGTTACAATACATCATCTCAGAAATATAGACAGATCCTAAATAAGACCGTGGTGTACAAAGGCCGAAACATCCCGAATATTACAATAATGATGAGGACAACAGTCCAAACAATGTAAATAGTGTAAATAGTTACAATACCTCATCTCAGAAATATAGACAAATCCTGAAGAAGGTTGGAGCATAAAATGGCCAATACATTGTGAATATGACATTAAAGATGGGGACAGCAGTTCGAACAATATAAATAGTGTACATACTTACAATACTTCATCTTAGTAATATAGACAGATCCTGAAGAAGGCCATAGTGTACAAAGGCCGAAACGTCGCGAATATTATAAAAATAAAGATGAGGATGACAGTCAAACAATGTAAATAGTGTAAATAGTTACAATACCTCATCTCAGAAATATAGACAGATCCTGAAAAGGCCAAAATTTACAAAGGTCGAAACGTCGCGAATATGGCAATAAAGATGAAGACAACAGAAATATAGACAGATCATTGTTGCTGTTACCACAATGTTTCAGCTATTATCCCCTCCAATCTCAGTTCGCTATGTCTCACACTTGGATAAGACTTGTGTTTTTATGTCCATCGTTTTCGTCATATTGAACTGAATTTGTATTTTAATGAATTTTGTCTTGATAATGGTTTATTAAAACCGAAACGTCTGACGTCGACAATTCTTTCATTTTAACTACATTTATGGATTTTTGTTTGTTTTTCAAAATTTCTACATTCTGTCGGATTTATATCCATTTACACTTGCTTATATACTGTCTACTGAAAACACAAACCTAAATTCGTTTTTTTACAACATGGAAGATTGCAGGCTTATCCGGAAATACAGGAATTCTAAAATAATCACGAACTTTTAGGAATACGTTATGAAAGCGTCGCCCATGTGACTACGGCGTGACCACGTTAAACGGAAGGCTGATCTTTTTAAAAATTGTCAGTTATCTGTTTTTCTTGGATAAGACTTGTGTTTTTATGTCCATCGTTTTCGTCATATTGAACTGAATTTGTATTTTAATGAATTTTGTCTTGATAATGGTTTATTAAAACCGAAACGTCTGACGTCGACAATTCTTTCATTTTAACTACATTTATGGATTTTTTTTTGTTTTTCAAAATTTTCACACATATATATATATATATATATATATATATATATATATATATATATATATATATATATATATATATATATATATATAAATGTATTGATAGTAATATATATCTTCTTTTTCAAAAATGTATTGATAACATTTTGGTAATATTTCTTGTAAAATATATTCCAGGTAATATTTTTTGTAAAAATATATTGTGATATTTTTTTCACAAAAATGTATTTCTAGAAATATTTTTTTTTTTAAATGTATTTCTGGGAATATTTTTTTCAAAATGTATTGCTAGAAATTTTTTTTTTTCAAAAATGTATTGCTAGAAAAATTTTTTTTTCAAAAATGTATTGTTGGTAATATTTGTAGAAAAATATACTGTTGGTAATATTTTTTTCAAAAATGTATTACTGGTAATATTTGTAGAAAAATATATTTTTGGTAACATTTTTTTTTCAAAAATGTATTGCTGATATATTTTTTTTTCAAAAATGTATTGCTGATATATTATTTTTCAAAAATATATTTTTAGTAAAAATTTTTTTAGTAAAATTTTTTTTTTCCAAAATATGTTAGCAATAATTTTTCCCAAAAATATATTGCTGGTAATATTTTTCCAAACATGTATTGCTGGTAATATTTTTCCAAACATGTATTGCTGGTAATATTTTTCTTTCAAAAATGGTATTAATCTTCAAAAAAGTAATTTTATTATAAAATCAATTATTAGGTTGGTGAAAAAATAATGACGTAATAATGTCGTTTTTTGACGTAGAAAAGCAAGTCAAAAAACGACATTATTACGTGATTATTTTTGCACCAACCTAATATTATAGTTTCATAGTGTTTTAACCCAACTTTGGCAGTTAAATATTTGCCCATAGCTGGGACCTAACAGGCGCTACTACCTCAGAAATTAAGAGGTGGTTCCACGCCATTGAAAAACTACCGACCATAGGCATTGTTAACGAATGGAGTTCATGCTGATTAAAATGAATTTATTAAATCTTGCTTTGATTAACTGACGATACGATTTATCGCCTTCTTAACTATTTATATAACATATGCATATGGCACAGTATTGAAAAGGACAGGAAACGATAATAGATTATGCACAAGGCAGGGAAGGAAAGCTAGAAGAAAGGACTAAAATCAAATGCAAGAAGAGAGAATGCATACACACTGTAATATTCCAACATGCAAATTACAAATTGGATACAAACAAATCCAAAAAAATCCAATAATTTAAATATCTGGGAAGAGATTTAATACATGAATCGAAAGTGTTAGACCGAAATACGAAGGAGCAATTTAGATCATCAAAAGAAGCCCTCTAGAAGCTAAGAAAAATAGAGACGCAGAAAATCTCGTTAGTAACAAAGAAAAACGCTGAAATGTTATATATCAGTTCTTCTTTTTGGCAGTGAATGCTGGGAATTCTCTCAGTCTCATATGAGTCACAGAATACAGACAATAAAAATGAGGTCCTGCGGAAGGATGTTGAGTATATCATGAACATAACAAGTGAACAACGACGAGGTTTAAGGGAAAATAGAAACAAAAAGTAAACCTGTATTTAAAATCAAGTACATAATAAGGAAAGAGGGCATGGAAAGTTTAATACACATAGAAAGATTGAGTAAATGGATGGCAGAACAAGGTTTAGGAGATTGAAGGCAAGAGGGGCAGAGGAAAACAACGCATAACCTACCTAGAGAGATTGAGTAAATGGATTTGTGGAACAAGGTTTAGGAGATTGAAGGCAAGAGGGGCAGAGGAAAACAACGCATATCCTACCTAGAGAGATTGAGTAAATGGATGGCGGAACAAGGTTTAGGAGATTGAAGGCAAGAGGGACAGAGGAAAACAACGCATAACCTACCTAGAGAGATTGAGTAAATGGATGGCGGAACAAGGTTTAGGAGATGGAAGGCAAGAGGGACAGAGGAAAACAACGCATAACCTACCTAGAGAGATTGAGTAAATGGGTGGCGGAACAAGGTTCAGGAGATTGAAGGCAAGAGGTCCAGAGGACAGTCACGCGTGATCTACCTGACGAGCTTATTTAAAGGGTTGGGAAATAACATTTTGGAAAGATAACACACAAACAAGAGCTACCAATGACAGGAAATTGTGGAGTGTCATGATCGCTATTCCTGAAAAGACACAGGACATAATAAAATATTTGCGGCAGAACGTCTTCCTTGGCAGTCAACAGGGAAATTCTTGCACTTTATAATTTTCACGTCCAGCTAATTTAATATCTTTCTTTAATGTCATATTGGATTGAACAGTCGCGTGACAAAATTCTTCTAAGTCTATTCATGGCGAGACGAATACAGAAAGTTTTCGATCCGATGGTGAGCACAGGCTTATAAATTGGAACCCAAATATTTTCTTTAATTTCTTATATATATATATATATATATATATATATATATATATATATATATATATATATATATATATTCGTTCTTCAATATGGCTTGTTACTTTGATCTTAGTTGTTTCCCTCTTTTCGTCATCATGTCTCCCCAAGCCCGTCTTGGCTGGACTCATTTCGTTACATGTAATAATTCTAGCTGACCATTCATATACTTCTTCAACTCAGTCCTGGTCCCCAACGGGTATTGGATGCCGCCGACATGAAAAAAAAGTTTCTTTTTGGTGTTTATTATCAAGACGCACGGTAATACGATGTTGCCCTGGCTATACATCACTTACAATTAAATTTCTTCTTTTCTCCTTACTTCGCTCACTGGACGGTATGATTACTGGGGATAGTTTATTTATCGAGTAACCTTGTCGTAGATGGGTAATTGTTAGCCACACAAAACGATCGATAGGCCTGCGAAGTTACAAATCCACATACATTTTATTATCGCCGAACGGACCGTGAAGTCAAGATGAATAAACGTTTCCTCGGGGAGGCCCCGTCCCTTGAGCAACTATTAAGCCTCCAGCTCAATTCATACCTCAAGTGAAACTCTCATACGATCCATCGCTAAAGATGCCCCCACCCACCAAAAAAAAAAAATGTCGGTTTCCTTTACCGCTCTAACAGGGTACCGTACACCTCGGGCTATCCTCTGCCTTTACTAGAGCCAGACCAGGCCTAAAATACTGTACTACTCACATGTATTTGGGTAGAAATGCCCAGTCTTCACCTTCCACTCTCAATAGTGTCCAAAAGCGTCTCCGACTCCTTGTACGTGACAAATTATCTTACACCCCGCGACGAGATTTCGTAAGCCTCTCACGAATCTATCGCTGCTTTCATGAAAAACTCTCAGCCGAACTACATACCTTGGTTCTACTAATTCTAACCATTACGACCTTGAAACCCCGAGCCACTGACATTGTAGCGAAACACCCTGATTTTCTTCGTATTCCATTAGTTAGGAGTAAGTTCTACTCAAACAGCTTCTTACCGCGAACCATTGCTCTGTAGAACCGACCCCCAAGAGGATCTTGTCGCGATCATTACAATCTTAACCAATTCGAGTCCAGAGTTAACCGTTATCTCCCCCACCTATCCGCATAAACTGTGCTTCTTTATCTGTAAACCTCTAACTCTGTAAACCAACTGGGGCCTTGTGCAGAGCAGAATTCACTTGAAAATAATGTCAGATTCGTTTCATACAGTTTCGAAGAGACAACATTGGGAAAGGTAAGAATCACTCCAATCCCCCTCATATAAGGGTAAAATAGTAGGATAGCTGCAACACTCAAACTTCGTTGGGATCTAGGCTACAATTCTAGGAGATAGACAGGTAGGAATTCAAAACTGGGCAGGAATGGGCTAGCAACTTTATAAAAAATAACTAGTTAACTAGAAAACCCAGTAGGAAGGCCTAGTCTGATGAGTGCTGTAGCAACATAATCCCAATAGTGTAGACCGGACAAGAGTGGGTTGCCGTCTTCTTCTTCTTCTTCTTCTTCTTCTTCTTCTTCTATGTGCCGTGTCACTTCGAGACATAGACGACCACGGCCATCCACATCTACTTGTCTATTGTATCACTTAAAATGTCTTCTTGCTATTTCTCCCAAAAACTTTCCTACCATCCATTTACACAGGGTCATCAAGTATATACGTGCTGCTTTCCTCTCTCTATCTCACTCAATCTGTCATGTGAGTATCACACTTTCCAAGCCTCCCTTCCTGATTACGTGCCCCAAAAGTTTCAACTGGCTCTCTCTGATGCGAAGTATATGTTTCCTTTTTGTTCCCATTTTCTCCAAAACCTCGTCGTTGTTCATGATCCTTCTGTAGGAGCACATTTCTGTTGCTTCGAGTCTCTTGTTCATCTTCAGAGACATTTGCTGCCATAGAGAAGGAGAGATATCACGTAACAGTCCAACACTCTTTTCTTTGTTTCTAAGGATTTCTCTCTCTCTCTCTCTCTCTCTCTCTCTCTCTCTCTGTCTCTCTCTCTGTCTCTCTCTCTCTCTCTTAATACTCTGCTTAGTGTTTAGGATGCATCTTTAAGAATACCAATACGTCTTCGGATCTCAGTGTCGCACTTTCCGTCCTCTGTAAGAACCCTTCTCACATATTTTCTCTACTTCTTTAATTTTACTATCCCTGATTTGTAATTTACATTTTGGGTTGACCATTTTGCTGATAACCATGCATCTGTCTTGTTTATATTTAAACCTTTCTTCTCGTTTTCCTTCGCGGTCTTCTGTAGGAGATTTTGTAGCTTCCTTTCCATGTCTGCTATAAACACTGTGCCATCTGCATATATGAGCAGGCTTTAATTCTCCGGCTAGGAGCTCATTTAATTGGACTGCCTCATCTCATCATTCAATTTACCACTTGCCCGTGCTTCTGTCAATCTAATCTCCATCTTCCTGTTTTTAGGTTCGTCCTTCATTTAATCCGGACAATATGTGATCAAATCATTCTATTTGTCTATCCTATTTACAGATTCGTGTTATTAGATCAGGCCTTGTTTTAATCTGACTAACATTTGATGAAATCATTTTAGACATATTTACAAATAATTTGGTCATATGTTTGACGATTTAAAAATATATGCTTTAATGGGATGAGTTTCTCGTAGACATTTATTGAGATGTTTCAGTCTTGCGAAATAGACAGTGCCTCTTGTAGTTCTTGGTTCCTTCAATTCCAACCTATTCAAAGACCTGAACATTGGTCAAAAGCGGTTGTTTGGCTATAAATCTCTTTAATTTTACGTTCACTCAGGGAGAGAGGTTTTTAAAGTTTTTCCTTTGCTTCTATTCCTCATCTTTATATTCGACGACACATTTTAAGGTAATCTCCCCGAAGCTCTTTACATATTGTGGACATTACCTCACTCAATAATTTTCTTATTTTCTCTTTCCCATCATTCGCTATATCCTTTCCATTAGAGAATTCTTGAGATATCCCAGTTTTACGAAGTAGACCACGATTCATGTCGTTCTTGATTCCTTCAATTCAAACCAATTCAAAGAACTGAACACGGTTCAAAAGTGATAATTTTGCTATTGCTCTTACATTGTTAAGATTTTGAACGTAGGCAAGCCAAATAGCCAACAACGAACCAGTTTACAAAGACTGTTTAATTTGAAAACAGTCTATTTTTTTTTTTTATTTATTTTTCGGACATTTTTTTACATTATCATTTTAATGAGAATCCGAGACTAAATATTTTCTCCCCTTGTTCTCAATCCTCTCTAACCCCATGCGTTCTAGCAACCCTCCCGCCTTGCCTGGGAGTGAATTGTTTAAAAAAAATATATTTAAAGCATATGTTTGACACTTTGAAATCTATGCTTTACTGGGAGAAGTTCCTCTTGGAGATTTCATGTGATATCTTAGTTTTTCAAATTTGACTCCGCTCTTTTCGTTCATGGTTCCTTCAATTCCAAACAATTCAAAGACCTGAGCATTGGTCAAAAGTGGGTGTTTCGCTATAAATCCCTTTAGTTTATGTATCCCTCAGGAGGAGAAAAGTCCTTAAAATCTTTTCCTTCGCTTCTATTTCTTAGCTTTGTTGAGCTGCGACGATCTTTTCATATTTCCAATGTGAACATTCCCTCACTCAATTTTGTTATTTTCTGTTTTCCAGCATTCGCTGTATCCTCTCCATTATAGAATTCTTGAGATAACCCAGTTTTGCAAAGTGGACAACGATTCATGTCGTTCCTTCAATTCAAACCAATTCAAAGAACTGAGAACAATTCAAAATTGATACTTTCGCTAACACTCAATATATTCTTAAGACTGTGACTGCAACCAGCCAAACCGATACCCAAGAACCAGTTTACAAAGTCTGTTTAATTCGAAAACATTCCATTTCTTTTGTATTTATTTTTCGGACGTTTTTACATTATTATTCTAATGAGAATCCGAGACTAAATATTTTCTACAGAAAATGAATGCTTATTAATTTCTGAACTGAGTCAATTAATATAGGTGGCACCCTGAGATTGTTCTCAGTCCTTCTCTCCCCGAATATGCCTTTTTTAATCTTGTTCTCAATCATGTGTAAACCTTTGCGAGCTAATGACATTCCTGCTTTCCTTGTGGTGAATTGCTTCAAAAAAAAATAATAATCCTGTGTTTAGTGCTTTAAAACAATTGCTTTACTACGAGTAGTCTCCCTTGGATATTTCTTGTGATATCCCAGGTTTAAATATGTAGACTACGGCTCTTGTCGTTTATGGTTACTTCAATTCCCACTTATTTAAAGACCTAAGGATTGTTCAAAATTGGTTGTTTCGCTATAAATCTTTTTAGTTTATGTTCCCCTCCGGGAGAAAAGTCCTTAAGGTCATTTTCTTTGTTTCTATTTCTCAGCTTCATTTTCGACAGCACATTTTAAAGTAATCTCTGCGAAGTTCCTGTGATATTTCTATTGTGGACATTCCCTCACTTAATATTTTTTTTTTATTTTTGCATCTTTCAGTATTTGTTGCATCCTTTCCGTTAGCGGTAGTTTAACATAAAAGTAAAGAGTGAAAATAAAATAAGTTTGTTAGATTTCCGAGAATTAAAACTAATATTTTAATCTGCATAATAATTTCGGTTGGTTTAATTTTCGTAAATTCCAAATATCTCAAATATTGATTAGTTTAAATTTGACAACTAGTTGTCCTGGACTTTTTGAGCTAAGCTACTGGAATCTTCAAGGTATTTAGTTTTGTTGAAGTTATCGCTAGAATTTTTGCTTGATATTTGCAGACTGCATGTTTAGTTCGATTTCGCGGTTTTTCTGGGACTTCATATTAAGCAATATGTTTTAAGAAATTTAAGAAAGTTATCCTTTTGCAATAGTGAGGAATAAATCGTTAGGATTTCTTACTCTTGAGCATACAACACAACAACTGTTCATGCGTAAATATATATTCATTTCTGGAGCCAAATTCCAACCTTTTGAAGGGTTTATTCTTGGGATTTTTTATGATTTTCGCAAACATAACTGGATTATTGCGTATATAAAAACTTAAATAACAGGTATGTACGAAGACAATATTAAATTGTTATTAAGCCAGTATTTGTTATTTTTATGATTAAATCGTTTTTAAAATGGTGGGAGTATTTTTTTTGGTTCAATAATTGTTATGGAGTGATTTCACAGTGGAGGCCTGTATTTGTACTAAGTCTGTCCTAAAATAGGTTCGACGTACAAAACGTTAGGAACTTCATATACCAAATATCTCAAAATATAACAAGTAAAAATGGCTAAAAAGTTGACTAGTTTAAATTTGACAACTAGTTGTCCTGGACTTTTTGAGCTGAGCTACTGAAATCCTCATTTATATTTCGAATATGTTTACATTATAATTCCAATGAAAATCCGAGACTAAATATTTTCTACAGAAAATGAATGCTTATTACTTTCTGAACTCAATCAATTAATATAGGGGTGAGTGTGTGTGTGTGTGGGCTTTCTCCGTTCGGTGATCTTCTCGCGAGGATGTAAGAGACATTCTATTTTTCCCCTCTCGTGTGGGGCGTTTATAAAACTACCTCTCATCCGCTTATCCCACGTCTTCACATCCTAAACACAGTGGGATTGACCACCTGCTTGCATATCGCGGATATTAATTGTCACCAGTAATTGGCAATATAAACAGCTGAAGTAGCGTTAAAGCATAAAACAGACTGTCGCCTCTTGGTGTTGATCTCAGTGTCCACTTTTATATTTATATCTACCTACGCTCTATCACTTATAACAAGCACTTTTACCCATAAATATTTGGTGGTGTTTGGGCGTTCGTATACGTGTACTCGCTAGCAAATCCTTGTTACAGACGCCTGCTCAAGAAGATTTGTTTTATGTTCAACACCCACCTAGTCCACCTGGAACTATCCTGAGCGTTATCGGGCGCGATCAGCAGTCTGAACAAGACCAGAACCCCCCAACCATGGTCAGTCTATCCAAATTTTCGGGCACTTCCCAAAGGTCTCAATCGACTCTATGCTGATAACATTAAGAAGTGGCGTCTCGCGGTCTTTGACTGTGCACGCCTCCTGTCGAACTCTCTGCGTTAGCAGAGAGGAACCCGGGCGAGGCTTTGCCGAGGGGCAAGGTTTCGTCCGGGGAGGTAGACAGGGCCTGAACCCGTCTAATCGGCTTCAAAGGCTATTTTTTTGGCCGAGCCTACGGGCTCGGAGAAACCCACAATAAAACCGGCCTTGTGCCATATTCGTTTCCCGTGGGTGAAATGATAAATAACAACATTAAAAAGACACCTTGATTTGAATCCGTGTTTCTCACCCGCCGTTCATTTAGCACACCGTAAAACTTTATTTCTATCATTTTTTTTTATCCCGTGACCTGTAAGGTCCTAGGGGCACCATGTGAACTTGCAGCCACAGTAGAAGGGGCTTCTTGGGCGAGATAACCTGACTGAGCCCAACTCCCTCCAGAGCTTTTCATTCTCCTAGACCGGTTGCCACCTGAAGTTATAGAACCCAATCTGTCCTGCTATTTATCTTTACCATAAGAAGAAGAGGATTCATAATCTTCTTAAGGGTATTAGCACATCAGTCAGAAGTTATGTACCATGCGTGATCTCTGGTCAGGCGATCATGTATCTTTCGATACGACTAGGAAGGATTTTTTTCCAGCATTTCTTTCTGCAGTAGATCAAGATGCATTATATATTGTAAAAAAAAAAGTAAGACGTGATAATTTATTAAAATATTATAATGACAAAAATAAATAAAAACAGTATTTTTTGATTAAGTTTTGCTCTCGTCCAAATATCCTCCTTTAGCTTTGATTACTGCAGTACAAACTTTTAGGCATTCGTTGAAAAGTTTCTTAAAGTATAAATTTGTTGTTTTCATTCATTTGTCAATGAATCTCATACTTTTGAACCATAATCTGTATATATATATATATATATATATATATATATATATATATATATGAGACTGTAGAAGAACGAACAGTAAGATCTCCGCGTTCAAAACATAAATTTAAAAACAGTTCTCAATAAAGTAAAAAAAAAGTAGAACCGTAATTATTTATTTATTATACAATGTTACATTAAAACATGCACATATCCACTACAAAATTGTGCATTTTTGTTTCAACGTCAAACATAGGGAAACCTTTTTTAACCGTCTCATCAAGCCGTGAATCACGGTGTTACTAAAAAACTTTTATTACAAAAAAATACTGTCATGAAAGCAAATATAACCCACTTGGATCCTTTTGAAATTTTCTCTATTTCTTTTTATATATATATATATATATATATATATATATATATATATATATTAAAAAATAAGAAAATAAAAAATTAAAATCATTAGACACACTGGGTTTGTAGATTAATATTCTTTCTTTTTTTTATTATTATTATTCCATGTGAAAAGTGTATATAAATATAAATAAATATATATATGTATAATTATTTATATATTATATATTTTGGTACTTATTAGAAAGCGCTCAATATCAGATCCCAATAACATATTTGGTTGATTGATATTGAGTTTGTGACAAACATATTTTGCGATCGTCAGACAAACTGGATCCTAATTTCTAAAATTTTCTGAAATTTGATTCAAGAAAACTCAATAATCAATTTGAAATAATCTTATATATATATAATATATATATATATATATATATATATATATATATTTATATAAAATGTGTTTGTGTGTGTTGTGTGTGTGTTTTAGGCACATATCTTCATTCGTGCATGTTTGGTTGAATAATCTGTACATAGTATGCTTACTTAAATAACACAGTGAGGATAAACCGTAAAAAATCATCTTAAACTTAGGCAGCAATTATTTCCGACACCTTCAGGAAACAAGCATTTTTAAAGTGTAAATAACATCGAATTTTGAGCAGCCAAGGGAAGAAAGCACTAACACAAAAAACCTGAACAGCTTTCAAGATATTTGTCTTTTCTCAACTGTAACGAGAATATCAGCATAACTGACCTAATCTTCATTCACAGCAGCAGCTTCCCTGCCACTGTTGGGCCAGTCACTACGTTTTCTGGCTACGATTGCTATTAAACCTATTGAAGCAAATTATTACTGTGTTTACATCAAGCGCATATTATACATAAAAATTCTTTAACCTCTTGTGAATGCATGGTGTATTTTTATTTTCTGAAAAAGAAAATTCTGTGAAAGCATCTTTAATTTTCATGGTGAATAAAGAGAGGCAGTCATTTGCAAAGTGGGTTATTGACAGGAGAATCTTAAAATATGCTTGCAAGCAATTTATAATTCATAAATACTTTTTTTCTTTTTTAATGTATCACGTTCTTTCAGGACGTGGACGACTGTAGCTCTCTGTATTTCTGAGTAAGATTTGACATTTTTCTGTCCTAATTAATTCCTGTTCTATCAAACAGCTCCCTAAAGTGGTTATACTCTACTTTTCCCCTGTCCCTTCAATATGTCCTGTGACTAGCCCTCTTTCGTCATTACCTGTCCGAGAAATGTCAGGTGTCTCGTTTCTGATTCTATTTTTTCATTCTATTTTCCTGGATACTTCCTTGTTACTCATATGACCAGTGCAACGGTATTCTCAACAGCCTTCTGTATAACCGCATTTCAGTTGCCTCAAGTCTCGCTTTTATTTGTGAAGGTATTGTCTAGCATTGGCCAATACGTTCGTTTATTTCTAACGAAATTTCCCTGTTTTTTTTTTAATATTTTGATTAGCTTTTGGAAGTCATATTTTTTTTTTAATAGGATGTCGATGTATTTTTCTAAACGCTGTTAAAATAATTCATTAATATTGACATTTTGATTGGATAACATTCTTAAGTACGTTGGTTGACGGGTTTCAAGATTCTGGAACTTTCTTTGACGAGTCAGTGAACAAATTGATTAAAAAAACCTGTTGTCAACAATCAACAAAAAATTAACTTGCTGCAAATTATTATTATTATATTATTATTATTATTATTATTAATAATAATAATAATAATTATAATAATAATAAATAATAAAATCTTTAAAAAACGATCAAAATCCAAGGATCTTGAATTGGGAATGTCAAACATGAGGCACATGAGGTCATTAATAATTCCAGTGGTAGTTGGAGCACTCGGATTGATTAGAAAGATTGCAAAATACTCACTGAAGGGATTCCATGCCTTAAAGAAAATAAAAAATGGTACTCACAAATACAGCTCAAACATAACGAAGAACTTTATCTATGTAAAATGTGTGTGATCTTGTTTTTTTTTGTTTAGCTTTTTCCAAAAATGGAAAATGACATGAATACATTTCTGAACTTAGCTCTTTAGCTGGGACCCTTAAGGAAATGTGTATACAACAGAAATCAAAGAAAATAATAATAATAATAATAATAATAATAATAATAATAATAATAATAGTAGTATATAGTAGTTTTAGTAGTAGTAGTAGTAAAAGTCAATAAAGATAGTAGGAAATCTAAAAAGCCAAAAAAACTAAAATTCCTTAAGGACACTACCCGGACCCAGTGACAGAGATAAGATAAATAACAATTTTAAAAATATACAATACACTTATGACAAAATAATCAAAGGTAAAATATGAGACATCGTGATTAGATATGCAAAGACAAAATAAAACCTTCTTATTGACATGGCAATCCCTGCAGATTGTTATGCATCTTTGAAGATCTTCAAAAAAAAACCTATCAAAATACAAGGAACTTGAAATCGAAATCTCAAATATTTGGCTCACGGAAACATCAACAATCCCGGTTGTAATTGGAGCCCTCGGATATATTGCTTGGAAAAGGTTCCAATAGATTAACTGAATCGTAACCCATGCGTTAAAGAAATACAAAAAAATTGTTTTCACGAGTACATCCCACAACTAACGAATGGTCTATTCAATGTAAAATATGTGTGATTTTGTTTTTAATTGCTACGTGGAAAATGTCATGATGCCATTTCTGACCTTAGGTCTCTGGGGTGGGACAGACAAAAATGAGTGCACACCAGAAATCGAAGGAAGAAATAATAGTAATAATAAGAAGAAGAATCCAGAAACAAGTGACCATCTTGGACCAGGCTGCACTGGAAAATATTCAAGATGGAAACATCACCCATACCCGGTTACAGACATAGGACCTGGAACAATCTTATGAGACTTTACAATGAACACAGACATCGTGATGAAAGACCACAAGGACAGAATGTGCTTTCTTATTCACATGGCAGTCTCTGCAGATTCTGAAGACCTCTGAAGATTTTCAAAATACTATCAAAATTGAGGATCTTTGGGTGGAATCCTGGCGCATAAGGACATCAATAATTTCCACATTTATATATATATATATATATATATATATATATATATATATATATATATAATATTTAATTATTGATGTCCTTATTGTCAACTTTAATTATAATAAATAAACACTTTTTTATTTGAAAAATTTTAAAACAAATATAAATAAAAAAATACTAATTTTTTACCTATCATAATTTTAAAACAAAACCCCACAACATTTATACATACATGCGAGAAATATTATTCAGTGGAAAGATAAAAAAATGACATGTATACATTCACGAGACATTCACGAAATTTTTTTCTACATTTTCAATGTTTTGAATTTCAACATTGAAAATAATATGTATAGATAACAACACCACCCGTATACATACATATGTCATATCCGAAACTGCCCACATATGTTTATATATGTATGAGTTCCGATGGACGACCAGTATAATGTGTATCTGGGTACTTCATTGTGTATGAACATTTATCGATGTTTGCGTTAAACGATGACATCACGACGACGTTCCCCCCCCTTCCATAATAACACCAATACACGCAATCTACATAAACCCAAAATTTAAAAAAATTAATCATTTTGTCTGACGATAAAAAAGCGTGAAACCCAGGGTAAAAAAAATTCACATCTAATTCATGATGTTATATATTCCAACCAAATATATATACGTTTATCGAAATTAAAATAACTGATCCAATTGCGACTTTTGGATAATAAGTGCGACATTACTGTAATTATTGAACAATATAGTTCATGCCACTTTGACAGAAAAATTTACCAGTAAAAAAAATTCGTTCATCACCATATTTGTATATGAACGCACAACTTTAAAAATTTAAAATCAAACTCAGCGTTGCTACTGCGCGGTCCAAAAACAATAACTCATTTTCAATAGCATTTTCGGATACAACAATACATATATTTTCGTTGTCCTCTTATTACTGAGAAAAAAAACAAGAACAACATCTATTCCATACCTGAAGATGTCTGTAGGAACAGACGAAAGCTTGTAGTAAAAAAATAAGAACTAATGCGGCAGAAATTTATAAAAACAAGGATCTTTTCATTCATAACGGATTCGGAGGTTTTTGTATATTATTTGAATTGTTTGCGACGATGGATTTCTCGCCAATTAAATCATTAACCTTTGCATTTGTTTTTTGTGTGAATAATTCATGAATATATATATATATATATATATATATATATATATATATATATATATATATATAATATATATATATAAAGTTTAAAATATTTATGTATGGGGCATTTGGTTATAATTTAGATCAGAATGAATTTAAACGAAAAGGAATCTAAATGAAATCGGCTAGATTAAACATCCGTTTAATGATTAATAATTATATTTAAATTATATAAATTTTTTTTTGTGCGCATATCAAGTGTGCACTATTGTAACAAATTTAGTCCGACAAAGTCCTACGTCACACGAAAACTTTTTTCAGCTGTGTCATACATTTTTTCACCCAATATTGTTCTTGATATATAAAAGAATATATATCGTTATCTCTCTCTCTCACACACACACACACACACACACACGCACGTCGTGCGTAAGATATTAAACTGCATCCGGCATTGTTAACTGTTGAAATATTACAAGTATATGCACCTACAATATTTAGTCCTGAACCAAACTTATTCTACAAGGAATGATTATTTTATTTCATTGAAGCTATTGTTTTAAATTTTTATTAATTAAATGACCCATTATTTTATTGGATGTAAAACAAAACAAAGACGAAAGAAATTCTGTCTTTCCACACACACACACACATACACACACACACATATATATATATATATATATATATCGCCTTTCTCTCTTTCTTTCCCGTTCAATATTATTGACATAAATATTAACAGAATTTTTGAATTGACCGACAATATTGCCACTTGTTCTATCGGAAACATACTTTTTTTTTCTGGTACGAAAAATCTAGCAATAATAATAATAATAATAATAATAATATCTAGCAGAAAAAGAATGGGGTTCACAAATGAAAAGCATTAAAATTAACAATTTTTTCCCATTTCACAAAAACAGACGTTAAGCATTTTATCTTCCCTTCTTTCTTTCTTGTTTCCTTCATTTTCTCAATGAAACCAAGTAGCCACTCTGATATCCCAGTTCCGTGTTTTCACGCGTTCAAACCGAAATCGACCACTATATATGAAACATTGGCTGGACGTAACGGCCGTGCGAACTAATGAAAGGAGGGATAAGCAGAATTATAAAAGAGATAATCTAGAGGTTTCTAGCGAACCTTTCCTGTTTCTTGTTATTTTGCTTAGCTTTTGAAATGCATATTTCGCTTTTCCAAAGCGCCTTCAGATATCGGTACCGTCCCCTCTTAAAACAATCCTTTAACTATTTCTTACTTGCTTGATTTTGTTTGTCTGCAATTCGTATTTAGATTCTTCGGCTCTTTATTCTACGTACGCCTATTCGTTCGGTCTCCTTACAATTGATAGTTATTCCTTTTATCACGCTTTCCATTACTACCTTCCGTATGAATTACTCTAATTTCCTTTCTATGCCTGCTCTCAAAAATGTTTCACCCGCATTTCTTATGTCGTTAAGACTATGGCCATTAACAATGAATCCTGAGAGGATGTGTAATTCTCTAAAGATTTTAACATTGTGATGGTTAAGAGATCCCTGGGAGAAAGTGGACCCTTGGCTGGTTTCGTATTTATAAATACTAAATATATATATATTTTTAATCGCTTTCAACTCATGAAAGGCAGTAAAATGATTAAGACACGAGGGCTTACTGGGTGTGTAAGAATTAGAAAACAGAAAAGTTACTAATGAACAAGACGAGAAAAGAGTGAGCAAGAGGACGGTAGATAGCGATTGACATTACATTTAATTTTATGCAGATTAAAGTTAGCTGGAAAGCAGAGAAACGGAAGCGAGAAGTACGAGAAAAATAATGCTACCATAGAACCCACGGCTACAGCTACGGCTAGCCAAATCAACAGTAGATTGTTGAGATTTTCAGTCTAGTATTACATTCAAATTCAAATAAAAGTCTAACTATCATAGCGATATTTATTTCTGCTTCAGTACAGAAATTGTAGCACAAGGCCAAAAATCTACTTCTGTCTTAAATATTAACTTAGCTAGCCACAACCACTGACCCAAATATATCACAATATTCCTTACACCAAATCAACATATTCTTACCTTTCTTACTACATTCACCGTAATACCCCAGGGTCTCTATGAAAGTCATAACGAGTTCCTGTATGTACAATCCATTTTCTGTGTGGCGAGGAGAATTAAACAACAAGTTAAAAAAAATAAATAAACCATTATATATATATACAATATGTAAACAAAAACTATTTACAAGAAACCAAACAAAATAATGCGAAGAGGGATAATTATTTGTAAAATACAAGATGTGACAGAAGGTCAAAACGGGGAACGGAGAAAAGGAACGGTATTCATCTGTTTTAACATTAAACTTAGCTAGCCACAGACACTGACCCAAACATATCACAATATTCCTGACACCAAAACAATGCATTCTTACTTACTTTTCTTACTACACCCACCATAATATCTCATGTCTCTATCAAAGTCCTAACTAGCCCCCATATGTACAATTCATTTTCTATAGGGGGGGGATAAAACAACAATTAAAAAAAAACCGCAATGTGTATATACTATATGAAAACAAAAGCTATTTACAAGAAACTTATCAAAATAACGCGAAGAGACCATTCGAACTATTACCATGGAAGTATTTATAGAAAAGCCACAGGGAAGCTATGTTATGGAGCGAGATGCCAGGTCAGAACCAATAATACTGCTGATTTTTCTTTGGATTTTATCAAGGAGCTCAAAAATGAAATAAAAATACTGACTTAAAATTCAATTAGAGCATTCATTAATTTTTGATTAGCATTTATAAACTCGAAACACCTGTAGATGACGAATAATTAATCTTCTTTATTTTGTAAATCAAAAAAAAAATGTTTTTTTTATTTTTCTTTGAATTCGATTTGGTTGAATAATTTATGAAGATCCCTCTGAACAGAAATCTCTTAAAAGACGCAGTTTTCTTTATTTTTTAAATCAGTTATTGTCCGGTTAGATATTCGAATAAAATCCATTTTTCATTCAGTTAGCTTGGCTGTAAATCAAGCCCTTGACATCTCCATCAGCATTTCCCTGAAGATAAATGCTTCTCAATTAAAACAGAGATGAAATGCGCGTGAAAATCATTCAAGACACAATTTGAAAGTAATTCTTACCTCTCATATATACACGCTCTCTGAAGTTATTAAGCAAATCATACAAAATTCAATAACTAGTCCCCATATGTACAATTCATGTCTGTCGTGAGGAGGGGAATAAAATAACAATTAAAAAAAAAAGAAACAATGTGTATATACGGTATGAAAACAAAATCTTTTTTTACAAGAAACCAAACAAAATAATGCGAAGAGGGATATTTATTTGTAAAATACAAAATGTGGCAAAAGGCCAAATATTGGGAACAGGAAAAAGGACGGTCTTCATCTGTTTTAACATTAAATTTAGCTAGCCAGAAACACTGATCCAAACATACAACAATATTCCTGACACCAAAACAACGCATTCATTCTTAACTTTCTTACTACATTCACCGTAATACCACATTGTCTCTATGAAAGTCACAATTAGTCCCCATATGTACAATTCATTCTGTGTGGTGTAGGGGAATAAAACGACACTTTAAGGTCTATCCCCAATGTGTATCTACAATATGTAAACACAGACTATTTACAAGAAACTAAACAAAATAATGCGAAGAGGGATATTTATTTGTAAAATACAAAATGTGGCACAAGGCCAAAAATGGGGAATGCGAAAATGACGTCTGAAGTTATAAAGCAAATCACATAAACGTCAATAATTGAAATTTGGTTTGAAAAAAATTCTCAGACTTTAAGCAATAAATTAAATGTCAAAACTAAGCCAGATTTAAAATTTTAGATAGTATTAATATGTCTTATTGAAGTTATAAAAAATCCTGCAAGAAGTTATTAGGCAAAACCAAATAATCACATTTTATCACAATGAAAAGCTAATAAAATCATCCAAAATTGATCAACACCTACAATAGAACAAATAACAAACACATATAAGTATTTGAATCATTTACATTTTAATATTGTGACCCTTCTTCTTAATAACTGCTAGTAATCTATTATTCATTGACTTTTAAGTTTTTTTAGGTTTTTTTTTTTTTTTACTCCAGCAGGTTGTTTTCAGTTTCCGACGTGATAGTTTTAATTCGTTCCTATTGGTCTGGTCTGCTGTTGTCTACCACCTTCATATAATTTCATCTTCACAATTGACCATAGATTTTCGATCGGATTCAGATCAGGACTTGATGGTGGCCATTTATTATCTTTTCTCCTTTACATCATGAGATACATGAGATGAAGCATTGTGCTGCACAAATACACACTTCACGTTGAAACTGCGAGACTGGCACTTGTACCATGCAAACAATACTTGTTCATAAAATCGCATTAGTTAGCACAGTCAGGTCTAACTTCCTCGTCTTTAAATGGTCCAATAATGGTTTGCTCGACAATTCTAGCTCATATTATAAAAATATCACCTCCTTGCTATATTTTTTTAGCCATAGGCACGTCAGAATTGGACAAAAATCCATCCTTTGGCACATCCATCAGGTCCACCAAATGAAACTCAGGATTCTTCGTTGAAAATTACTTTAGACAATTCAATTTTCATGTCTTTCTTAGCCCAATTTTGACGGTTTGAAATATTTGCTTTAACGGGAGCGGACTGGCTTTGACATTTCTTTACAGACCCCAATTCACAAAGTATTCTACAACTGTTCTCCTTGTTGATTCCCTCAAAAGTCAAGCCTTTTCAAAGATCTGAGCGGTGGTCAAATATGGCTGTTTTTGACTCGTTTACGTTCATCTCAAGGAAACCAGTTCTTAAAGCCTTTTCCTTTGCTTCGAGTTCTCAACTTAGGCATATTTTGAACAGCCTTTTTTATCATTCGATGATCTCTGCAAAGCCCCCTTTGATATCTCCACTGCGGACATTCCCTCACTCAAATAACCCTGCTGTTTTCTGTTTTTCAGCAGAATTCATGTGAATAAAAAGAAAAATAGTTTATTTTTTATTACATTTCAGAAGTCTTAAGCTAATATTAGTTTAATCTGAATACTAACTTCAGTCAGACCATTATGGTAAATGCCTAACATTTCAAAACTAACTATTAAAGTAGCAAACGATTTAGTTAAATATTTTACTAAAGAAAATGGACGAGAATAATTGTTTTGCAAATATTGATTCAGAAATTTTTAAGTTGTTGAGATTTATTTGATTTTCATAATAACTTCAGACAGGTTGTACCCAATAAATACCAATAGTAAATATCATTCTGCATACATATATATATATATATATATATATATATATATATATATATATATGTATGCAGAATGATCCCTGTTCAAAATATATTGTCAAATATAACAGACAATGAATGTCTATTATGTTTTATCATGACCCTTATATAACGCTTGGGAAGGCTCATGATAAAACATAATAGACAACATTTTGCCTTTTTATATTTTATATATATATATATATATATATATATATATATATATATATTTATTTTATGCAAACTTAGGTAATCCGTATGGGTAGACACGAGGAGGATGATATCCAGAGAGCTCAATGTAATGATGATGATCCAAAACCCTGTTAAATGGGTTATGGTGAAATAGCTTATTACATGGAATCTTAACGTGGTCTGTTTTTTATTCATATATATATATATATATATATATATATATATATATATATATATACACGTTTTTATCTCCTCTCATATATATATATATATATATATATATATATATATATATATATATATACATATATATATAAAGAAATATAGTCTTAAGATGTGCTATATTTATGGGATAAAGTGCTCAATATCAAAGAGCGTGTGTAAATATAAAAGTGAACATAGAAGTCAAACTAAGAGGCGACAGTCTAGTTTCATTTTAGATGCAATCGTCAGGATACGATTGCACCTAGGACCGACGATTGCATCTAGCATGAAACAGACTGTCCTCTCTCTCTCTACCTCTCTCTCTCTCTCTCTCTCTATATATATATATATATATATATATATATATATTATGTAAAACAAAGCATAATATTTTTCTAAATAAATCCACATTACAACCAAAAAAACGTTTGCGGCACCTCTCTTCTCTTCTTTTTAATATACATACTTTTCTCTCGTTGGAACCATTTTACAACATATTTCTTTTATATATATATATATATATATATATATATATATATATATATATATATATATATATATATATATAGGGCAGAAGATCACTGTTCAAAAATATATTGTCAAATATAACAGACAATCTGATTTTATTATGTTTTATCATGACCCTTATATGACGTTTGGGAAGGCTCATGATAAAACATAATAGATATTTAAAGTTTTTATAAAAATATATATATATATATATATATATATATATATATATATATATATAGATTTCTATAAATAAAAAAATCTCATATATATATATATATATATATATATATTTATAAAGCAATATAGTCTTAAGATGTGCTATATTTATTGGATAAATTACTCAATATCAAAAGATACTTGAATGTTTAAATATAAAAGTGAACATAGAAGTCAATACTTAGAGGCGACAGTCTGTTTCATGCTAGATGCAATCGTCGGGATATATATAATGAACTGTTCTATCGATTTCAATGTGTTAGATCCCACAAACTCCTTCAGTTTTTATTTTTGTGTCATATGTGATACTACAGTCCCGTTAGTTACCTGCATACAAGTCCAGGCCTTGTGCAAAAGAGAGGATCACGGGATATGGCAACACATCGCTTTCGTCTCTACGCCAGTCAATACGACTAATTTCGATATTTCCCGTACCACTCTGGCATAAATAATCTCCACTTATTTTTATCCAGTCCAACTCGCTCGAAATCAGAGGTTATACTTTAGCTTGACTTTCTACCGGGGCCACGTCCTTTGGACAGTCGTTTGATCATTGACAATTTAAATTTATACATGTAGACCTTACGTATTCTGTCGTCACCCATTCTGAAACCTGACCAGCCCAGCGAAGTTTTCACTACATCAAGAAAGTCTCAATTCCATGGAAAAGTAAATTTTCGCAAAATTGACATTGGACACCCTATCGTCAAAATTATAGCCACAGATTGCGCTGAGAAAACTTTTGTGAGAGACATCCAGCTGATTGATGAGAGACTTATATGGCGTCCACTATTAAAATATACAACAATGGCTAACATTTTTGCTCTATATATACATATGTTGCTAATAGAATGTATTTGTATAAATTAAACTACTCCGAGTTCAAAACCTATTTTCAGATATTTCAAACGGCCGAAACGTTGGCAACAGAGATGAAGACAGTAGTTCGAATAATGTAAAAAGAAGTAATTACTTATCAGCTCAATCTATCATTAGTACTTTTTCAATATCTGTCTTTCCCCCATGATTCGCTTCCTTTGTGGATTCCATCCCTTATCAATTTCTTCTAAAAAGAGCATCCAATTCCCAGTCGTATCCATATAATCAGCCTACATTTTGGATGGTTGTAGAATTCGCCAGGATTTTCTCTCATAAAAAAAAGCCTTAAAAAAATAACTGTTGGTCTTTCTCCATTTCATAATGTGTGGCGTCATTTTTTTACATTTGGCAACGCATCAAGCAGATATGAGAGAAAACCATAGACAATTGAGTTTAAAAACAGTAAAATCGACCTTGCTAACCGATCGCTCCTCTGTAGCCCAATCGGGAAAGGTATGTCAGGCTATATGACGGTTCCGTATAGGATACAGGTTCGATTCCTGTCGGAGGACGTATACTTTCTATTCAGGCCGGTAAATGTTGTTAATACTGTTTATTATAAACAGAGCATTTACGTAAATATTTGTATCTATAAAAAGAACGTATAAACATAAAAAATGTCTTAACACACATATATATATATACCAAAGTATAGGATTGGTGTATACGGAATAAATTCCAACAATTACTATTCTTAAAAAAAAAAAATTCAATAGTGATTTTAGAACATATTTATGTTGTAATTTTCGAATAAATAATTTATATATATATATATATATATATATATATATATATATATATATATATATATATATTTACTATGCGTCGGTTTTTATTTTCCGTACAAACGAATATTTTTATTTCACGGTTGACATTCGCTGGATTTCGCAATTACTATTATTGCAGTTGTTCCTAAGTTCACCTTAATCAGGGGCAGTAACATCTGTTAAGGTCCCAACCTTGAATAAATAGTTTACCCAAAACTAGTTAGTTAAAGGACAGTATAAAAATAGATATTTATTGTAATAATACTAGCAATACAATTTCGAAAAAAAATATACTAGCAATAAATCTGACTTTAGACAAAAACTCTCTTTACAAAAAATAAGTCAATGAAACCTGTAATACAAACTAATTTCTTACGAAGAATACATATTCTATTCATACGAAACTATCCTAAAAATCTTGTCGGCATTATATAACCCACTGAGTTCTTGATATGCCGTAAAACAAAATAAAGAAAACCAAACAATCTACAGCTTCAAATTAACTGACTCAGTCTTCTTATAAAATATTGTCCAAAACAATACCTTGCAAAGGTAGTTGTAAAAGATTACATAGACGGATATGCAATTTGATCGGTCCTGATCTGGCATCTCGTCTACAATCACATTCTCATAGACGTGTCGTTGCTTCCCTCTGTCTTTTCTTCACGTATTTTCATGGCAACTGCTTCGACGAGCTACTTTCGCTGGTTCCCACATTGCATGAATTTAAACGTGATACTAGGTTGGCATTTCGGTCCCACCCTTTCACTGTGGAAATGATTAAATGTAGCCGTTTCTTTTACTTTTATCTCGCACTTCCCGTCTGCAGAAGTTCCTTACTTCTTCTTACTTGCTTCCCTGATAGCTATAATCTTTAAATATTCAAATGTAATGTCAATCGACATCTGATGCCTTGATTTAGTTCACCGTCTTTATTTTCATCCTTTCCTCGGACACGTCTCTTTTCGCTAGCTCTTTGTAACACCTTGCGTGCTAGCAGCATTCCCGCCTTGCTTGCAGGGAAATGCTTAAAAAAAAAGAAAAAGAAAAGAAAATTTGCAAAAAAAAAGAAAAAAAGCGAATCAATCAAATCGGGTGATGGTTGGCGATTCGTAGATCGAGATCTCCCATAGAATCGATATCATGGAGAGTAAGGTTGTCGTTGTGCGAATGCATGATTTTCTACAATTTTACCCGGAATTGCAGATGTCGTCCTGGTTTTCTGCGACTGTCGGTGAAGGCGGGAAGGAGCCACGCGGAAACGTCCAAGAACAAAAGGAACGCTGGAGAGGAAACCAACTCGCGTCGCAAATCTCAGCCGCGAATGAATGCCGAGAACAGTTATACATTATTGAGTAGGGAGACAGAAATGAACAGGAATTATAATTGCCTCTTACGACAAGTGTCCAAGAGAAATATACTATTTGCAATGGCACAGGCCTTGTATTAATGATAAACAAAAGACCCACCACGCCTTCTCTTTCTTTATCTCGGGTCAATTATCTCCATTGTCTCTCTCTCTCTCTCTCTCCTCTTTCTCTCTCTCTCTATTTTAGTCTCTCTGTTTGTTCCTCTTCATCTTTCTCTGCTGGCTGAAGTTGGGGCATTTGACGAAGCGGTATCTGGTCAGTTTTACAAGCAGTGGACGGACGTAATATTTGAGCAGCTAATTTCGATTAAAACCAGTTCAGCGAGGCGACATATCTTTAACAGTCCAGCGCTCTCAATTCACTATCCAACAGTATAGAAATGTTGCCATCCTAGATCCCCCAGCCACATAGGAATTAAACCTGGCAAACTCAGAGTCTGCCCTTGATAAAAGACTTAGGATCCATTATGCAGCACTAGCAGTAGAGTTGGACCGACAATGATAGTAGCAAGTTTCGTACAATGAGACTAGTCCTGGGAGAAAGGAGGCAAGTGTCTAGAAAAGGAAGAGAATTTGAAATAATTTTAGCTCGGCTGGACATAGGTCACACATACCCCAAATTGCTAACGAATAAAGGTCAACTAACATGTACGACATGGAAATAATGAAACCGTCAACCTTGTGTGTATTTTTTTTTAAAATTTTTTAATAGTAGATAAACTTTCCTATCGTCCGGTTAATACACCTTTCCTTTCTTTTGAGCGTCCTGGATATGACCATAAACTACATCCGCGTCCAGGGTAAGACGATAAGCTACGTCCAACAGCAAGGTCTCTCATCAGAAGGC
Source organism: Acanthosepion pharaonis (assembly GCA_903632075.3). Classification (NCBI taxonomy): domain Eukaryota; kingdom Metazoa; phylum Mollusca; class Cephalopoda; order Sepiida; family Sepiidae; genus Acanthosepion; species Acanthosepion pharaonis. The sequence goes on from CAHIKZ030002116.1 coordinate 224,616, forward strand.
TTTGAGGAGCGTGGAACGTCCTCTTAATTGCTGCTGTTCCTAGGTCCACCCTGACCCGGGGTGGCAACACCTGTTCGGGCCCCAGCTATGAGCAAATAGTTAACCCAGAAACTTAGGTAAAAGGCTTTATAAAAGTGTAAAAATAGGTTTTAATACCAGAAATACTTTGTAAATGTTATTACCAGAAATAAAACTTTGAAAAAAAAATTACCAGCAATATGTTTTTGAAAAAACTATTATCAGCTATACGTTTTTGAAAAAATAATAATATTACCAGCTATATTTTTGAAAAAAAATAATATTACCAGCTATATGTTTTTGAAAAAAATAATATTACCAGTTATACGTATTTGAAAAAAATAATATTATCAGTTATATGTTTTTGAAAAAATAGTATTACCAGTTATACGTTTTTGAAAAAAATAATATTATCAGCTATATGTTTTTGAAAAAATGATATTATCAGTTATACGTTTTTGCAAAAAATAATATTATCAGCTATATGTTTTTGAAAAATAACATTATCAGTTATACGTTTTTGAAAGAATTATATTACCAGCTATATGTTTTTGAAATAAACGTTTCTGAAAAAAGATAATATTACTAGCTATACGTTTTTGAAAAAATAAGGTTACCAGCTATATATTTTTGAGGAAAAATATTACCAGAAATAGATTTTTGACAAAACTAAAGTATTACCAGAAAAAACAAAGTTGTCGGCATTAAATGACCCATTGAGGTTTATATACCGTAAAACAAATCAAACCAAACCAAACCAAACTAAACCTTTCTTTTGAACAGGAGTAGAGGTTCATCCTTTGTTTCCTGTTTACGAAGGGGTTCCCGGATCCTTTCACTTTCGCTGGCCTTAGAAGTAGCGCTGTCTTGAATTTCCTGTGATGTGTACGGTTTGTAGTAACGTCACTTGATAATGATGGTACCAGGTTGGCATTTTTTTGGTTGCTGTTCCCGACTGAAATCTATTCGGTTCTACTCTGCTTTTTCTGCCGCTATAGCCCATTTCTTCCGCCAGTACCGGAGCAACATATCTGACTGCAACAGACGTCTCTTTGTCTCTGCTCGTAATGAGTGCAAGTGTGTCCTTAATGAAGCAAAGTTACTGTTTGTGGATTGGATGAAAAAAAAAAACAAAAAACATATTGCCTCTCGCAAGGTTCGTTCTAAAGATTATTTCAAGAGGTGTGCTGAAATAGACCTAATCCTCAATCCTTCAATTAATTCGAAGTGCTAAAATCCTTAGGTGATATGCTCGGAAACCAACTCAACACATGGCTCATCCGGGGCACACACATCTGATTTTCCCGCAAGAACTGAGGCGATACTGAGTGAGATATGTATAACCCAGTCAATGGTATTAAACATCATCACTAAATCAGACTCTTCATAAAGCAAGTGGCGGTTACGGGATACTAGCCGTAGTCTTAAAGAAATGTGCCCTTGAGCTGGGTCCAGTTCTCTCAAAACTATACAACTATTGCCTCACCGATTCTTGCTTTTCAGCTTGTTGGAAGTCCCCCTCCGTCGTCCCGATCTTTAAGAACTCTGGAGACCATTCTAACTCATCTAAATACCGTCACACCAGTCTCCTACCACTCTTCGGCAAAGTCTTCGAGGCTTTAATCAATTCAGAAGTAGTTAATAATCTTACTTCCAACGACCTGCTCTATGACAAACAATATGGCGTTCCTTTTGCCCGGTCTACTGCTGATGTGCTAAACTGTGTATGTATACCAAATACTTGATAATGACGGTGAAGCTCGAGATGTATTTGTATAAATTTCTGAGATGAGGTATTATGTACACTATTTACATTATTCGGACTATTGTCCTCATCTTTTTCGCCATATTTATAACAAACTTTCGGACGTTGTACGCTCCGGCCTTCTTCAGGTGCTTGGAATGTCGAACTGAACACCTTATTTCGCTCAATTAATTTTAGAGGACAGCAAAGTTCTACGTGCCATGTTTAATGTATGTCAGTTATCTGCTGTTAATTACCATCTGCAAGTTCTCCACTGCTTTAACCAGGTATTGAACTCACACTCATTGGGTCCTGTCACTGGATCTAACTAACGCCTTTTTCCCATGTGCCATGTGTCCTTGTGGAAATCAGGAAACAGTGGATAAATGCGTTAGTTAGATAACTGATATCAATTAAACATGGCACGTAGAACTAGAACAGTCTACCCCAGTGAGCGAAATAAAAGGGTTCAGTTCGGCATTCCAACCACGTGAAGAATTTCTTTAACCTTATTATACACAATATTGGAACTTATGCAATATAGGCGAAAAATTCAATTAGAAAAATTGAAAACAAAAGCGACGTATCGAGATAAAAAAAATAAAGATATGTCATAATGTGTCCTTTAAAAAAACTTAAAGGCTACGAACTGTTTTTTTTCTCCATTTGTTCTTTCTCTTATTTCGATATATATATATATCTATGTATATTGTGTATTTGCGCTGCAATCCTTCTTTTATACATGCTTCATTGAATAGGACTGACACGGTACGGCGTTAAGGCTTTTTATTCATTTTTTTTGTGTTCGTATAAGTGTTTCTTTTTCTAGATGTAAAGTATTTAAAAATTGCCGGAATCTTTGCATATCGGAACGTTTTCAGCTATCCTATTTGCCATTTTTATTTCGGACTTTTGTGCTGATTTCTATTGTCATATGCACACTTTTCTGGACTACTGGCCCAGTGGATAAAAGCGTCGGTTGAACTAATGCTTAAAACGATTTCACCCAAAGACTTAAGAGTTCAATACCTGGCAGAGGTGAAGAAAAACTCGGATAGTTGATTTACTAAAGTGAATTAACTGACACTGGAATATCCGGGAAAGGCATTGCACGGGGAACAAGAACACTTTACCCCAGTGGACTAAAAAGTTTAATTTCGAAATCCTAACGTATATTACCTTGTAGCATACGTACGGACGATAGTGGGTATGCCTCCATACAGATAAATACAGTAGTAGATACTGTATGTTGGTCTGCAGTTGAAGTTTCGTCTCCAGCTGTGCTGGTTAAACTCTCTGCCTCTGGTCAGAGAGGATCCCCAGACGAGTCTATGTCGTAGGGCAGAGTCTCGTCTCGGGAAGCAACTACTCGACTACGGGGAATTTTGAGACGAGTATACGGGCTCGGATGGCCCATATTAAATTCGATATTGTGCCTCATGTGACCGCGTGGGGCGGTTGGTAGATATCCTACAGTTGGAGATTCGTCTGAAGCTGTGCTGGTCAAACTCTCTGCCCCCGGGTAGAGAGGAACCACAGCCGAGACTAAGTCGAAGGGCAGAGTCTCGTCTCGAGAAACAGCTCCGCGACGGGGTCTAAGTGAATTTTTTTGCCGTGACAACAGGCTCGGATACCTGTCATTAAATTCGGCCTTGTACCACATCTGACCACGTGGGGCGGTTGGTAGTTATTCTGCAGTTGGAGATTGATTGTGGAATGCTTTGATTTGATTCACTTCTAGCAGTTGCCGACTTCTACGCGCCGCTGGCGAATCTTATATGTGCTGTTCATGTCCTAAGTATTATCTTTCCTTACCATCCTTCGTGTGATTATTTAATTCCGTAACCTTCCATTGGTTACAACATACCTGAAGAAGGCCGGAGCGTACAACGTGCGAAACGTCGTGAATATAACAATAAAGATGAAGACAACAGCCAGAATATATATATATATATATATATATATATATATATATATATATTTTTTTTATTATCTATATTATATATATATATATATATATATATATATATATATATATATATATATATATATATATATATATACAAATATAGATAACTATACTCGTTTTGAAAAACCCTCGAATTTTGATTTGCCAATAATCAAATCAACTCGAGGGAAAAAAAGGTTTTAAAAAAGAAAGAGCTACAAACATGAAAGCCTGTCGAAAAAAAATCGCACAGATGCAGGTTTAAAGCCCAAAAAAAACCCGATAGGAGTAAACAATTATTTAACAAAAGAGCTCAATACAACCGTAGAGCAGACCTAGATACACCTAGTAGCCAGACAAACCTACCTAGGTTTCATTTTAGGATCGTCAAAAAATTTGGCCAAATTTCCCTGACGATCCGTTAAGGTGAATCCTTAGAAATTTCAAGGTTTGTCTGGCTCATAGGTGTATATATATATATATATATATATATATATATATATATATATAAATTGGATATATCTATCTATCTATCTATCTATCTATATATATATATATATATATATATATATATATATATATATATATATGTAGTGGTTTTCACAGTGGAGGCATGTATTTGTACTGTCGGTCCTAAAAAATAGGTTCGACCTACAAAACGTTAGGAACTTGATATAATAAGTAATGACATAGTGATCTAGTTGGTGTGGCTGATACTTTAATATCCGATTAACGGTCGTCCGACATCACTGCCGACTGACTTGTTACTCTTACTACTCCTACTTATTATAGGTGGGAGAGTCTATTTTACTATAGAATAGGTGTGTTCCACTATAACATATATATATAAATTGTGGATATATGTATATATATATATATATATATATATATATATATATATATATATATATATATATATATTCTTCCATTATTCTTGTGTTTTTATGAGTGTTTTTCTTTTCTGTATAGCCGAGCGCTTTCACCTATTATTTTACCCATGATCAAGGATGATCTTTAATTATTCAATCGAAAATAAAAATCTTCTTTCATCATTGCTAAAAGATTACCCAAAAGAGATTGCGTCATAGTAGCTTTATTGCCTTGCGTGGGGTGAAATGGTCATCTAATCCTCTGAGATTGGTCCTATTGTACGGATCAAACAATTAAGATATGGAAGCAAAGTCGTTTCCATTTTCTATTTTGTCTGTATTCGTGAAGCTTCATTTTTTTTGGTGGGGATGTTTACAGAATTGGCTAATTTGAAAGTTTTCCTATTTTCACGTTTCCTTTCTTATCAGCCAAATTCTGACTTTAACTAGTTTCTTTCTGTAATATTTATTCCTGGATATGACGATAAATTGCCTCCGGCAGCAACACATCTTTTCAGGACAGTGTACGACTTGAGGAGCGTGGAACCGCCTTTTAGTTACTGTTGTTTCCCGGGTCCAGCTTGACCCTGGGACGTTAGCACTCGTTAGGGTCGCAGTCTTAGACAAGTAATAAAACGCGAAACAAAAGCAAAACACTATGAAAGCACAAAATGTACATTTATATAGTAAAAATACCAACAGTTCATTTTTATATTTAAAGAAAAAATATTCCAGCAATACATATTTATTTTGAAATTACAAAGAATTCATTTTTTAAGCAAAGTGGCCAGTAATACATTTATCGTAGAATTACGCACAATACATTTTATCTGCAGTTGAAGGCATACAATGACGTTCAAATATTTATATTTCGACAGTCCTGGGTATGACGATAAACTACATCCGGCAGCAAGACCTCTGATCTGGAGATTGAGGCTTTAAGAAGCGTGGAACCACCTCTTAATTGCTGTTGTACCCAGTTCCACCATGACCCGGGCTGGTAGTACCTGTTAGGCTTCTATATATTAAACCCCACCCTAAAAACTAAACCCTATGAAATTGTAAAGATACCAGCAATACATTTATATATAAAAGAAATTACCAAAAATAATTAGAGTAAAATTACCAACAATACATCGACCAATATGCAAGAACTCTTATATGACATTGGTCCAGATAATATCCTAGAATTTCGTACATGACTCAAACTGTATTCCAAAATATAACTTCAAGAAAACTACTACATAGCACACGCATATTACCGCCTCTAGTAATTATGGCTATACCAACATGTATATCAAGAAAAGCTGAGTATCATCTACCATTTATTTAATTGTGAAAGCAGAATAACATATATCTTATGTTTAATACTTCGAACTTCCAAGAAAAATTAAATTTTGGGATTAAATGACCCATACGTATTTGATTTTATGGCAAAATGACCACCAGCAAACTTTATATAAAAAAATTACTAACAATATGTATTAATAGTAAACTTAGAACAATACGCACATACTAAGAAATTGGAGTGACTTCACAACAAACGTGAAAGAATTCTTTCACGACATTAATCCATATAACATCTTACAGTTTCTTAAATCAAAATATAATATATATATATATATATATAATATCTTACATAATGATATATAATCTTATATAATAATATATAAAATATCTTACAGTTTCTTAAATCGAAATATAATTTCAATATAATAATATATATATAATTCTTCATAATAATATATAATCTTATATAATAATATATAAAATATCTTTACAATTGATTCTAAATCGAAATATAATTTCAATATAATAATATATATATAATATCTTACATAATAATATATAATCTTATATAATAATATATAAATATGTTTTCATCAGTTTCTTAAATCGAAATATAATTTCAATATAATATATTTTACAATAATAATATGTAATCTTATATAATAATATATAAAATATCTTACAGTTTTTAAATGGAAATATAATTTCAATATAATAATATATATATAATATCTTACATAATAATATATAATCTTATATAATAATATATAAATATCTTACAGTTCATTAAATCGAAATATAATTTCAATATAATCTTATATATTACATAATAATCCTTAATCTTATATAATAATATATAAAATATCTTACATTTCTTATCTTCGAAATATAATTTCAATATAATAATATATATATATTTTTTATAATAATATATAATTTTAGAATAAAAATATATAAAATATCTTACAAGTTTTTAAATCAAAACATAATTTCAACCTTTTATGACAATTTTATTTCACATTTCATTCCACTTTTAACACTAGGATGGAAAAGAGGCAATCGTTTTCGACACGTTCAAATATTCCTATGGAATTCTAGCTTTGGTTCGATGCTGAGGCTTATGGACAATTATTGAATTTTAATATTTCCATTTTTAAAGACTTAATTCTTTATAAAAATATTCAGTGGAATAAGAATTTGATATTTGAGGTTTCAATAAGCATGAATGGCCGAGGTGTATTTTTTTTGACACCAGTGGAGTTTATTTATAGGGATTAAAATTTGACAAAAGTTTCTCACAAGAAATAATTTGTGTTTATGTCACCTATCTATCTATTTATCTATATTATACACGCAGTTAATAACATTTAATATTATTCCAAAAAAATTAATTTTGAATGATCATGTCGTTATATATTTTATACTGATGTATTCAACTGAATTTATTATATATATCATACGTTTATTTTTATTTTTAAGCTTTCATCATTAAGCAAGGCGGGAAGCCATTTAGCGCGCAAGGGGTTACATTTATTTGGGGCGAAATAGACAGGAGCAATAGATAAAAGGATGAAGAGAAGGATAGTGGATAGAACAAGGCAAAAAAGATGTCGATTGACATTACATTTGAATAGTTGGAGATTATAGCTATCAGGGAAACAGGAAAAGGGAAGGGATAAAGGCATATATTGATTGATATTGCGAGATATAAAGCTATTATTAATAGAAGAACTGATTTACATTTAAAGTTGTTTTGACAGTGAAAGGGTGAAATCCACGGGATGTTCAAATTGTAGGACGCTTGAATCTTGAAGTTTGAACCATTGAAAGCAGGGCAATCACCATGAAATAATATAAAATAAAAAAGATAGAGAGAGGCGTTACGGCGCAAGAGAGAAAAATATTTTTGCTGATCACAAAATTTATTACTGAAATTTTTAAAAAAAATAAATTTCGGCATTAAATGGCCCATAAGAAGTTGATGGGCAGTTAAACAAATTAAATCAGATCGAATCAAATCTTCCTGCGATGTCCATAAAAATATGTTAGCCATAAATCATTTTTTTTGTGTGTCTGGTCTGCCTCATGTAGATAGAATAAAATAGATGAGTCAAGTATTTTTTTCATTATATTTAGTAACGTTTTCGTTCAATCAGAGGCAGGAAGAAAAATAAAAACATCAAACGAACACTAAACGTTCGCTCGTAAAACATTAAATATAATAAAACGCAGTCATATTTTTGACAGTATGTGTGGTGTTAGCATTATAGGCTATTTCCCATTTCGCTAATTAAAAAAAAAAGGCGAAATGGTTTAAGGTCATAATGCGACAAAACGAAACCAGCGGTGACAAACACGAAAAAATTTTTTTTTTTTAAGCTGAGTTTTATGCCTAAAAAAAAATCTGGGGTAGACATATTACACGTAAAGCTAAAATGTAACTCTTTAGCAGAGAGTTGCAATCAAGTGGGGCATCACTTCTAGCAATTATCGCGTTCCACTTAACGTACCTCCACCAGGCTGTTACAAATATATACTGCACAAACTTGTGTTTGGTGAACATACTAACAAAGAAAAATATAAAATACTAAAATAGTAAATCGAATTCAGTATTCAAATATCAGATAGACTAAGTGTAAATACTATTCACAGCAATACTATCAAAAAACTACCTGGTTACAAGTGTAATGTTCGGTATTAATATTTTATACGAGTTGATGTTAACCCATTAACTGCCAATTTTTTTAATGAGCATTCGTAGCCCAGGCAGGTGTCTTAGGAGTTTTATTATTTCTTATGTATTATATATAATGAAGTTAGATAGATAGCTAGTTAGCTAACTAGCTACACAGACAGATATAAACAGACTAAGAAAGAAAGAAAGAAAGAAAGAAAGAAAGAAAGAAAGAAAGAAAGAAGGGTAGATGGAAGCAATCACAGCTTGTTAGTTATATAAATATTTCGATAATGAAGTCAGATAGATAGATAGATAGATAGATAGAACAAGACAAAGACTTCTGTCAAACAAACAAACAAAAAAGAAAAAAAAGAAAAAAACCTCGTTTGGTAAGGTGAAAGAGTCACAGCTAGATATTTAGACAAATAGATAGATAGATAGATAGATAGATAGATAGATACATAGATAGAATAAGACTAAGAAAGAAAGAAGGAAAGAAAGAAAGAAAAAGAAAGATTTTTAGATTCACTTTCCCAATCACATTTGTTATTATATAAATATATCGATTTTGAAATCAGATAGATAGATAGATAGATAGATAGAACAAGACTAAGAAAGAAAGAAAGAAAGAAAGAAAGAAAGAAAGAAAGAAGGAAAGAATAAAACATCAAAAAATAATATTGATTAGAAATAATAAAAAAAATACTTTTCAAAATAGTCATTATTTTTCTACTCGTGAAATGTAAAATTACGACAGAAAGTGTTTTCTTACGGCTAATAAAAAAAAAAATTTAAAGACTAAGTGTTGTAAAATATATTCTCTAATAATGCAATGTATCTAACGTGGATTCAATGTTAAATATAAGGAATAACATTATTGAGTTAAATTTAACATATCCCCAAATGGGTCTCATGGCAGGTAATGGGTTAATTATTCATCTTCTTACTTTTCACTGGTTCTGGCACAATCACCGAAGTTACAACATGAAACCTAGACAAGGATCTGCTTGAAAACCATGTGCCTGGGTGTGAAGGTTTGTAATGAAATTATTAATTAAGACTCTGAAGTTCCAATTCCAGTTTGGATTCATTATGTTCTCTTATTTCAAATAATCTTGAGAAAGGCATGGTTCCACCTATTTCTCTTCCTAGATATAGGTTAACGTAATTCCCCATGTATAATCCGCATTTAAAAAAAAAAGAAGAAGAAAAATTAGGGGTGCGTATTATGCACAGCAACGAAAATAATCTTTTAAAAATTTCCGTTTCATAGGTCGATTTCAGTTTGAAATGACTAAAAATCTAGACATACGACAATTTGACATTAACATTCGGCGATTGTCAAATGCAATCACAATCATATATATTTAACAAGGTCCATTGCACTTAATAAACATTAAAGAAAAAAAATATTGATTCAGTGAAATAATAAAAAAATACTTTAGATGACTAAAGACATGACTGCCGAGTTGTAGTGAGCTTAATTTTAACAGATCTCCAAATGAGGCTCACGGCAGTTAATGGGTTAATGTTTTTTTTCAGTAGACCTGACGAATTGTACATATTCTCTTATGACGATAGATTGTATGGTTCTTACAGGTGTGTATTGTAGGTTGTTTAGTATACAATACGTATTAAAAGACATTATGGTTAGTATGGAAATATACAAAGAAAAAATGGTTTGACCTTATCCCTATCATAGGTGCACCCATATAAAAGTTGTATCATCAGCAAATTTCAAACAAAGGATAGGAATATGTTTTAAATATCATTTCATTACAAAAAAAAGAGGGTTGTTTTCAGCAGCGACCCATGGAGGACGCCTGCCTTGATTACAATGGCCCTGGCGTGCTGGGTCTTAGCAACTACATTCAGGGACCTACCAGTTAGATCTTCATTATTGAGACGCCCTTTTTTAATCATTTTACCCCAAACAAGCCTGGGGTACTGTTGAAACTTGACTAATGCATGGAATAATAATGCAACACAAAAGGTACTTAGAACAAAATGTATTGAAACAAGAAAGTGTACACAATATTTTATATATAGTCTTTTGTATATTCCTGGTAAGACCGTTCCTGGAGAATGTGTTGACTGAGTCGCAGTCGGGCAGAGTCTCGGGTTGAATCTCTTGATTCCCCTCCTCTCTTCCCGGTACCAACCATATTTATATGGTCGGTACGCCACTATGCAAATTAGGTGGATCCTACCACAACAGGTACTATAGTGGGTTATCGATTATGGTGAAGTGTATGAGTGTGGGAACAGATTAGTTTGATTTGGCCTTGTTAGTTAAATAGCCCACCATAAGAGGTGTATAGAAAAATCAAACTAAAAAAGTGAAACCACAAATTTTTATATATATATATATATATATATATATATATATATATATATATATATATAGATGGGGAACTTAACATCAAAACTCGTTACAAATGGACTATTCCACACTTATATAATTAGTTTACCAACTATGATGGCAAGAGCACCACTTGAGAAATTACTCTCCTGTCCAGATTTTTCTTGTAATTAATTTTTACCCAGAATATATTATTAAACCTTATATCCGAGTCCGAGTTGTCTTTTATGGTCCACCCATTACAATATATAAATCAATTCAGGTCTTTACAGATAAAATTAATGTATTTTGATTGATACAAGGTCGTCAAAATGTTCGTAGTAGTTTTTGAAAGAATGAGTTTATGTGTACGTAGGCAAGAACGTATGTGTGGATTTATGTATGCATGTATGAGCGTTATCGTAGGGTAGGGATGTCTTTGAAGTAATCGCTCAGTCTTAAAATGTTCCGTTCGTTTATCAAGTATAAAAGAGGTGAGGAAGAAAGGTAGCGATAATAATAACGTTCGCTTGACGTTTGTCAAGAGACGTGTTAACACGCTCGTCTCCTTCTCTCTGGTGAGAGGCGAACTTGTCTGACTTTTATTTTTGTTTGTGGGGCTTGAAAAGGTCATTTGGGAATTCACTCCCGGATATAATTCGGACCTTTTCATTGGACAACGAACAAACTTCCAGTCAGCACGCGAAAAGGTCCGTAAAAGAATTTGTTTCTGAGAATTGAAGATTATTTGAATTTTGTTTTTAAATGTTTTAGTTTTCTATTGGCCGAAAAATATTTCGCATCAAGTTGTGAAATTTCACGAGTTTTTTTTTTTTTTTTTTTTGGATTAACGGGTTCGATTTTTTGCGTGTGTGTTAAGCCAAATATTTAAATTCGATTCTTTTAAATTTCTAACAGAATCAATGAGTTAGGGCTTAGCATTTGAATTTTAAATCTAGATCTTGTTTGGTTCACTACAGTACTACTAGCATGAGGTGGGGTTACAGGGAGTGAAAGTGAGAGAAAAGACTGAGTGCAGGTGGGGGGGTTGGCGAAAAGTTAAATGGTGAATGGGGATCAAGGTACCAGAAGATGGCGATTGAGATTGCATTTAAATTTTAGAGGAAGAAAAATGTAAATAGATAGTAAATAAAAGTTGAGAGTTTTAGGCGGAGACGTTAGATGTGTAGAGTTGAAGTAGACTTTAGCAGGAAACAAAAACCCAATCCTAAACGAAAAAAAAAAAAGGAATAAAAATATACTTCCGTCCAAAAGATCTGTGAGGCATTACAAATGGACGATAAGGAAACGTATTTACTCCTATTGAGGAAGAAAAATGTAAGTAAATAGTAAAAGGTTGAAAGATTTAATAAACGTTAGATATGAGTGGAAGAAGAAGGAACAGAAACCCAAGTGGAAACAAGGGATATAAAAAAATACTTCCGCCCAAAAGATCTCTGAGGAAATGGACGATATGTAAACGTATTTATCCTAAAAGGAAGAAAATGATAAAAAATAGTTTAAAAAGGTTAAAAGATTTAAGTAGAGACGTTAGATATGTAGATTGGCATTTTTGTCCGAAACCCAATTTAACGAAAATAAGGGATAAAAAATATCCGCCCAAAAGATTTATTGAGGAATAAAAAACGTATTTATTCCTATTGAAAGAAAATGAAATTAAATGGATAAAAGGTTGACAAGATTTTAGAGACGTTAGATAATTTAGTGGAAGTCGACTTTAGAAGGAACCGGAAACCCAATTCTAAACAGAAAACAAGTGATAAAAAATATATTTCCGTTCAAACGATCTGTGAGGCATTGCAACTGGACGATAGGGAAACGTATGCTTATTCTTTGAGTTCTAAAAATGTTAGCAAATAGTAAGTAAAAAGTTCTTCAACCTTTTTAGGCAAAAGAAGGTAGAATTCAACAAAAAACAATGGGATAAGCCTAAAACAAATTGATATTCAAAAGACCTGAGCTAAGTGTGATGATGAATGTGGGAAAGAATTAAATCTGAGAATAAAGCGTTTTTTTTTGCAACAATTTTTAGAAACGAAAGAAAGAAATGGACGATCTATAAAAAGCAAGACCGTAAGGACATTTGGTTCCATAATTATGTACAAACGTTTTCCGCGTTCGTTTTCAATCAAGTGTCCGGTGAAATCAGGCACGCTGATAAACAGGCAAATTCTCGTGGATTTTATTGCTGGTAATTTTTTTCATTTCCGGAATATGGATCGGTATTTTTTTAGCCTGGGCACTGGATTTATTTTTAACCAAAATGAAGCTGAGTTTCTAAATGCAAGTCTTTTTGTAAAGTTCTCGACAATATTACGATCACAGATAAAGGGGTGAACGGGGTGAATTGCAGTTAATTCCTTGCCCTGTAAGGAAGGACAGCGTTTACAGGTGACACACGAACACCATCCCTCATCCAGCGACTGTTAGCAAAGATTTTAAAGAGTATGACGAGAATGGAGTCAAATTTCGTGGGACTGACCTCCACGTCTGTTTTTTAGTTTTTTTTTTTGTTTTGTTTTTTCGATCCGGTGTGGCTTGGCGAACCGCTAGTTGCCCCCGGAACTAAAAGAAAGCAGACTTTTCTTTTTGTTTTTTGTTTTTTTTGTTTGTTTTTTTTATTTCATATTTTATTCTATTTTTAATTTTCAGAATATGTACGTGTTTTATATTTGAGAAGACGTTTCGTTTATTTTAAAACAGTATTTTATTTTGTCTAGCGGTTTGAATAATCTTTAAGAAAACTTAAAGAAAAATGAACCTCATAATAAAAATTCTTTTAATAAGACAAAATCGAATATTCAGGCCAGTAGAGAAAAAATAAAATAAACTTTCTAAATAAACGAAGCGTTTACTCAAATATGGGTATTTACTATGAATAACGTTTAAAAATTAAAAATAGCTTGATTATTAAATTTAAAAAATCCATTATTTATATTTTATATATATATATATATATATATATATATATATATTTATATATATATATATATATATCATTAAATAAATTGAAATGCCACTGTGTCGTTTTTTTTCAAATTTTTACAAGAGTAAATGAAAATATTTCGAGTGAATGAAAAACATTCCGAGCTGGATCACGGACCAACTTTTTCACTGAAATTTGGAAAATGGAAATATATAAATGAACGTATTTTATTGTCGGCATATCAATGGGTCCCATATTCTATATACAAACAAAATAGGAAAAAAGGATGGAATATTGATATAAGTGCATTGTGACTTAAAAAAAACCGTCCAGAAAGAGATAGTTGACTATCTGGCCTTTCAAACATAGGAAAGTGGGCTTGGAGAATTAGACACTTGTTAAAGACACTTTTAAAGGTAAGGGGGGCAGAAAAAAAATGCAAAGTTCAGTTGTTCACTTGGCATATTTTTTCATCTTTTTACTAAAATAAATGAAAATCATTAAAGGTGGATCCGGACCTGCAAACCTGAAATTTGGAAATAAAAATATAGATAGACGTATATATATATATACACTTTTATATATATATATATATATAATATATAGCGATATATATATATATATTCGAAATATGTATGTTTATCTATATGGATAGACTGATTGAGATACATTTGTGTCACAATGTACTTCAAAAAGGATTCAGATCCCATATAAATATATACAAACAAAATAATGGGAAATTATTTTTAGTTATAAAACGGCACCAGTTTTAGCATTCATATTCCACTTCTGTATTGAAATGTGACTTTTAATATAATTTTAAAGACAGGGATATTTCGGGACGAGAATGGAGTCATGTTTTTTAATTGGGACTGATCCACTTTCCCATCCCCCAATGTAGCATCTATTTTTTCGGCTATTTTTTTGCATTTAATTTTTTTGAAGATTATAATTATCAGGGGACAAGGAAACGGAATGGATTTCCACAGTTGAGGAAAAATAAAAAAGGGATAGATAGATAGATAGATAGATAGATAGATAGATAATGAATGGCGATAGATAGATAGATAGATATATTTAGATAGATAGATGAATAGATAAAAGATAATAGATAGATAGAGATAGATAGATAGATAGATAGATAGATAGATAGATAAAACAGTCAAGATTTTAAGATAATGAAAGGATAGATAGATAAATGGATAGACAGAAAGAAAGATAATTGAATAGACTTAGATAATGAAGAGATAGATAGATATATACATAGATAAGAGACTTAGATAATGAAGAGATAGATAGATAGATAGATAGATAGATAGATAGATAGATAGACAGACTGTCAAGAGACTTAGATAATGAAATGATATATAGATAAATGGATAGATAGAAAGATAGATAGTGAAGAGACTTAGATAATGAATAGTTAGATAGATAGATAGATAGATAGATAGATAGATAGATAGTAAGAGACTTAGATAATGAAGAGATAGATAGATAGATAGATAGATAGATAGATAGATAGATAGATAGATAGATAGAAAAGTAAAATAAAGTTCGTAATGTTCTTGATAAATTTCGGGAAAACAGGATCAGTGAACGATGCCAAACGTTCTGGAAGGCCAGCAAAGCTTCCAGAAAAGAAACGTTTGGATATTTCTGACAGTATGAAGCAGAGTCCAAGAAACTAAGCCCAGCATCAAGATATTGGTCATGGAACGGCTTATAAAGGCCGTCAGACAAAAATTAAAACTCTTTCTAACTCTTCAAGCGAACAACTGATAAAAGTGTTCAGAAACAAACTAAGAAGGATATTGTATTGATATTAACCAGCGTTCATTTCAACATTGTTTGTAATTTTCATTTATATTCCCTTCTGTAGTCAATATTAAAACATGTCTGTTAATATAAAATATTTTGCACAATGACGTTCTGTCTATATATGTTGGTGTTAATCCATTTGTTGTTTTTATTTCATATTTTTATTCTAATTTTATTTTTTAGAATATGTACGTGTTTTATATTTTAGTAAACTGTCCGTTTATTTTTAAACATTTTATCCAGCGGCCTGAATATACGAGAAATTTTATTAAAGAAAAAATGCACCCTCCGGCAGGAAATTCTTTAGATAAGATTTCTAAAATATTCAGGCTGCGAGACGAAATAAAATACAGTTTCTAAATAAACGGACCGTCTACTCAAATAATACTAATTACATCTAAAATGATAAAAATATGTCGGATTATTGAATAATAAATGCATTATTTATTTGGAATATATTACAATGAATCATTCATAAAAAAGTAAATTAGTAAAGTTAATGATATAAAATGGCGAAATCCCTTTGCAAACAACATTTTAAAGGTGCATTAACTTACAATTCACTTGATGAGCGTCATGATCGTTTGTTTTTAAAAATTATGAGCTATATAAGGTATTTCTTTAATACGCAAGTACTTTCAACTGTAAATTCGGTCATCTTCAGGCATGGAAATTATTTTGTTTTTGGTAAAATTCTGGTAGCATCCGAGACGAAAAAATTAAATGCGAATTGAAATTTTTTTTTTTTTGAATGTATTATTGTTAACGGATAAAAACCTTTGGAGCGGGAAGTCGCAACTCTAAGCTTGAATTTTTTGGAAAATTTAAGAGAGTTCGTTTTTTTTTACTAATATGGCAATTTGAGAATTTTTATTTATTTTATTTTTTTGTTGATGGAGTTTATCAGTCACTGTGGCATGAACTAAATTGTTCAATAAATAGACTAATGTCTCATTTGTTATCCCGAAAATTTGCACATCGGATCAGTTATTTTAAATCAAATATGTGGTGCAGTTCAGTTTATATTACAATGAATGATTGACACAAAAAGTAAATTAGTAAAGTTAATGATATAAAACGGCGAAATGCCTTCGCAAACAAAATTTTAAAGGTGCATTAACCTACAAATCACTTGATGAATGATATGATCCTTGCTTTTTAAAATTATAAACTGTATAAGGTTTTTCGCAAGTACTTTCAACTGTGCATTCAGTCATCCTCAAGCATGGAAATTATTTTGTTTTTGGTAAAATTCAGGTAGCATCCGAGACGAAAAAATTATTAATACATTATCATAAATGATATTAATTATCGTAAATGATATTTTTAAAGTTATTGGATTCTAGCTTTCTTGAAATTCATTTATTCCCTCCATTGGTTATCATTAATATCAATTAAATTTACACGTTTATTTTTTATATCCCGGAAATGAACTTGATAAGGCTGAGACGAAACCGGTTGTTTTTTTTTTAGGTTTTAAAATATACATTAAAATGCCATATAAATTTTATTATAAGAAATGGACAAAGTCCGACAGTTATTTTAAGACATTTTTGTGCTTATACATTCTTTTTATAGATAGAAATATTTAAGTAAATTATCTGATTTATAATAAACAGTATCAATAACATTTACCAGCCTGAATGTCCGATAGGAATCGAACCTGCATCCTATACGGAACCGTCATATAGGCTGACTTGCCTTAACCGGTCGAGCCACGGAGGATCGCTCGATTATCAAGATCTATTTTAAACGTCAATCTTCCATGAATTTCTCACGTACATTCATATCTGCTCAATAAATTTATCCAAATGTAAACAAATGATTTGATTATTATTAAATGGACAAAGTCCGTATTTTTTATTTTTTTTTTACATTTTCATGTTTTGTTTTTTCTTTTTTATAGATATCCAAATATTTAAGTAAATATTTATTATAAAACACTAGCATTTACTTAAAATTTGTATTTATAAAAAATGTATAATGAAAAAATCTAATATATATATATATATATATATATATATATATATATATATATATATATATATATATATATATATATATATATATATATATACATGCAAAATTAAAAAAAACATAAGAAGGTTAAGTTTTTTATGTAATTTATCTTGTGTTCTAACAAGAACTTTCACAAAATGGACAAAATATGTGTAAGAACTGTCCGAATGTTTTATATTTCCGAGCGGTTTCGGCTATACCTTTAGCCATTATCAAGGATGATTCAATTTTCCAGCTTAATTGAGTGTGTGCATTCTGTGTATGTCTCAGTGTGTGGTAGGGATGTTTTTAATTTCCGAATACGGCTATCACATTGTGGCTTTGTTTGTAGTTAATATTGTTAAGAGTTGGCTTTTTCTTTTTTATTATTAAAGCTTCCATTATTTTTAGTTATTTTTTGCAGATGGATGCAGTTAATATATTTGTCTTTTCTAGTAGTATGTTTCTAATGGAGTCGGGTAAATTTGTGTGTGTGTTTAAATGGGTTCTAATGGAGCTGTGATCAGATAAGTGTAACGAAAATTAAAAACATCCCTTAACCATAGTACCTTGTCTGTCGTTTTTAATGAAACATGCATAAAGGAAGGATTGCTGCCTAAATATACAACTATATATATATATATATATATATATATATATATATATATATATATAAAAAATATAACATTTTTAGGCATTTAAAACAACATGCCTGCCCGCACACACAATAATATATAAAAAATTCTTGTCGAAAACACAATTATCCTTCGACATGAAAACAATAGACAAAAAACTAAAAATCCTTGAAGCATTATACATTAAACAGTTTAAACCCAACCTAAACAAAATCAACTATGGAATCTCTACAAATATTCTTAAATGTCTATAATTGGTAACGGAGGCCATTGGTTTATACCAACGGTTTCCCATATATTTATAAACTTCTCCAATTCAAATTTCTCGCGTGGTCATGTGTGACGTCATGAGATGCGGTGCGATTTTCGCTTCTGCGTCTTATATGCACGTGTTTATCGTTGCTTAGAAATCATCTATGTAAACAATGACAGACTATCATCACTGTCTTGTCCGTATATTGTTTAATATGTTGTAATTGACATCTTTGATAATGGCTTATGTAAGCCGAAAGCTTAGATTATATTAAAAAATATGGATCAATATTGTGAATTTCTTTCTTCGTTCAACGATAATGTTATTAAACTTATCAGACGTTATGAAAAAAATTTACATAAAATAAATAGACAACACTTGTCTATATTATTTAATGAAACGTGTATGAATATATATATATATATATATATATATATATATATATATATATATATATATATATATATATATATATATATATATATATATATATATATAAAATCTTATTTGTTTGTACTTTACAGTTAATTATTGTCCAATTTTTTGTAACAGCATAATTATACATCAGGAAATGTTTAATATCTAAAAACAACACGTAAAAAGTAATTGTGTTTTTTTGTACAGGTTTTATGGAAAATTTTCCTTTTTTATTAGCCATGTTGGTTTCATGTTTCGTAAGACAAATCAAAAAAAAAACCCTTTCATATATTTATATTAAAATTGAACTGTCTAAAATTTTCTTGTGTCAGATCCATATCTTTCCAAATGAGCAATAGAGAGACGAAAAATAATTCAAAATTTTATTCATAATAATACCATCATTGATACTATTTTATTCCAAAGAAATTTTTTTAAGAACCTTGAAGAGAACGGTGAATAAGTTTTAAAAGAGATAAAAGTAGAAAATAAATGGATAAGGGATTTTAACAGCGAAAGGGATCATCATTTTAACTTAGATTTAAATACATTTTTATTGTTAAAGGTAGAGTCCAATAAAAGCAACTAAAAAAAAAATTTTTCTCCTGTAAGATATAAATAATCATTTTGAATTGAACACAGAATCTTTTTTTAAAATAAAAAGAGTTTTATTATTACGATTTGGACTTTTTTTTTTCGCTACAAATACCCTTAAAAGAAAAGAAAAATGAAAAGCGAAAAATTGTAATTTTATATGATCGATTGATGAAACATTAAAATTTTATTTTATTCTAAGTAAGAGAGAAAGCATTGTTAGTTTTCTGTGGGGAAGCGCGGGATTAACTGGCGAATAAAATTATTCACAAACTGGCCTTATACAATCCTGTTATATATAATTTGAATATTTTGAAAATCTGTTATAAAAGTGAAGACTGGATATCTCCAGCTCAGATATTGAAATGTGAAAATAAACTTAATTTGGTAAAAAAGGAATAATGATTTAATATTTTATATAAAAACATAGCAAGCATGGTATACTATTAGGTGACAAGACCTACTAGAAATAAGTTTGATTAATAAAATTATATTAAAAAAGAATGAGAAAAAATATATTGGGAGAAAATCATTTCAAATTTGGATTAAAAGGGGTAATTTAAAAAAATAAAAACTTTTTATCATTTTAAGACAAGGATGAGTCATCTCATTTGGGTTTACTGAACTTTCGGCCTTGAGATTTAATATAATTTATTTAAAAAATCATTTTTTTTTTTTAATATCAAATTTTGAAATTTAAAAGAACAATTCTAGGGCGCATTTTAAATGTTGATAAGCAAAACTATTAAATTTGAAAACAGAAAAATAATAAAGAAGTCTCCTGAAATAAGATTTTACTTTTAATACATAACATTGTAAAATTTAAGCGGTACAATATTCATTGAAAGAGATTTGTGAATAACCTGCTATATTTTTTTAAGAGAGGCCGATAACGACTGACTTTTGCAGTTAATAAAATTATTACATCTTCCCCTGTGGAAGACGAAGACGAAAGGATTATCCATTATTCTTAAAAATATTTTTTCTTTTGAATATTTATAATTTTTTTTCTAGCTATCTTTTTTTTTTTTTTTTCTCTGATCTTTCTTTATCATTTTTTTTAAATTAAAAAACATTTTCTTAGTACTCATTTAGTACTTCAGGCAGTTAAATTGCGTGAATAGTCTATTTAATAAATATATATATATATATATATATATATATATATATATATATATATATATATTATTTTGTATTGATGTCTAAATCGACAAAAACATGATGGAAGAAATATGAAAAATATAATAAAGAGGTCTCCTGAAATATGAATTTACTTTTAATACCTTAGATTGAAAGAGATTTATGAAGAATCTGCTATTTTTTTTTTTTTAAAGATAAGCTGATTTTTGCAGTCAATAAAATTATTACATCTTCCGCTGTGGAAGACAAAAGTGAAAGGATTATCCTTTAATTCTTAAAGATGAAATGTCTTTTCCCTGACTAGTAAATTTTCCTTTAAGGTCCGGATGAAATGCTTAAGAAAGAAAAAAAAACAACAAAAAAAACAAAAAACAAAACCCAGTTTTCAAATGTAGATTCAGTTTTTTTCTTTTCAAAATCATTTTTCATTTTTCTGACACTTGATTTCAATATACCAAGAAATTTTGTTTACGTCTTTTAAATTGGTATCATTTGTAGTGATGTCCCAGATGGAATAGAACGGTCCGGCATGTGGTCCATTTTTCGATAGAGGGATGATTTGGCGTCAGATTAATACTTCGTCGTTATAGTAACATTTAAAAAAATTTTTGTTTTAATCTCAAATCTTCCATTCTATTTGAAAAAAATCGAATTATATATATATATATATATATATATATTTTTATATATTTATATATTTAAAAATATGTATTTTTTAAATAATACTTTAATATTTATGTTTCAAAACTGAAGTTAAAAACTTCAAATTTGATTTTATAATTAAATTAAAATCATTACTTAAAAAAGAAAAACATCAAATGAACTTTTGAAGGAATTTTTATTTTAAATATTATATATATTATAAATATATATATATATATATAAATTGATTATTTCCTGTTTCCGCGGTAACGGATGTCAGAATTTAAAAAAAAAAATACACACCTTCAATAACCTAAAATTAACCTTTTTTTGAACGTAACTCATAATTGATACAACAAACGTTAAAAAAATGCACATGCTATTATTTTCCCAGTTGAATGATTGAATTTCTCTGTATCCTTAGAAACAGGAAATTATGAATTTATATGTGCGTTTTAAATTCAGTAAATTTAAAAATAGTTTAATTCCAAAATTCGCTTAAAGATGAAAATTGCATCTAATATATTTTAATTTAAATTCTATAATTTAAATTTGCAGTTTTTTAGCTTTTAGTTTTTGAAACAGGGTTATTAATGAATTACCGAAAAAAATTTTAAAAGATCGTTAATTTATAATATTTATGCCCTGTAAATTTACTATTGATTTTTGTTTTATAAAATAAAAAAATATCAATAAGAACACCGGATTAAATTTACCTTACTTTTTTTTTATATATATATATATATATATATATATATATATATATATATATATATATATATATATATATATATGCGTGAATAGTCCAATTTAAGAAAAATAAAAATATATCTAAACCGTTTCAAATTTTATTTTAGAGTGATATCTACATAGTAAAACACATTATAACAATTTGAAAAGAGAAATATAATAAAAAGTCTCCTAAAATGCGAATTTACTTTTAATCCATTACATTGTAATCATCTCAGGCTATATGACGGTTCCGTATAGGATACAGTTTCGATTCCTGTTGAAGGACGCATATTTTCTATGAAAATTTGTCGGACATTCAGACTGGTAAATGTTGTTAATCCATTTTATTATAAACAGAGCATTTACTTCAATTCTTGTATCTATAAAAGAACGTATAAACATAAAAAAAATATCTTAAAATATTTTCCTTGTAGATAACAAGCCAAAATAGTACCAAATTTTCTTTTATTTTTTGGGGAAATATTAAAAGTTTTTTATTATTTAACATACCACATACTCTCCCTATTTTAAAACCGATTTAATGTTTAAAATAACTAATACTTATTTAACAAAAATGCAAACTTTGTTTTTTTGAATATCCAAAAACACCAATATATATAAAGAAAATGAAAATAACCTACAATAAACTTCACTCTCGAAACTGAAACCAACTACACTCTTCCGTTCCTGGACATTTTGTTAATTAGAAATAACAACGAACTCAATTTTTTGACGTTTACAGAAAGGCTACAAAAAAAAAATGATCTCATCAGCTTCTACTCAAACCACCCTTCAAAAATTAAATCTGGAATTATTATAGGTTTCTATCTAAGAGCATTAAGAATCTGTAGTCCTCAATATTTATTTAAAGAAGAAACATACATAGAAAAACACAAAAAAACCTACAAGACCATATCATTTCATCCACAATGCAAGAAGAAAGGCATACAAAATATACAAACGAAACAAAACTAATAACATAATCCGCAATAGTAAATCACATGAAAACAGATACATAATAATTACCGACCAATTCTGTCACGTCCACGATCCAGAATAACCTATCCCATCTAAATAATCTTGAAATAGTCACAAACACCTCCAAAACCATTATAGATATACTAAAATCTTCAAACAATAATAACACTAATATTTCTGAAGCAGGCATTTATAAAATAAATTGCCAAAACTGTTCCTCCCAATATATTGGAGAAACAAGTAGAAAGAAAAAAAAAACGCATTTATGAGCACAAAAGAGACCTCACAAAAAACAACTTAGCTAATGCAATAGTCATACATAGAAATAAATTCAACCATAATTTTGATTTTAAAAATGCTACACTCATAAAAAAAAGAAAATAACTCACTCAGAAGGAAAATTTTGGAGAGTGCCGCCATAGAAAATTATCCAAATATTAATTTACGCCCAGGCTTTTTTCCCTATTTCACCTTTCTTAACAAAATTAATGCTCTTACAAACAAATATGCACAACAGATTCATAAAATCGAAAGAAAATGGTTGAATACATCAACACAGATATAATGACAATATTCTCCACACGTGACAATCTCTGACGTTATTTTTCATTTAAAAAAATATGAAAATAGCGTTTCTCTACATTCCAGTTGCTAGGTACATTCTGTTTTTGTTTTTATTAGTTACTTTGTTCATTTAATTTCATTTTCGTATTTTGCTTTGATAAAGTCCACATTGGACGAAACGCGTCAGCAATTACCAGTTTTCCTATTGTCATTTTTTATTCATAATATACAAGAATATATATCCAGTTATATATGCGTTTGCAAGAATTATAAACAAATCAGAAGGCCAATTGTCCTAAAAAAAGTTGAAATTTGATATTAACAAAAATATATATTTACGCATGGCCATTTTTTATGTTGCATGATCAAGATTTAAGAAATGTAAGAATTTATTTTTCACTGTTAAGAAGTAAAAAAAGGAATGAAAGAAATTTTCTTAAAAACATTATCGTTTACCCTGAAGACCTATAATATCAAAATATATTTCAGACATTCTTGAACCGCGAAATAGGTTTTTTTTTATTAATACAATCTTCCAAACAAATCAGGTTATTCAAATTTCATCGACTGGTTTGCGAAATACTGTGAGGATTTTAATTCGCGTCAGGGTGTTATATAAAAATTATATAAAAAAAAAGTTATATATATATGGAAGAGATATATATAATTATTAGCTTCAAGGTTACTCTTCTGTTAACTGGCTGTTTTACAGGGAGCATTAATAAATAATTAGTTACTGAAATCACCTATACAGATTAACGGTGGTCCCATCAAGGGATAGCGGCTTGGATTGTTCAAAATCGGAGAGCCGAGTTTTAATTCAAGTTGAATCCATTACATTCACTTCGAGCGAGCTAATGAATCCTTTTTTTCCCCGCCAGCTATGGATAAATAAGAGAATAAACTGGGTTCTATAGCATTGGTATGCTTAAGAAAAAAAAATGGCCTATTACTGCGAGAAAAAAATCTGCCTCGTCAGTCATGTGTCGAAAGATATATGATCGCCTAAGCGTGGCGTATAACTGATTGTTTGTTTTTTATTTTTCATTGTTTATATATAAATATTTCTTCTCCCGCCAGATATGGGAAAATAACAGGACAAAGTGAGGGGCATTGGATGGCAACTGGTTTGTGAGAATATCCGCAGAAAAATGGCAAACCAAAGAGGGTCGATAATTTTTTTGACTGCCTCGTCAGTCACGTATCGAAAGATATATGATCGCCTTATCCACGCATGACACATAACAAAGACTGACTTGCTATTAACCCTTTGAAAATGTAAATCCTCTTCTTTATATTAATTTTGTTTAAATAGCCGAAAGACCGAGTTCTATAGCCTTGATATTTTTCTTCTACTGCAGAAAGAAATGCCAACCTACAGCTTTGTACTTTCTCCGTGATTCTTATGGATATCTCTATATATCTGAGATGAGGTATCGTAAATATTTACACTATTTAGTTTCTTCGGACTGTTGTCATCATTTTCATTGCAATGTTTACGATGTTTCGGTCGTTGTATACTCCGGTATTCTTCAGGCTCTGTCTCTATATTTGAGATGAGGTATTGTAAATATATACACTATTTACATTGTTCGGATAATTCTCACCAACTTCATTGTAATGTTCCCGATGTTTTCGGGCGTTGTACACTTCGAATTTTTTCAGGATCTGCCTATATTTTTGAGATGTGTTATTGTAACTATTTATACTATTTACATTGTTCGGTCTTTTTTAAATTGTTTCCGGCACGAAAGGACGAATGCCTATAATTTTTTTGATGAATTATTGTAACTATTTACACTATTAAATTATTTGAACTGTTGTCCACATCTTCATTAGAATAATCACAACGTTTCAGCCGTTGTACGCTCCGGCCTTCTAGAAATGATATACATTTGAGTTTGAAACTTGAGCCCCTTTATTTCAAAAATTTTAGATTGATCTATCGTTGGGAAGCCATGCCTTTTCTTGATATCTCAGTTTCAGTTAGTTCCATTTTAGTAACTCAAATCTCCAAGATTTTGTTCAAACACACACAAAGGAATTGAACACACACAATTCTTTGAGTTAAATCACTTTCGGATTACTTCAATCTAAGTTACTGACCAATGTTTCGCCATGCATTGGTTGAAATAATCTAGTGACTTGAACCAAAAGAGCTGTGAGTTCAATACCTGTACATAGCAGAGGCGAACAACAAAACTTGGAATGTTAAGTTACTAAAAAAAAGAAAGTTAGATATAAAGACCTTCATATAGCACATTTTGTGAGAGTGAATCTAATTTGGACGAAAAAAAAAATTTAAGGCATGAAAATTCTAACCTTCAATTAGTAAGCTGAAGAAGGCCAACCAACCTACAATGTTTGAAACGTCGGGAATTTATTTTTGAAGATGAGGACATTTTGAGAAAAATAAAAATTCCTTGTCTTCATTGCTTTTTACTGACAACGTTTCGGCAATTGTACATTTCAAATCAATAAGGAGCTTTTTTTGTCGTTCTTATTAAAATGTTGGGAATCTTGAATCGGACGCTTAATCAATTCCTGGGTGCTGATTCTTGTAATTCGTTTCTTTTTCTCCCATAAGGGATAATGCCATATGAGTTAAAAACTGGCCTGTATAAGAAGAGAAAATTTGCGTCAAAATCGTTTCATCGACGGATGTATTATATGTGACTAGAAAGGAATATATATCTTATATTAATCAGAATGTTGTTATTTATCTATTAAAACTTTAGCATTTCTATTCCATCTATCTATCTATCTATCTAGAAGGTTATCTAGTCAAGTTGTTAATATCTACTTAAAACTTTGAAAATCTTAAAATTATTATTTCAGTGTAAAATTTTTCCTTCTCTCTATATCTATATCATTTATATATATATATATTTATTTAGTATCTATCTGATTCTGTCCATATCTAAAAATATGTATCTATTGGGATGTATATCACCAAATATTAAAAAAAGAAAAGTTCGAAATCTATTTCATCGAATGAATCATATGAATCTAAATATTATCTATTTCAGTCTGTTTCTGATCAATCATGGGTAAAACTGAAATATCTGAATAATTTATCAAGAAAATATCTATCTATTATCTATTTAATTCTCTATCTATCTATATGATAATATATATATATATATATATATATATATATAAATATAAGGCAAAATCATTATTCGAATTTATATAGACCAATAAACACAAAGACAATGTATGTATGTATTTATTCAGATGTTAATAAAAGATCAATCTAAAAAAAAAAAAAAAAAAAATTTTATATACTTAGAAATATTTTATTTCATCTATCTTGAATCTATCTATCTATTTATCTATCTATATGGATTGCAGATGGAAAAAAAATATCTGATCCAAAAAAAAATGCATATATCTAAGAACTATAATGCTATCTAAATATTTAAGGACAATCTAATATCTAAAAGTTATATATGATCTATATATTTATTTCTCTTCTGTTCATTTTGGATATATATAAATCAAATGGAATACATATATATATATATATGCAAGCATATATATATATATATTCCTATATATATGATATAAATATTATAGCCGTCTTTTTTTAAGACGAAAAATATAAATGTTCTGATCAGGAGGTTTTGAGAATTATCTATGTATCATTCATTAATTCTGGGGTTATTATTAAGTATAGTCCCATCTATTCATTTAAAATATGGTTCATATAAAACTGTGGTCTTAAAGACAATGAAATGTTATCTATCTATCCATCCACAGATTCTATCTATCTATCTATCTATCTAAAACTACCAAAAATTGGGAAATCCATTCAAATATCTAAAAAGAAATCAGAAAGTATGAAAATAAAGAATTACAAAAAATATCATCGAATGGAAAATCAACATCACATTTTTGGCCTTATGTCATTTATCTCTAAAATGAAATTTTATTTTTTTTTTATATAAACAAAATGATACCATATCTATATAAAATTATTATAAATACTATATAGGTATTTTAAAATGTTTGCAGTATATATATTTAAAAATATCTAGTTTTTTATCTATATATCTGTTTTTGTTTGTTTGGTTATGTATGTTTTAAATCATAGGGACATTTTAATATTATTAGGTCTGACGTTTAAAATGAAAATTTAATATAGATAACCTAAAAATTATATACAGTTCAATTAAGAAGAAAACACAACTTTTTTCATCTAAGAAAAAACCCCCAAATTTTTATCTATCTATCTATGATGAATTCTTTTGTCGAAATTATCGGAATAAATGTATCTGTACCAACATGGTAATTTTATCTATCTTCTATTAATAAGGCTATTAATTATCTTATCTATGAATAAGAGAGGATCCTATTGAAAATCTATAGATAAATCTATCTAAATTATTATCTGAGACATTTTTTAATTAAAACATAAATTTAATCTATATATATCTATATATATATATATATATATATATATATATATCTGTTTTTTATATATATATATAGTATATTAAAGAAAAAATGAATCAAATCTATCTATCTATCCATATATCTATCCATCTATCTATCATACAAATATCTTTCTATCTGAATCATTCATTAGCTTAAAAATTCTAATCATCAAGATGGAAATTCAAAAATTAAGATGTCTATCCCAATTTGACAATTTATAAATATAAATGATATCAATCTGAGAACTTTTCAAAAATTATCTATCTATATATCACGATTCATATTTTATCTATGATATCCATTTATCTATTAGATATATATTTAAATATTATAATTATATATCAATTATCCCAATCAGATCTATTTTCATCTATATATTTGTGTATCAGTATGTATGCGCAAATAGATAGATATCTATATCTATTTATCTATAGATTAGAATCTATCTATCTATCTATCCAAAATGTTAATATCTTATTTAATATCTATCTAAAGGGCCTGTTCATTTTATCTATCTATATCAATATAAGTATAAAATTATTTATCTTGGTAAATCGGTTATTTATCAATCTATCAATCTATCTATCTATCTATCTATCTGTCTGTCTGTCTCCTTCTGTTCATGTCTATCTAGACCCCCTCCCTCTCTTTATCTATCTCCGTATATTCATATCTAACATAGCTTTGAAGAGGTTAAAATTGTGGTGATCGAGTGTGTGTGTTCCCTAAAACTACAGTTCTAGGGAATAGGCTCGAATAAGGACGCACTGTGTTTATGGAAGTGACATCTTGTTTCCAAGCTGTGAAAGTTCGAACCACTGCAATGTAGCTCGTCTGAACACTTTCCACGTAAACAGCGATAGGATGACAAGAGGCTTGTGACGTTTTGTTTGGGAGTCTTTTGTGGGATGAGAAACAATATCCCACCCACAAGGTCGTGTAAACGTTTTCGAAATGCAAAGGGTGGAAAGGACGATTTGGGCAATTCATTTCCAAATTATTTAATGGGTTTTAAAAAAAATATTGACGTAAGAATGTAATTTTTGACGTTAAAAAATACGTCAAAAAACGACATTATTACGTCATTATTTTTGCACCAACCTAATATTTGACATAAGTAAACGACCTACGTGAAGCGTAATAGAAAGGGAGGAGAAAAACAAGGGTATTAAAATTGTATCGGAGGGTGGGGGTTATATGAAATGTACATACATTCATCCTGGTTCGTATGAACTCAAAAGCATCTTTTTATTCTGTACTTGTCTCTCATTCAGAAGGTTTTTCTGAACTGGAAATGTTATTATGGTTAAATTGTCTTCCTGGCAAAGATTGCAGATAACTCTATGGTTTGGCTTTATTTTTATATTTCCCATTTTACAATCCGATGTTTGTTACTTTTAATTTCCACATATGGGTGGCTAGTCTGGTAGAATTTTGAAGTCTTTCTAGCTTTAATGATGATTTGTGATTATAACATCTCGTCTTGAAACCACCCCAGTACACTCTGTATATATATATATATATATATATATATATATATATATAGAGAGAGAAAAGTTGCAAATTAAAAAAATAATGTTTTTTTGTTTTTTTTTATGAAAGTATTTATTTATTTATATATATATTTGATATTTCAGATTGACCTTCAGAAATACCTGTTTGTTTACAAGTAGCGTCCGTCTCGAGACGCGGACGTCACGTGATATGGAACGCCACTGTGTTCGAATATTCCTAACGTTAATCTAAATGTAATAATATTTTAGATGTTGTTTAAAAAAAATTTGTTAAACTTTTTTAACTATATCTAAAAAAATGTTTAACTATTGAAATATTTATAAAGATTTAAAATACCCAAGTCTTTATTTAACCCTAGTTTATATGTATTTATATAATTCTGTAACAATTTTTTAAATGTTTTTGTTTTAATCACCTATAATAAATAATGTAAAGCTCTAATGTGTACTGAACACTTTAAAAATTCTACGGACAGTATAAATATACTCCATTTGTTCTTATCTTATAGTTGGCAAAATCGTATTACCCTTTGTAATGATGGAGGACATGTGGAAACTTAAATGAAATTTCAATAAAAAAACTTAATAAATACAGATTTACTTCTTTCAAATCCTTTTTACAAATCATTTCTATCGCGAATACAAATAAAATTATAAACTTTTAAGGTGCACACAAAATTTATGGACACCCTATATATATATATATATATATATATATATATATATATATATATATATATATATATATATATATATATAAACGTTTAGCATGACACAACCTGTAAAAAATGTGTATTGATTTCAATGTTCACTTCTATATTTTTATTTACACACGCTCTATCTCTGATACTGAACACTTTATCCCATAAATATAGCACAGGTTAAAACTATATTTTTTCATTCATACATACATACACACATAACACATACACACACACACATATATATATATATATATATATATATATATATATATATATATATATATATATATAAGAAATGGGAAAAATTTTCCAATGACACGTTTTTGTCATTTAGGACGTCATCAGACTAGATGTTTTACGTTGATGCGACTTGGTTGCTGTTAATTTTAAATTTACAGTTTTATTTTGTATATATATATATATATATTAAATATATATATATATATATATATATATATATATATATATATATATATAATCTAAATTTAGATTTACCCAACGTCCCTCGTTTGTACGCATGTGCAGTGGCACAAACGGGACGCATTTTGGCTAATGAAGTCCTAGAGGACGACAGACAGGAATACATTTTCTCTCATTGTCAGCACAAAATGTTTAATATCAAAAAAAAGAAAAAAAGAATAATAATAATTAATGTAATTGAATTTCTTTTTCTGTCTTGCCAACTGAGAAATGGTAAGAGGAAAAAGATCATTCAGGCCTTCAATAATGGTAAAACATTCATACTGCGGCTCCATTCAAGAAGCATCAAGTACACGGTGAATTATTTTTTGAAAAGAGAGAAAAGTAGACAGGAAAACTGGATCAGGAGGTCACAACAGGAAAAGGGATCATCATCTCAACTTAGAGCTAAAAAGATCAATTAAAAAAGATCCAACTCAATTCATGAGACGTTTGATACGTGAGACAGGAGTTTCAGCTCTGACAGTCCAAAGAGCAGTGAAAAAAGATTTGAAAATGAAATCGTATGTGTAAAGTGTGAGTCACCTTGGTACACCAGGACAGAAAATTAGAAGGTTAGAGAAAAAAAGATCATCTTGAATCAGTTAGAAAATGATACTGCAGTAAATATATATATATATATATATATATATATATATATATATATATATATATATTTTTATTATACTCTTTTATGGCCTTCCTATCCCCAGCTACGTCCTTACTAATTAACGGAGTGGAAATACAGCAAAAAGATTTCACACACACGCACACACACACACACACTGACATATCTCCTGATATTTTACGTTGGTGAGCTGAAAATTTCATAGGTTGACTATGAAAGATACATCCCCTAAGGCAGACATGTAAGCATGTATGCCCTTGGGGCCAAACCATTTGTCTACATGTACTGATAACATCACGAATGACAAATCTTGTCCATTTTCAAGGAAATTCGGTACCAATTAAATTGGAAGAATTCTTTAAATAGACAGTTGCTAGAGTCTGTCTATATTTCTGAGATGAGGTATTATGTACAGTATTTACATTAGTCGGACTATTGTCCTCATCTTTGTCGCCATATTTGTCACAACGTTTCGGCCGTTGTACGCTCCGGTAGGAATTCCGAACTGAACCCTTTATTTCGATCACTGGGGTAGACTGTTCTAGTTCCACGTGCCATGTTTGATGGATTCTAGTTATCAGTTATCTCCTGCTAATTTTCCCTCTGAAAGTTCTCCATGCCTTTAACCAGGAATTGAAGGACCATCTGGTTTTCATCTTGATCTAACCAACGCCTTTATCCACTAAAAGCCATGTGTATGGACATCTGGCGTGAGAATGGAGAGAAGGGAGATCACCGCCCCTGTGGGATCATGTTGAAATCATAGATAGGGAACACCATTGGAAAATTCGTAAACTTAGGAATCAGCACATATGCTAGGCCACAAAAATCTCCTGAGCCGACCAAGCATAGAAATAAATACAATATGGGAACCAGTAATAAGGAGTGCCAGAGAAAAGCAATGATAACAAAGTTGTAATATGAACTCTGGTAAAGACAAATGAAATTAACAAAAAATTGCAATATGAGCACTGGTAAAAAATGATGCTAAAAAACATTAGGTTTATAATATTCAGTATATTTTCATACCCAGATGAAGGACACATGGCCCAGATGGCGTTGGTTAGATCCACTGACAGACCCAAAGAAGGTGAGTTCAATTCCTGGTTAAGGCAGTGGAGAACTTTCAGAGGGAAAATTAGCAGGAGATAACTGATAACTGACATCCATCAAACATGGCACGTGGAACTAGAACAGTCTACCCCAGTGATCGAAATAAAGGGTTCAGTTCGAAATTCCTACCACCTGAAGAAGGCCGAAACGTTGCGACAAATATGGCGACAAAGATGAGGACAATAGTCCGACTAATGTAAATACTGTAGACAGTTGCTAGTTTATCTGGAAATAAAGAAAGCGGCGGTTATTAATAAGACTAGTTGAAATTAATTCATAGCTCTAGCATCACACTTTCATTTTCAGCCTATGAACTTTTCAGCCCTCTCCATATTTAATGTGTCCGAAATAAACCCTGTGCCCGCTCATAGAAAAATGATGCTCTCTGCCATTACAATACTATGATGCATACTAGAAAAGAGAAATAATACTGAAACTCCGCCGTGAGATTTTGTACCAACCGATTATTTCGTTTGTCGAAAGATCGATACAAAACGCTTTGATGGCGAGAAAACATTCTCTAATGAAGACCGGATTCAATATGTCGTCGAAGAATTTTTCGCTTCCAAAACTTGTATTTGAATGTGGTTGGTTCATTGATTTCGTTCAGTGGCATATCAGCACCTCTATAGGTTATTTAATACTGAAATCTAAATGTTTTGTACGCAATTTTATGGCTTCCAATACAGATATGTTGTACATAATTGTACTTACACTTTATAGATTATGCTGTTAATAATAATGAGTCCTGACAGCAATACTAATTCTTTCAGAATCGTATCCAATAGCGTTACAAAAGCCTCGATAAATTCCAGTAAAATATCTTTAATCATTTCTAAGATACAACGAATTTTAGATTTAATTTAACAATTGGACAATTTTACTGTTACACGATTAGGAATTTTTTCATATTACATTAAAATATATATATATAGGTTTATATATATATATATATATATATATATATATATATATATATATGTATGTATTGTTTGTTGTTTCCAAAATTTTCAAAAATATATATACATTTATACAAATATATATATATATATTTTGGTTAATATGCATAAAAAAATTAATAACACACACACACACACACACGCATATGTTAATTTCAGTTGATTATTTGGGAGGAGGTGTGGGTTTGTAAACAGTGACTATTATTTTGATAAAACGAGACTCTTCCAAAAAAGCGAATTGAGTCACTGTCATTTGGAATTTTTTTTAAAATAAAATACGCTTAAAATCCATCTTCATCCTTGATGACGTTATATATATATATATATATATATATATATATATATATATATATATATATATATATATATATTCCAAGAGGATAGAATCCAAGAAATCATCAATGTCCAGGACAATAAGAATATAATTAAAACTTTTTTAAACACTAATATTAGTTTTTAGAATTTTTTTATTATTATTATTATTAAATATATATATATATATATATATATATATATATATATATATATATATATATATATATATATATATTTATGCGAGATAGTAGGATATAGATTCCAAACAAATTTGAAGATGATATAGTCCGGTGAGAAGAGGTATCATTGTCTTACACACTATGGCAATAAACTAAGCACATCTCTCGCTTGTAACCATCCATCACAATAAAATAAAAGTTTTTTAGCACTAAAGCTAAAAGTGTTAAATAAAGTTTCATAGATTTCTGCTTAGAGTTGTTACTATATTAAACCCCCTTTTTATTTTTTTATTTTTTTTTGTGTATTGGCTGAACTCATTTTACGACTTTATGCAGAAGCAACATTGAACAGGACAAGGCAACAAGAACTTCTGAGAACAATAATAGAGAGAAAGATAAAGCGAGACAGAAGTAGGGTACCCTTTTCCCGTGGGCGGACGAGACGGGGTACGTGCTGATGGGAAATGAGAATGAAAGAAAGAATGAGTCCAGTGTTTCAGGCGGCTTAAAGCTATTTTATTGCTTTAATTAAAGGAAATAAATAAGGTCCAAAGTGTCGGATTCGTTTTGTTGCGAACCAGTCGCACAGGAATGAAATGATTTAATTGCTGATCACTAATTAAGGCCGTAATGGAAAGGTTGGCTGTCTACAATCGAATAAATAGAATAGGTTTAATATAGGAATCAAATATATGCCTTAGTTTTATAAATACACAACATACACACACACACATAACATATATATATATATATATATATATATATATATATATATATATATATATGTGTGTGTGTGTGTGTATGTGTGTGTGTGTGTAAAGGAAGAGTTTTTACTTGTTCCAACGGAAGAAAAGTGTATATACTAAAAAGAAGACACAATAATGCACACGTTTTTAGTTGATATGATGGAAAAAAAAAATATATATATTAGGCTTTATTTTCCATAATT
Source organism: Acanthosepion pharaonis (assembly GCA_903632075.3). NCBI lineage: Eukaryota > Metazoa > Mollusca > Cephalopoda > Sepiida > Sepiidae > Acanthosepion > Acanthosepion pharaonis. Next base: position 259,481 of record CAHIKZ030002116.1, read on the forward strand.
TTGCAACACGGGTTTAAATAATCGGACCTTTTCAGGCAAAAGATTGATGTTTTACATATTAAAATGTATTATTTTTCTTTTTTTTTTTTCGATTTTACGTATTTTTCTCTCTCCTGTATATATATCTATCCTATCTATCTATCTATCTATCTGAATGTATTATATATAAATATATATATAAAATATATATATATATATATATATATATATATATATATATATATATATATTTATATATATTATATATTAAATATATATATATATATATATATTTATATATATATATACTTGTATATATATATATATATATATATATATAAGTATGTAAATTTATATATATATATATATATATGCATCTACATAATAATAAATATATTTAATATATATATATATATATATATATATATATATATGTATATTCATATATGTATATGCATATATATGTAGATTCCAATTGTGAAAAGTTTCCACTTGCTTAAAATAAAAAAAGTATAGCACGATTTAAAAAAAAAGTTTTGCCATTAAAATGTTTATAAATTATTAAGAGGAAAGACTAAACAATTTATTATTATTATTATTATTATTTGAAAGATTTTATCCTTCGTATACACCTTTTTTATTTCATTTTTTTTTTTTTGTTGTTGTTTGTTTTTACCTCAGCAGTGGATCAAAAACAAAGGTTAGTTGTTTATTTTTTTTTGTTTTGTTTTTTTTGCACTTTTTCCGGTGAAAAACACACTTATTTGGAAATTCTTTCAAAAATCAAATAATTATGGGATTTTAATAAAACTTTCAGGACATATTCAGAAATGAATGATTTTTTTTCTGAAAATTTTCAACCCCCTCGCTGTTACCACCCACTTATATATTTTCATAAAATTTCGAGAAATTAAATATTTAAGGGTGGTGATTTTTTTTTGTTAATTATAGGGTAGACACCTTAGAAATATTAAATCATCATTTTTTTTTTAAACATTGAACCTATTCACCAATATTTTATTGCCCTCAAGTTTTCCCACCTGAAGAAACATTAATTTTTAACGTTGAAACAAGATGTCCAGTTTTGTAGTGGGTATTTCCATGTTCTAATGTAAAATTTGTTTAATAAATAAACATATTTAAACGTACATTGTTAAACAGACAACGAATGTCTGCTACTTTTGATCCATAGCTGTTCTAAGCTTCATATAGTGGCTTTAGATTCGGGAGAAAATGAAAGATAACACCACAAAATTGCGTTTCAAACCAGTCACAACATATTAAAAAGCATTTAAACATATGATTCTGTTGATATCATTTCTTTCATAGAACCACATTACAAATTTACGACCTGCGACTGCTATTCCGCGACCGTTATCGTCGCATAGGAAATTTCTATGTAACATCAGATGGTAAACATCTCTGTTGTAATGTCCATATAACCACACAGGGCTTATATGAGTCGAAAGCTTTGATCGAAAGCTTAATAAAAAGAAATATTCAAATTTTGGACAGTTTTTGTGTATTATATTTAACAATATATGTCTGAGTAACCATCTGCTGTCCCAATATAATATATATATATATATATATATATATATATATATATATATATACGACGATTGCCCCCCCCCAACTTCCATAATAATACCAATACATGCAATCTACATAAACCCAAATTTAAAAAAAAAAATAATCAGTTTGTCTGACGATCGCAAAAGAGTGAAACCCAGATTCACAAACTCACATCAATCCAACCAAATATGTTATAATCTATATCTGATATATGAAATATATTTTAATAAGTATATATATATAATATATAAATAATTAAGTTCCCAGGTATGCAGAAAATTGAAAAGAACACGTTGGGTGCATAATCCGCAGTTTATTAGTATTTTTTGTTTTTATTTTTAAGAAAACAGTGCTCCATACAAGAATAAGCGGATTTAAAAAAATGATTCCTTCTGCTACATAAGAGTTCTCATGTTTAAAAAAACGAGAGCAGAAACCATCCAAATAATTATTAAAATTAACTTGAATTTAGGTGTTTAGTCCCATTTCATGTTCAAGCGAAATTTTAGGAATAAGCTATCTCTTGGTTTACGTGGTGTTTTTAGGCATGATCCGTTGTAAAATTCGTTATTGTGGGAGTGTCTAGGTTTGTTTTATTCGTTAAGTGGTCAGAGAATCAATTATGTAGATAATATTAGTGGTAAATATGCACATAAATATGCTAAATATATATACATAGATACATACACATATTTGATTTCTAACCTGTAGTCGATATTAATTTTGTCAAATTTTCTTAATTACACAGCCGCCCTTTCAGTAAATGCCCTTCAGTTTAAGTTTTCCCCGCCCCATCTCTCTCCCCCACCCCTTTTTCTTTTCCTCTCCCTCCCTCTTCTTCTGATCCTTAAGATTCGATCATCTATATTGTGTGTGTATGTCACCACAAAGTGTATCCTTCCCGGTTACATCTTTAATGTATTAGACATCCGACAACATTCATATTTCTCTCACTTAAACCGTCTTCAACTCACCTCTCTAAAACTTCTCTCTGTTAAGTTTTAATCTCCCACCTTCTCTCGTCTGTTATCCCTCTCTTTAGCTCTAACATTCGTCCCACACTCTCATACTTACACTCTCTCTAAATTCTATTTTTATTTCCGGGGTTGTTTTTTTCTGTTTTACTTTTGAATTTGTAGGTCTGATGAAATGGATCGTATTTACGATTCCAATGGAATAAATTATGACCATAGAATTTTAATGTTTAAATCTTTTTATTATATTATTATTATTATTATATATATATATATATATATATATATATATATATATATATATATATATATATACATCTTATATATATATATATATATATATATATATATATATATATATATACTTTTATGTAAATATATATGTATATGTATATATGAGATTTAAGAAGCAGCAGATTTGTTTATATATAGTGCTCAAAATTAAAAATATTAACATTATATTAAAATAGATTAATGTTTTCCCGACTTCGAAGTTTCTTGGTAAGATTTTCGGTCTTCAGTTGGTTCTGGTTTAAAAATGAAATGAGTAATCAAAATGACTCTCGGAAAAAAATGTCTCAAACGCAGAAATATCGCTTGACACGGAAAGCTGAAAAACAACATGAAACGTGCTAAATAATAGTGTTTGTTTTTTTTTTTATGCCATTCGTTTACCCGCTAAGCAGGGTGTTAAGTGGAAAGAGAGAAACAGGTTGTATTTTAGTGAAAATATCATTAAATGTTTATGGCGATTTTATCGTCAGTTTTATCGCGATCGACGAAAACTTTGCAGCAATTGGACATTGTTATTTCAGGTTGGCGAATTTATTGTCGTCGACAATTATTGAGAGTACTAAGCACACGAGACATTGAATGATGTTAATCCGAACGTAATCAGTTCTGGCAAGCCGTGCGAATCGCATGCAGATAGAATCACTTGGCATAATTTCGGTAATTCCACAGGGAAACCAATTTGTATTCGTGAAAAATCCGTTGTTTTTCCCCCCTGCGCGCAAAGCTGGCAAACGCTTCTAGGCGACACGATCTTATTCTCTGAATATTCATAGCAACAGAAGGCGATAACCAGGACCGATGCAAGTGCCTTGTGCTCCGTTCGCGAATCTATGATACGTGTCCCCCAACTCTACTACGTCTCAAATTTCATAAACTAGTGCACATGCAAAATACAAATTTAATTTTAACCTAATTATGCTCAATATTAGAACCTGAACTATGAAATATAAGCGAACAATTCAATTAGAAAAACGGAAAACAAATATGACGTATCTAGATAAAAAAAAAAAAGAGAGATATGTCATAATGTGTCCTCAAGGACACGTAGCACAGTGGATAAAGGCGTTGGTTAGACCCAGTGACAGGACCCAAAGAGTGTGAGTTCAATACCCGGTTAAGGCAGTGGAGAACTTGGAGTGGGGAATTAACAGATAACAGACATCCATTAAAAATGGCACGTGTAACTAGAACGGTCTACCCAGTGTTATGGTCCGGTTTCTTGTACCACAGTGATAGTCCAAGGTAGAACCAATAAAGAAGAACTCGAACACAGGTATGGAATAACACAGATATATTACAAACAGGAATGTATATATAGAGAAGTAGAAGTGTTAATATGAACAATCAGGTTTAGTAGAGAGAACAATGTAGTCTCGACTAGTATCACTATTCCAATGTCTTATAGTAATTGTCTCAACGCGACTCTGTTTCGGACTGCCTCTGAGTCGACTCTTGACTCGACTTGAACTACTGACAGACTCACTTTTAAACAGACTTCAACTGAACTTTTGCTGCCTCTCTTGAGGCGCAGCATTTATTAAGTATGGAATAGTCCATTATTATTATGGATAAGATCCCATAACACCCAGTGAGCGAATGAAAGTGATCACTTCGACATTCCAACCACCTGAAGAAGGCCGGAGCGTACAAGGGCCGAAACGTTGTAATAAATATTGCGACAAAGATGAAGACAATAGTCCGAATAATGTAAATTATGTATATAATGCCTCATCTCAAAAATATATAGAGATAATATCATAATAGATCATTCCATCTTTGAGAAATCAACAGTATTTTGCGGCAACTTTTAGCGTCAACTGGAGATTTTTCTTGTCGGAAAGTAAATAACGTCTATAAATGTAGGTAGGGAAAAAAAAGAAGCAAATTGTGATAAAATAGCACTTGTCAGAAAACAGGGTCCGAATCAGGATCCCCCCACCCACGGCCATATCGTGTTGAAACATCGCTTCTCGCAAAGCTCACCAAAGTTAGTCAACGTCGAGCCTGCTCAATACTTAGATTCAATAACAGAGCAGCCGGTATTGTTATCAGTGGAAATTTATAACATATTTCTTTTAAAGCATCTTTTTCGGTAATACAAATATATGGGAAATACTGTGGTCACAAACTGAGTGATCAGTTTATATATTGATCATAATATAGAATTGATCCAATATACTTAGTATCCACAATTAAATTTCTTGTTTGTTGCGCCATCTTGAAAAGGAATCAATCAATCAATGAAATTTTAATTAGATGACACACACACACACACACACACACACACACACACACATATATATATATATATATATATATATATATATATATATATATATATATAAACGGGTTAGATTGAGGGGATCCAGCCGAGTTCGAATTTCAGTTTCGAATCCATTACATTCAGTTACGTGCTAATACCCTTGGGAAAGGTATGAATCCTCTCCTCCAGCTATGGGTAAAATTTTCTCAACAGACTGGGTTCTATAAGGTAGTTTTAATGGCAACTGGTGAAGGAGAATAAAAACTCTGAATTCAAAACCTATATGGAGGGTCGTTTGGGAACCTTGTGGCATTTATTGTTCTTTTTTTGTATTCGTCCCTTTAAAAAAGTGTGGATGGTCCTGCACGAAGCCTTCACAAACTATAATCATATCTCATATATATATATTTCGAAATATAGGTGCAGTTCAATTTATTATTCCATGAATAAAAATATACACAAAAAAAAAACAACTTAACCTCTATATTTGTTTTTTTGTCAAATGATGCAATATAATATATATATATATATATATATATATATATATATATATATATATATATTTGAAGACTTTTTCAGTTCACTAGAATATTCGATTAATAATGTGATTTCAGGAGAACCTATATGCTGTAAATTTATCGTAGGAAAAAAAAAATGGCTGTTTCATATTAGTTCTGTCGTCACGTCCTCGGTGGGCTGGGAGAAAAAAAGAGGACAAAAGACCATGGACAGTTTTCGTATCATCAGTGATTTAATTCCAACATCTCTGATTCGATTTCCTATTTTATAGTGTCCCCTCCCCAAAAAAGCACACCAAATACTCACCAATTTTTTTTTCTTACAGCAATGGTTAGACCCCTGAAGAATAGGACGATATGTCAAAAAAAAAAAAAATGCCCCGTTCTTCTTGCCGAATTCTACACGCTTTGATTAGCTCTCCAGCAGATATTAACCTAAGAATCAAGGACTGAATAAATTTACTTGGTGAAAAAGCAATGGACGCCAGGTCTTCTAATGCCGTTTGGAATAAGCGAATGGAGGACATTCCAAGAAAGAGTAAACTAAAATAAAATCGAGGCCAATTTGGTGGCTTTTCTTTCGAGCCGTCCATGAGAAGGAATTGAATCAATACACGAACGGCCAGTGCCAATATCCACATTGAAAATTCGTAATGGCCACTAATGGCCGAAAAATCCGCTAGATAGCGTTCGATCGAAAGGTATTCTCTTTGAAAAACTCAGATGAAATGGGGGAATGGAGCGGCTGGGGAGGAAAGTGAATTATTTCGTCCCAAATTCTTGGCATGAACGGCTTTTTACAGCAGAAGGGGCGATAAATTAACATTATTCTTCCGATTGGAATGAAATCTCCCATTTAGTCGCTTCGCAAAAGATTGGAAATTCATATATCAAAACCATACACATACAGACGCACACAGCGCATACATGCACCCGAATATATGCCGAATATATTTCTAAGCGTACTCGCATGGTACACGAGATACAAGATAAAATCATTTTTTTATAAGTGAAAATTTGTGTGTAAATCTGCTCTATAAGCCATGGCAACTGATGGAACCTTCTTATTCTGAGGCGAGACGAATTTATATCTTTCTGTATATAACGTTCCTTCAAAAGCACATACTACAAACAACTAAATTTGAACGAGAACGTTATAACTTTTCATTCATTCGACACATGTCTTTTTTTCTTTCTGTGTGCCACTTTCTTCCTTTCGCACTTAAACTGCGTTTTTTAGTCAAATTCCCAATACTTTTTGATCAACTTCGTATGTATCTGTAAAGGGAGAGTGATTTTTGAAGGGGGTGGTTTTCTTCACCTTTAATGTTTCAAGCTATTTACAATTCACAAATTAAAGCTTTTATCTATTAGGCCATTTTCTGAGGCCTCCACGGTTAAATATTCATGTGCATTTGTGCCGAGCAGTGTGTTTCTTTGATTTTTTGGATTTGTCCTTCAGGTGAGCAATCTGAAGAAGATAGTACTAAATAAAAAAATAAAAAAAAAAATAAATGATATACCTTAGACATGAGCAATGGAACGAGAACTGCCTGCCGCCGTAGATTGAATAAAGAGTTCACTTCGGAATACCATGTAACGTACACCTGAGGAAAACCAGAGGGCATAACAGTAGAAACGTTATGATAACAACAACGTAGATGAAATCTGATTTCAAATCAAATTCAAGAAATTTGGCTTAAAATATATATATATATATATATATATATATATATATATATATATATATATATATATATATAAAGAAAAACAGACCACTTTAAGGTACCATTATAATAATTTATTTCACCAGAGTCCTTTTAAAAGGACGCCGGATCATCAGATAGCACTTCCAACAACGAAATGAAACGAAAAATGATATTAAAATTGATAGGTAGTGTAAGATTTTGTAAAATTAACAGGGGGTGTGAGAGGGATAGTTAAAGAGACATGTTAGAGTATAGGGAGGGGTTAATTTCATATCTCTCTCAAGTGTACTTTATATTGGAGTAGGAGGAGTGACCAGACCATGACCTATTTAGATGGTTAACATAACGGAAATGATATACAGAAAATGGTGGGGTGGGTAGGAAGAAAAGAAAAAAGGAAAAATGAAAAACAAAGAGGAGACAGAAAACAGTAATACAGATATGTACAATTGAGTATTACAGCAAGACGAGAGAGGGAGAGGGAAGTAAATCGAAAGAGGCTGTAATTGGGTTTTAACAATTTATGTAAAGGATAGATTTCAATGCTTGATAGAAATTTAGATTTCTAAAAAAATTTGATGATTGCTATCAATTCAAATATTTAATTATTTAAACAAATAATTTAGTGGCTTAATATATATATATATATATATATATATATATATATATATATATATATATATATATATATATATATATACCGTCATC
>CAHIKZ030002116.1:270000-318576 GCA_903632075.3 Acanthosepion pharaonis
TTTTAATAAATAATAAAATAAATGTCAATGAACAAAAATGTTTTTAAAATGGGACATAGAATCCCGACAAAGAAATTGGACAAGTGAAAACCGTTTCTTTAGAACTAGATTTGATGACGCGTCGCGCCTTTCTTGACTTCATCAGATCCAAAAACGAAAGGAAGAAATTAGTGACCTTTCCGATGACAAATCTCTATAAAATATTGATTATTTTCGACAAGAACTAAGAATTAAAAAGAAAAGATACAGATCAAATATTAACTGCTTTTTTTTGAAAGTCACGAATTTTCTTTTCTTTCTTTCATCACGAGATACGCCATCTTAGCTAAAAAGTTACTAATAATCTATTATTCAAGCATACACCCAAATACACGCCCACACACACACACGAACGCACACGCATTTCTTTCTTTCTCTTTTGGATCTGATGAGTCGAAACATGAATTCATATCTAGTTTCAGTAAAACGGTTTCCATTTGTCAAATTTCTTCAATAAATAAAAATAAAATAAGAAACTGGTTCAAAATTAGATACAGTCTAATTTCTGGAACAAAACGGTTGAAGTAAATGTCATGGGTATAGATAGATAGATAGATAGATAGATAGATAGATAGATAGATAGATAGATAGATAGATATGAATAGTGACTGAGATAGATAGATAGATAGATAGAGAGAGAGAGAGAGAGAGATATGAATAGTGACTGAGATAGATAGATAGATAGATAGATAGATAGATAGATAGATAGATATGAATAGTGACTGAGATAGATAGATAGATAGATAGATAGAGAGATAGAGAGAGAGAGAGATATGAATAGTGACTGAGATAGATAGATAGATAGATAGATAGATAGATAGATAGATAGATAAAAAGAGAGAGAGAATGAGATGTATATGAAAAAGTGAGAATGAAAGAAAGAAACAAACAAAAGTGATATATATATATAACGGCTTGTATTGAGGATTATGTATTTTTAAATAAAAATAACTAAGAACATCGGATTATAAATCCCACTGTTCCTCCTTATCTTATTTTATATATATATATATATATATATATATATATATATATATATATATATTATATGTATGGTTGGATAGAATTGAGTTTGTGACCCTGGTTTCACGCTTTAGCGATCGTCAGACAAATTAAATTGGGAAACCCAGGTCATAAAAACTCACATCTATCCAACCATACATGTTAGCTCTATTCTGATATTGAGCGCTTTCTAATAAGTATTTATGCATATAATATATAAATAATTATAAATATATATTTATTTATATTTATATACACTTTTCCCACACAGACACACACATATATATAATTATATATATATATATATATATATATATATATATATATATATATGAAAAAACTTCATAGTTGTTCCAACGAGAGAAAAATGTAGATTTAAAAGAGAGAATCCGAAAACATTTTTGTCTATAACGTGCATTTGATTTAGTTTATATATTATATTTTTTTTTAATATGAAGAATAAAATATAATATATACACTAAAAACAAATCCACATTATAAACAAAAAATATTTGCGGTTTTTTTTTTAATATATATATATATATATATATATATATATATATATATATAGAGAGAGAGAGAGAGAAAAAAGTAAAAACTGAGAATGAAAGAAAAAACAAACTAATATTATATCTACATATATATATGTATATATACCTACAAATTCAAAAGGTCTGATGAACTGGATCGTGATTAAGATTCCTATGTAATAAATCATAACCATGGCATATTAGTTTTTGAGCCTTTTATATTATATTCTTGCTCTGTCCTGGACATTGAGTTCTACCTGGATTACAGCAATCGCTATCACTTGACTTAAAATATTTTTGCCCTTCCTTGCCTTTAAAGGAGTGCCCTTTGCAGTGCTGATGTTGCTACATGCCTTACTTCTTGCCTATCTCACACTGCGAATTTTTTCTAAGCCCTATAGTAAACATTAAATCTGTTACGAAAAAAGAACTAAACAAAATGAACACAAAACGATCAGCTTTAAAAAAGGAATCGTAACTGGAAAAACTGAATGAAAAAAGAATATTAACAACAAATACTTTTTCACACCCAACCCAGTTCTGCGGAATCAGAATCAACGTTGAGTTTAAGCAAGCGAATGAGCCAATTGGAGTAAAGTGCCTTGCAGATTTAAATTTTTCCCACTTGTGACGAATGAAGCTATCGATTTTTTTTGCATGCTAGCATGCTAGTTAACATTCGTGTCAGTCAGCTGTCGGCTCTCACGCTGGCCAATAGAATTTTCCTGCCTATTCGTGGCAGCCAGCTATTGGGTCTCACTCTGGCCAGAACAAAATGACCGCAAACTACATGAAAAATGCCGTAGAAGCATGAAACATCGATTATTTCCACTATCGATGGGAGTTGGGAAATGTAAAGTCGATCTTGGCCTTCCCGCTAACTTGGAACATGTGCATGTAAATTTTGGTGCAAATCCGTCGAAAATTGCGGCCGTGCATTCGTTACACACACACACACACACACACACACACACACACACATTTTGTTTCTAAGCTGAGTGACACAAGGCCGAAAGTATGGAAAATAGCGAGGATCGTACTCACTATGCCGTTGTAATTTCTCAAGCGAGACAAGCTTACTAACCATTAAACCACATTGGGTTACCTTAAATTATTTTTTACGCGTAGCTTAGATGTGGCACAAGGCCGAAAGTATGGAGCACCTATTGTGGATTGAATTCACTACTCAGTAGCAATTGATCGAGCAAGTCAAGCTTGTTAACTATTACATTGCCGGATTGGTAAATATATAAGACTATGGAAAGCGTCTAATTTGATATATTTCGCAAGTATACTTTCACAAGAATAAAATCTACATGGACGAGAAAAGCGTGATTGAATTTAAGAAGCAGAACATTAGATTTTTTTTATTTGAGCTGTATCGTTATAAAAATTAGATTTTTTTAAATTCATTTTAGATCTTTTCTTATATTTTCATTCTTTTTTTTTCTTCTCTAAATATTTTCTCCAGACATCCTGTTTTTTGTCCTTTAACGCCATTAATAAAGATAAAAAAAATCTATCAACCCAAAATCTGCATGAACCCTTCAGAAAAATACTGGTCGCAAACAACATCTTGTTATGAGAGAGGCCCTGTGCATCAAACAGCTCTACTTCAGTATCAACCTCTGTTGTAGGGTAATTTTCACAGTGGAGGCTTGTATTTCACTAAGTCGGTCCTAAAATAGGTTCGACGTACAAAACGTTAGGAACTTGAAATAATAGTTAATGACGCAGCAATCAAGTTGGGATGGTTGATACGTCAGTGTCCAACATCGACTGACTCACTCAACTCCACTGAGCCCAACTGGCGACTGCTACTACTACTACTTATGTGTGAGAGAGTCTATTACAATAGAATAGGTAATAACAACCTCCCTTTGTCTAACAATCGGAGTGGCGTGGTGAAAATCTTTTTGAAAATAGAAAGTCACCCATTCGAATTCCAGCCATGTCCAACACACGATGGCCTGGAATCAACACAACTACAAGAATTCACAAATAATACATCTCACACAGTCAAAACATGAAAAGATACAAACAACACTAAAACAACCTACTTGAAAATCGCTAAAGAAGTGGCCCAAAACGCTTGGGACAATGGATGATATATATATATATATATATATATATATATATATATATATATATATATATTGGTTCCAACAATCATTTGAAGATTTTGGAATCATTCTGTATAGGATTAAGGAAACCTTCTCTCTACCTGTAGAAAGAATTTGTGTAGTCCCTTAATCTGTTGGGGATATTTTATTTTTGAACATGAAACATGCATTCTACGTAAGATAATATGCATATTTACTAATATATACTTTATAGCTCTTTATTTCGACATTGAGAATTGTTTTGTTAAGAACAAAAATTAAATAAAATATTTATTTGCAGATTTATATACGGGCACGATGGAAAGCATGGAGCCATGATCGAGAAGTGTGAGTTCAAAAACTGTTAGCATACAATTAAGGGAATCTATCTATATATATATATAAATTATAGAATCTAATTGCACAACTGCAAAACAAAATATATATATATATATATATATATATATATATATATATATATATATATATATATATATATATATATATATATGTATATATATATAATAAAAGGCTTAAACACTAATATTCCATGGTCATAATTTATTCCATTGTTTTTTTTTTCCGGAGTTGTTTTTTTTCTGTTTTCTTTTTGAATTTGTAGGTCTGATGAATTGGATCATATTTACGATTCCAATGGAATAAATTATGACCATGGAATATTAGTGTTTAAGCTTTTTTATTATATCCTTACTCTGTCCTAGACATTGAGTTCTACCTGGATTCTTCCTCTTGGATTTTTTTTTCTAAAAATATACATGTATGGGTATTTATATATTTTGCATATATATGTATATTTTTAATATTATCTAATATCTATCTATCTATATCTATATATATATATATATATATATATATATATATATATATATATGTGTGTGTATATATACATACATATATATATATGTGTGTGTGTGATTGCACGCATGTATATATACACATATACATATATATATATATATATATATATATATATATATATATATATATATATATGTGTTTGCAGTTGTGCAAGTTAGATTCTATAATTTATATATATATATATATATATATATATAGATAGATAGATAGATAGATAGATAGATAGATAGATAGATAGATTCCTAAATTGTATGCTAACAGTTTTTGAACTCACACTTCTCGATCATGGCTCCATGTTTTCCAGCCATCTTAAATGTGTAAAAATTTAAATGCAATGTCAATCGCTATCTACTGTCTGCTTGGTTATTTTATTCTCTCTCTGCTCATTAATGTTTCTATTTTTTAGTTTTTCCACACCCGGTTCTACCTCTTTTTTCTCCCCATTCTTCACCTTCTTTCACGCGCCTTGTGCCTTAGGAGGTTTACTGCCCTGGTTGAATTTATACCGAATTAAAAAAAAAAATGGTTGTTTTATCTCGGTGTTTAATAGATCGGTGCCGTTGGTAATTTATTAGTTGTTTTGGATAGTCGGCCGACCGAACTTCATGATCAAAGAAAAAACGATGAAAATTCTTGGCACGGTCATCGAATAAAAACATTTATAGGAGAAAGTCAGATTTGGAAGTCCTACTCATCTTCCGCAAAAGGTATGATGTGATAGAATAACCAGTAACCCCCATGAATGATTACACTATAGGTAGTAAGTACCTATAAAGTCTACAGTCTGCGAAAGACTTGGAGGAAGAGTGAGAAAGAAAACAGTGCTCTCTCCTGTTCTTCACTGTCGAACTCTACATAAAGCATAAAGGAATAGAGGAAATAATTATTTGGGAAGGGTTTAAAAGTCTAGGGGGAGGTAGACAGACCCTGAATCCGCTTATACGGGTTCTAAGGGAATAATTTTGGCCGATCCTACGGACTCGGAGAACCCGCGGTAAACTCGGCCTTGTGCTACATACATTCCTCGTGGCAGGTCGGGGAGTTATCTGTTAATATTTAACAGATACCTCTCTCTCTCTCTCATCTTCTGAATTTTAAGTTTAGACTATATCTTCCAATATTGTGCAAAGGGAATAAATACTTAACACCAGGTGGATACTAAAAGAAAGGTATATTGTACACAAGCAGTACAATATGAAATACGGTACAGTTATACACACAGGTCAGTCTATTAGTGAGTGCCACTAGTTAGAAGGTCTGACGTGGTTGCGACTTCTCTCTCCCACGTGGGATGTATGTGGCAAAAGGCCGAGTTTACCGTGGGTTCTCCGAGCCCGTAGGATCAGCCAAAAATATTCCCTTAGAACCCGTATAAACGCGTTCAGGGTCTGTCTACATCCCCGGGCGAAACTTTGCCCTTCGGCACAGCCCCGTCCGGGTTCCTCTCTGCTCAAACGCGGAGATTTCGACAGGAGCTGCGAACAGTCACAGCCGGGTAGAACAATCAATTCGGCTGTTAACCTAAACAGAAAACAAGGATAAACATTTACTCCTGTTCAAAAGAACGAGGAGGAGCGTGAACTGTCGTTTGGCGAAATGAAATGGAACTAATGTTTTTAATTTAATTACAAAATTAAATTTAAATTTTTTACCTTCCATTTTTAAAAATGGTTATTAATGTGTACCGGAAAAAACGTATTTTAAATCAGTTAACTTATATATATATATATATATATATATATATATATATATATATATATATATATATATATATATATATATATATATATATATATATGTTCAGGAGGCACGTAATGGATAGCGGCTTGGATTAAGGAATGCGAGAAACCAGTTCGAATTCCAGTCGAATCCATTACATTCACTTACTTACCATTGGGAAAGGTATGAATCTTCTTCCCCCTCCAGCTATGGATAAATAGCAGGACAGTCTGATTTCTATAGCCTTGGATGACTATTAGTCTAGGAGAAGGACCACTCCGTAGTCAAAACCCGCGAAGTGTCGTTGGCGGACCTTGTAGCACGTATGTCTCTATATTCAGACCTTCAAAATTGTGGATGGTTCTGCACAAAACCTTTCCCACTATAATCAAATCACATGCGCTGGTGTCTGAGCTGTCGGTTCCTATGAATGGACCCGCTTGTCTCTTATACGTCGAATTCGAAGGAGGGTCGAATATATATATATATATATATATATATATATATATATATATATATATATATATATGAAGAAATATAGTTTTAAGGTGTGCTATATTTAGGGATAAAAGTGATCAATATCAGAGATAGAGCGTATGTAAATATAAATATAAAAGTGAACATTGAATTCAACATTCAGATCCTCTGAGTATTGTTTGTTATTTGACCTCAATGTAGAATATAAATATATATATATATATATATATATATATATATATATATATATATATATATATATATATATATATGTATATATTTAAAATAGAGCAAAAACAATGAAAGTCGTTTGAATAATATATCAGTCATGTACTTGTATAATCAAAGTCTCTTAATAACCAATATTTAAATAGATGCTATAGTTTACGTTTTTCGATTTTGTACATTATTCTTTCGACGGTGAACTCACTTTTCTGCCTCTTTTGTCTTCTAGCGCCATTTTCCGTTTCATTCTAGCTTTGTTGTCTTTTTTTTTCTTCTTCTTTTTACATTCTACCCCCTTTGCGGCATCCGCGCCATTTTAGTTTCGCTGTCTCTTATGTTCACGTGTTTCGAAATCAATCTCTCTTTAAACCGGTATTTATGATGAAAATCCATATTTTAATTTGATTTATGGCTTTGCTTAAACATCAATCTTATCCCCTTCTTTTTTTTTTTATGACGCCACCCCACTGACTTCACGATCCTCGGGGAGAAACAATTCTCGTTTTGAAAAGAGAGAAACTTTGATACACTAACTTCATTATTCATTGTCCAGCCCCCGCAAATAAAAAAAAAACCTCAAAGGGTTTTTTGGTAATTTAGTTTCAATTGAAAATGTGACTGCAAAACAATCTATTGTTTATTGATTCTTGCAAGAAAGAATAAAAGTTCCAATCAACGGAAGTAAAAAGAATTTATCAAAGCGTTAAATAACGAACAACTTTTTCATTTGGCCAGAATCACTTGAAGTCAGAGGAATGAATACTGATTCTGTCTGTACTGATTACAGTGACATATTAAAGAGGAAAACAGACAACGGTAAGAATAAAATAATAAAAAAAAATACAACAGAAAAACTATTAAAAAGAACGTAAGGTTAATTAAAAAGTAAAAGAGAAAATAATTGAAAAAATGAAAGAAAAAGCTAAAATGAATAATGAAAACGTAATAAAGAGGTCAAAAAGATTTCTTAAAATGGAAAAAATAAAAATAAAAAAATGCAAAAATTTGAAATAAAAAATACAAATAATAATAACGAGAAAAAGCTAAAAGGAATAATGAAAAAAGTAATAAAAAAAAGCTAAAATATTTTTAGAAATGGAAAAAAAAAATTAAAAAAAAAAAAAACACGGAAAAAATCCCAATAAAAAATAAAGAAAAATAACAAGAAAATGCTAATAAATAAAGGGAAAAAGAAAATAAAAATGGGAGAAATTGGCAAAAAGGAAAAAAAAAAAACGAAAAGAAAATGAAAAAAAAGAATGATAAAATGAAAGAAAATAGATAGAAAGAAAAATGAAAAAGTGACGAAAAAGCAAAGAAAACACCGAAAACTGAAAAATTTAAAAAATGAAAGCAAAAAGAATTAAAAGATGAAAAAAATAAAAAATGAAAATCAAATAATTAGAAATAATAAAAAAGAAGAAAGTTAAAAAAGTAAAGGAAAAATAGAAAAGAATAAATACGTGAAAAGTAAAAACGAAAAGAAAAGAAAAACAAAAAATCGAAAAAGAGTGATAAAAAGAAAGAAGAGAAAGAAAACACCATTGAAGGAAGGAAAATAGACAGAGACAACACGAGGAAAAACAAAAGAAAGAAAAAAGCGAAAAGAAGAAAAGGCAAAAGTGAAGGCAAAAATATGAAAATATATATAAATCTGGAAAAAGAAAATGAAAAAAAGACAAAAATAAAAATAGAAATAATATAAAAAAGTTTAAAAAAAAATAAAGGGAAGAAAGAAAACGGAAAGGAAAAATAGAAAAAACGAAACACGAAAGGAAATGAAAAACGAAAATGCAAAAATAAAGAAAAAGAAAAAAAAGAAAAGAAAATGGAAAATAAGAAAAAAATATAAAAAACAGAGCAAGAGAACAGAATAAATAAGAAATAAAAAAGAAAGAAGATAGAAAGAAAAGAGTATGTAAAAAGGAAAGAGACAAAGAGAAAAAGGAGAAAAACAAAAAGAGGAATACCGAAACAGAGAAAGAAGAGAAAAATGAAAAAGAGATAAACAAAATAAAATAGTAAAAAAAGTCAAAAAATATATATATATATAGAGGAAAACAAAGTAGGAAAAAAAATAGAGAAAAACAAACAAGAAAATAAAACGAAAATAAACAAAAAAAGTATCATAAAAAGAAAGAGGATAGAAAGAAAAAATAGAAGGAAAACAGACAGAGAGAAAAAGAAAAGGATGAGGAAAAAGGAAAAAAAAAATCATAAACGAAAAAAGAGCCAAAGAGTGATAAAGCTAGAAGCTGAAAAATGACGAACAAAAAAAAAATGGCAAATAAAAAAAAATAATGAACAATAAGGGAAGACAAAAGAATAAATAAGAAAAAAAAGAAACAAAATAGAAAGAAAAGACAATGTAAAAAGACGAGAGACAAAGAGAAATCAAAACGATGAAGAGGGAAACAAAGAAAGAAATGAAAAATGAAAAAAGAGCAAAAAAGAAAAAAATTGAATAAAACAACTAAAAAAGAAATTTAAAAAAGGAAAAGAAGAAAAAAATAGATAAGAACGAAACCGAAAAGAAAAAAAAAAACGAAAATAAAAAAAACATTGATAAAAAGAAAAAAGATAGAAAAAAAGAATAGAAAGTAAAAAAATAGAAAGGAAAAGAAAAAGACGAATTAAATCGAAAGAAAGAAAGAATCGAAAAAAACGAAAAAAAAAAAAGAATCAAAAAATAGTAAAATTAGCAACAGATACGATAAAGAAAAGTGAAAATAATAAAAAAATATCAACAAAAATTGAAGAGAAAAATAATACATGAGAAATAAATAGAAACAAAAAAGAAAACATTCTTTGGAAAACATGGAAAAATGCCCACAAGAAAAGGAAGTTTTCCCCCAAAAAGAATAATCTTCAATGTGAAATGAAAAGGACGCCGGCGATCATGGCTCTCAACAATGTCTTATAACTGTTGTCTTTATAACAGTTATCCCAAAACCTGCTCCACCATCCATTCACTGAGGCTCGCCCGAATAAAGGATAAAAATTTGATTTCAAAAAGAAAGAAATTTTATACCGAAAGATACCTAAGAAAAATTGTAAATAGAAAGAAAACAGATAATAAGTAGTAGTAGTAGCAGTCGCTAGTAAAAGCTCAGTGGAGTTGTGTGAGTCAGTCGATGTCGGACATTAAAATATGATCCCGAAACAAGGAGATTGCTGCGTCATTAACTATTATTTCAAGTTCCTAACGTTTTGTACGTCGAACCTAATTTAGGACCGACTTAGTGAAATACAAGCCTCCACTGTGAAAACTACTCTACAACACTTACCTTCAATCTGTCCAGTGAGTATCCACTTTTCCAAGCCATCCTTCTTGATCATGTATCCTACAGCCGTTACCTCACTCTTCCTGATGTTAAGTACAGCGTAGTTTGAAAGTCTTGTCAAAATACATAAATATAATTAGCATTTACCGGCTTGAATGTCCGAGAAAAAAAAAAATAGAAGATGTGCGTCTTCCGATAGGAAAATAATCCTATACGGAACCGTCATAACCAGAAGTCTTTTTACCGATTGAGCCTCAGAGAAACGAAGGTTAGCAAAAAGAAATTTTACAAAAAAGTCTGTCTGAATTTCTGAGAAAGGTTTTTCAAAAATTATTTACATTAGAAAGAATTGTTTTCATCTTTGTCGCCATGTTTATAAACGTTTCGGCCGTTGTACGATCCGGCCTTCTTCAGGTGAGTTGGAATTTCGAAAGAAACCCTTTATTTCGCTTTTGAGACGGGGGGAAACTGTAAGAATTCCGTGCCATGTTTGATGGATGCCAATTATTAGTTATCTCCTGAAAATTTTCCCTCTGAAAGTTCTCCCCTTTAACTTTAGTATTGAACTCACAATTTTTGGGTCCTGTCACTGGATCTAACCAACGCCTTTAAAAAAAGAAAAAGAAAGATAGAATATTTGGTAAATGTTGTTTAAACTGTTTATTATAAACAGAGAATTTACTTAAATATTTGTATCTATAAAAAAAGAATGTATAAACATAAAAAAATGTCTTAAAATAATTGTCGGACTTTTGTCCATTTCGTAATGTTAACACACATGACAAAGTATCTTAATTTGAAATCGTTTATGCCATCAACGTCAACAAAAAACGATAGGAACATGGAAAAAACAGTGTTGCACCAAAACAGTTAGAGAGTTTTAAACCATCCCAAAACGTGGAAAGGTGTTTTTGTCCGGTAAATGTTTAATTTACCTTAGTGGACGGGCTATGAAAATTTATTTCTGGGGCAAAGAAAATCTGCACTATTACGACGAAGTGGAACAAAACCCTCCAAAAGTAATGATTCGGGCAGCCATATCGAGTGAGTACTTGATAGGACCCTATTTCTTAGAGGTCTCTGTTAACCAGCACTATTACCTGGCCATGTTAAAGGAGTGGTGTGTTCCACAGCTCAAGAGGTTGAATGTTTGACTTGAATGATTGTTGGTTTCAACAAGATGGTGTTCCATCCCACTATGATACTCATTAACCAACCCACGCGGTCGGATGTGGCACAAGACCGAGTCTTTAATATCACTGTCTGGGATTACGTAAATGAAGTTTTTTTTTTTCCTTGATAGATTGATGGGGCGATATCAGGAGAAATTCCAGAAGCTGTCGATTGGCCTCCCAGAAGTCCAGACCTTACGTCTTGGACAGTGCTCTGTGGAGTATTATCAAAGAGATAGATCCACATGAACGATATCAGAATACCCATCAGTTAAAGGACGCCGTTCAGAAGGCCTTTGCAACAATCAGCAGAAGCACAGCTTCGTAAAATATCACACAGGTCATGGCGCTGCATCATTTTCTTGGCAGAAAATGATGGTGTTCATACAGACTTTCTTCTCGACGTCTGATAGCGTCAATGAAAGTGTATAGACTGAATCCAGTACATGTGTCATGTATTACTGTATTACTTGTTCGATTGTTCATTTTTGGTAGGGGTGACAAGACTTTCGGACCACCCTCTAGATTTACGTCCGAATACCTGGGATGAAAAATTATTCTTATTTACTCTATTTATATTCAGACTATTGTCCTTATATTTGTTATTGTTATCACATAATTTGAGCCGTCGTGCCCCCCGGCCTTCATCAAATATATATATATATATATATATATATATGGGTTAAATAGCAGGACAGACTGGGTTCTATAGCCATGAATGGCAACTGGTCTAGGAAAAAAACAACTCTGAATTGAAAAACCTCAGGGGGGGTTATTTGGGGACGAATGAAATAAAAGTTTAATTTTAGAAAAAAATTCGGCCGTTCAAAAAATTGGATGGTCCTGCACGAAGCCTTCACCACTATAATCGAAACTCATGTGCCGAAAGAGGGGCTGTCAGTTTCCTGGAAACTGATCTGTTTGACCCTCAAACGTCGAACCCGAGGGGAGAATTAAAATTATACATACATATATATATATATATATATATATATATATATATATATATATATATATATATATATATGAAAGTCTTCTCACCAAACATAATACATTTAATATTATGCCTGACATAATATAATTTAATATTGCATATGCCTGACACGAGCTCCTTCACGAAAATGATGGTGAATAGTGAATAAACTGAATCCAGTCCATGTGTTTTATATTACTGTATTAGTTGTTCTGGTCGGGAGTGACAAGACTTTCGGACCACCCTCTAGATTTACGTCCGAATACCTGGGATGAAAAATTATTATTATTTACTCTATTTATATCCAGACGATTGCCCTTATCATTGTTGTTATCACATCATTCCAAAATGTCGTGCCCTCCAGCTTTCATGAGATGTATATCGATCTGGGTAATAGCGTTTCAGTATCCAGTATTAAGTTCGTTTTTTTTATGTAGGGACTTCCTACGGTTGTCACCGCTTGAGAACAGCTCTTGAAATATCGTCTTTGTTCACGCATCTTTGGCGTTATTCTCGTACTTGCTGTGTTATATCGAACTGAACGCATTGTATTGTTCTCCTGCTAATATACAGGACGATCCGAAAGTCTTGTCACTCCTCCATAGTATAATTCTCTATTTCAGATGATAGCTGATTCGAAAATGATGGTGTCTATACAGATCTTCTCGATGTGGGACACCGTCAATGAAAGAGAATAAACTGAATCCAGTACAATTTGCTTTGTATTTTGTTAAAAGAAAAAATTGATCTCATTACTTTTTGGTATAGGGTGACATGACTTTCGGACCACTATCTACTATGGTCAAAAAACGGGGGAATTGTTTAATACTAAAGAACAACGCAAAACTGAACCCTCACTTTTTATCATCTTTTCATTTGATTACCTATGATCAATGTACCGCGTGGTCGGAAAGTCTTGTCACCCCCACATAATATAATTCTGTTTTTCAAATGGCTAACACGAAAATAATGGTGTCCATACAGATCTTTTCGATGTATGACAGCGTCAGAGAATAAACTGAATCCAGTCCGTGTGCTTTGTATTACTGCATTACTTATTTTAGTGTTCGTGTTACTTTTTGGTAGGGGGTGACAAGACTTTCAGACCACACTGTACATTTGTCAGCTTCCTGTTAATTAGAGACGTATCAACAATTCAACATCTTGAATTAAAACAGCAAAAATCTCCTGTCGGTAAGAACTTGTATTCTACAGGGTGGTCTGAAAATCTTTTCAGCACTAGATAAATTCATTTTCTATTTCAACGCTCTATGGGGTTTATTATCAAAGAGAGAGTTTCACATGAACGATATCAGAATGGCCAACAGTTAAAGGCTATCGTTCGAAGAGCCTTTGCAACAATCAACAAAGCACAGCTTCGTAAAATATCACACAGGACATTGCGGCATCATTCTGTGCCACTAAAAAGATGGTGTTCTTACAAAATATTTCGATATGTCACATCGTCAATAAACTGAATTTAGTACATGTTTTTTCTATTGCTGCTTTACTTGTTCTTATTACTTTTTGGTTTGGTAACAGGACTTTTGGACCACACTTAAATCAAAACTTATATCATTGAAATGAATAATAATAATAATAATAATAATAATAATAATAATAATAATAATAATAATAATAATAATAATAATAAAAATCTGCAACTTCTACGGGAAGGAAACTGAAAGAAACTGGTATGAACACCACCCAGATCCGGTTACGGAGATTGGACCTGTTACAATTCTATGGGACTACACAATACACACTGACAGAACAATCAAGGTCAACCGGACAGATATTGTTATTAAAGACCACAAAAAAAAACGATGCCTCCTTATTGATATGGCAGTCCCTGCTGACTGCAATGTATCTTTGAAGATATTCAAAAAGCTGTCAAAATACAAGGACCTTGAAATAGAAATCTCGAAAATGTGGCATATGGGAACATCAACAATCCCTGTTGTAGTTGGAGCCCTAGGACTGGTTGGAAAAGATTGCAGTAGACTAATTGAAGGGATTCCTGGAAGTCCATGCCTCAAGGAGATACAAAAAATTGTTCTGACAAGTACAGCCCACACCTTACGAAGGGCTTTATCTATGTAATTTAATTTTTTTTTTTTTCTGTCAGTGGAAAGTGTCATGACGCCATTTCTAAACTTAGGTCCCTGGGCGGGACCCGGAAAGAAATGTGTAAACGCCAGAAATCAAAGAAAATAAAAATAATAATAATAATAATTATCTACAGGGTGGTCCGAACTTCTTGCCACCCCTACATAATATAATTTTCTATTTCAGAAGTCCAGACATCATGTCTTGCGATAACGCTCTGTAAGGAGAGAGTTTCACATATACGATACTAGAATAGTCATTAGTTAAAGGATATCGTTCGGAGAACCTTTGCACCAATCAACAAACCACAGCTTCATAAAATATCACACAGGACACGAAAAAGATGGTGTTCTTACAGACGAAAAAGATGGTGTTCTTACAGACGAAAAAGATGGTGTTCATACAGAACTTTTCGATATGTGACATCGTCAATGAAAGTGAATAAACTGAATCTAGCATATGTGTTTTGTATTGCTGCATTACTAGTTGTTCTTATTACTTTTTGGTTTGGGGTAACAAGACTTTCGGATCACCCTGTACACTAAAATCAAAACTTGAACTAAAGATATAATTATTCATTGAAATGAAAAATAACAGGATTTAAGAAGAAAGAAAATGGCGATTGACGTTCGCAGGTGATAGGGAAAGCAAGAATGTTCGAACGGCAAGGAAAGAAACTATCCGAATAAAATTTTCGGACCACCCGGTCTGAGTGTTCTCTTTGTTGCCATTTTGTATAAAACTTTGTCATTGCTCACATGTTCGGTCCATGGTATTCTCAGCATCCTTCTGTAGAACCCCATTTCTGTTGCTTCAAGTCACTTTTTCTCTGTTCGGGATTATCTATCATTCACTGCCATATAGAAGGAATGGTACTATATAACATTTCAGTACCCTTTTCTTGGTTTATAACAATGTTTTTTTTCTGTTTCTTAATACTTTGCTTAGCTTTTGGAAGGCATCTTTCACTATCCCAAACGCACCTTCTGATATCAGTGTCGCACTTTCCGTCCACTGTTAATAAGCTACACATATATCTAAATTGTTTCAGCTGTTTGATTTCGAAATACTTTAACTGATTCTCATAGCAAAAATATATAAGCTTACGATAATTCTACTTGTTCCGCCATTATGTAGCGCGCACTTAGCGCGAAAGTATGTCTTATTACATCAATATACAACAAATCACCAATTCATAACTCATTTGTATATATCTAAATTTTATAAAATTACTGTATTGTTGTGTATTTTACTTATCTTTGTTTTTAACTCTGCTTTGCATAACCTGTTCTAAATATTCGTTTATTATTTGTTGTGGATGAATGTTAACGAACACGCCACCTAAAAATTCCTTCTGATTTAACCAAATACGTTCACTAATCCCCAACAAACCTATATGGAGACAGCAACTGGAAGAAGTCATGGCAATTCACAAGAACCTATAGAGAACACTATTCGCCACTATTCTGAAAAAAAAGGCCAATCATTAAAAATCAAATCCTCGCATATTGCTGGCTAATAATTATTCGCCCGCACGTTGATTCGACCCGCAATTCGCTGGGATGTTTTTCAGTAGCTTTTTTTTTTTCGTTAAGGTAAAAGTACGACATTGTCACGACATCACATGTGCTTAACCCTAGAACACTAACCATGGGTATATAGTACCCGGCGCAAATTTTCATATTTTTAATTACAATTTTCAGTACCTGATTTTCTTACCTATTAATGTAAACGCAAAGTACAACGTTTGGATTGCCTGCATGTAAAATATTTCAAATAAAGATTTATGTTTAATACTAGCAGCATGGCCCGGCGTTGCCCGTGTTTGATTAAAAACTCGTACGACTCATACAGCAATCGTTATCACTTGACTTAAAATATTTTTGCCCTCCCTTGCCTTTAAAGGAGTGCCCTTTGCCGAGCTGATGTTGCTGCATGCCTTACTTCTTGCCTATCTCAAAATTCTAGTTAACATTTTTATCAGTCAGCTGTTGGCTCTCACGCGGGCCAATAGACTCTTCCTGCCTATTCGTGGCAGCCAGCTATAGGCTCTCACTCTGGCCAGTAGAAAATGGCCGCAAACTACATGAAAACTGCCGTAGAAGCATGAAAAATCGATTATTTCCACTATCGATGGGAGTTGTTAAATGCAGCGTCGGTCTTGGCTTTCCCGCTAACTTGGAGCATGTGCATGTCAATTTTGGTGCAAATCCGTCGGAAATTGCGGCAGTGCATTCGTTACACACACTCACACACATCTTGCCTTTTATAGATAGAGATTTTTTTTTTGATATTTTCAAAATCGGGTATGATATACCCATGGTTAGTTGTGGTGTAATTTTAATTGATGGTTAGTGTTCTAGGATTAAGCATTTGTTTTATTTTATTTAAGGCCAAGCCAAGCATTAAGATGCAATGGGTTACTCAGTGTTACAGAATATGAGTGTTATATAGAAATAAAGTGCTTTTGCCGACAATTCTGTTTGAACATAGATCGCCAGAGAACAAACACAGGCGATCCCATTATTGAATTAAGTGAATCACGTGGCATATATAGTAAGTTGCGTGACGTCTAAAGGATCATTTTTTTCGACTATCCTCTATTACGATACCGATCGTCATTTCTACTCTATCCTCTATTACTATACGGATCACCATTTCTAGTCTATCCTCTATTACTATACGGACCGCTATTCTCTACTCTATTCACTATAGAATTTCTCTATTCGGATCACTATACGGGTTACTTGTGGAGTGAGTATTATCGAGCAAGTACAATTAGTGCGAGTGTTATTCGAAGGCGTCTGAAACCAGCGCTGTTCAACGGCGTTACTATAGTTGTATTTGCGATTATAAAATATCTACTACAACGAGTATTACGAAAGTTACAACGAGTATTCGTTGGCATCACAAAAGTGTCAAACGATTGTTCGCTGACATCACAAAAAAGAGAAAAGAAAACTCTTTTCAGAGAGAACAATATAAGTGTAAGAATTTATAAGACCGAAGATAAAAAAAATAACATTGCATTTAAATTTCTAAAGATCAAAGTTAACTGGAAAGCAAGAAGCCGGAAGAGAGTTACACAAGAGAGACGTGCGATAGAAAAAACTGTTAACATAGAACTTACGGTTACATCTAACCATTTCAACTCTAAAATGATGAGACCTAACTTCCAATCATGTACTGGTCTTAAACTCTGAAAGTCTTGGTACCAGAGAAGGAAGTTTACCAGAAAAATTACCATGGAGGTATTTATAGAAAAGGCACAGGGAGTCTAAGTTATAGAAGCGGGAAAGTGACTTTAGCCGAGATGCCAGGCCAAATAAAATTATAGGGAACGTTGTCACTGAAACATTTTGGAAGGAGAAACTCCTACTTCTCTGAATAACATTTGGCTTAAAAGGTCGATTTCGCGAATACTGCCGCTGATTTTTAATGCGTCAATCAGTTGTCTTGCTGCCTTAGTCTCCACAGCTTCCGTCAGGTCACTATGTAAAAAGTGGGAAAGCGTTAGCTTAATTCAACCTTCTATTCATCAGGGTTTTTTTATTGTATTTTTAAATAGAGCAGCGCACATAGTATGTATTTCTTACTTTTATTGTCCCCAGTAGGGAAAATCTTTCGAATACTTCCCAGTGACGGATTGTGGATAATCAGTAAAAAAAAATCTACCCAATCCCAGCAGTTTCAGACCTGCGTGCTTGCTAGAAACGGAACATTCTCAATGAAACCTTTTTGGGGGGAGAATCCCTTGTTTTTAACAGGAAAACTTGCTTTCTATCTACTTGCTGATCCGTTAATTCACGGGTCAATGAAAAGACATTCAAGCCCTTTTTTTTTTCTTTTCAGAAATATATTATATATTATATAATGATATAATTCCACAAATATTATGTGGCTGTTTCTTAGGATATTATTATTTTTTGTTATTTTTTGTTTCTCTAATCCTCAACCTTATTTTCTACGACTATACCCACACAATGAGGCGCTAACAGAGGATTGAACTCACTATTCTGAATTGATGTTTCATTGCGACCAACTGGTTAACCATCACATTAATCTCAGGCGTGCTGGGGAATGGTTGGTGTTTACGAAATTTTGCTTTGTTTGGCACAAGGCTACAATTATTGGGCACTCAGTGAGGGTCGAAATCAGTACTTAGAATATCAGATGAGTATGATAGCTATTAGCTTCCTCTGTGCTGCCTAAATGTCGAGGAAAAGATTTAATTTTAATAACCCTTGTTTTGTTTGATACTAAGCTACAAGTATCGGCCACCTTGTGAGGATCAAACTCATGAACGAAAAATAATAATCAAACAGATCCTCCAGCGAGTTAACCTCACTCTACCCTGATGGGCTGAAAATGTGTTGTGGGAATATTTAATATTTATTATTAACTGTCTCTCAATAACTATTGCACCTTCCCCAGGGGTACAGCTTCGTTTGATTCGGGAAGGTAGGGGAACTAGTGGGAATCGAACCGACTACTCAGTAGTTACAGTCAACCAGACTAGACAGTTCGTTATTTACCCCAACGTGAGGCGTCCGGTATGTTAGATGAGAATAATTGAAGAAGAATACGGCTTGTTTTTGGTCTACTCTCCGCCGACCAATAATTGGTGTTTGTCGGCCGGAGAAAATGGGCTGTCATAAGTACTCGATTAAAGAAATGATAAATCTATCAGCGCCAAATCACATGTTTTCCTCATAAATAATAGAAAAACGAAAAGACGGGCGATCAGTCGACTAATTTCCTGACGATCGAAAACAAACAAACCAAAAAAAAAATGGCAGAACGTGTAAACAACCACTGACATATCTTTGATGGCCCCAACAAAAAGCTCCCGGCAGTAATATACCATTTTAATCAAAGCCCTATCATTCATTCATATATTTCGGATATCGTCTTCTCTGTGCTAAGTCTTTTAATAACGTAGAAGATCACAACCCTCCACAACTTCCTATCTATTCTTGCTTTAAGTTATATTCGAGCATTTACTATCCTATGTTCTTTTTTGTGGCAATACCTTTCAGAACGTAGACGATCACGGGCCTCCACAACTTCCTATCTATTCTTGCTTTAAATAATCTGTGCGCATTTACTATCCTGTTCTTTTTGTGCCAAGTCCTTTCAGAACGTAGACGATAACGGGCCTCCACAACTTCCTATCTATTCTTGCTTTAAATAATCGATGAGCATTTACTATCCTGTTCTTTTTGTGCCAAGTCCTTTCAGAACGTAGACGATAACGGGCCTCCACAACTTCCTATCTATTCTTGCTTTAAATAATCTTTGAGCATGTACTATCCTGTTCTTTTTGTGCCAAGTCATTTCAGAACGTAGACGATAACGGGCCTCCACAACTTCCTATCTATTCTTGCTTTAAATAATCTTTGAGCATTTACTATCCTGTTCTTTTTTGTGCCAAGTCCTTTCAGAACACGTAGAAGATAACGGCCTCCACAACTTCCTATCTATTCTTGCTTTAAATAATCTTTGAGCATTTACTATCCTGTTCTTTTGTGCCAAGTCCTTTCAGAACGTAGACGATAACGGGCCTCCACAACTTCCTATCTATTCTTGCTTTAAATAATCGATGAGCATTTACTATCCTGTTCTTTTTGTGCCAAGTCCTTTCAGAACGTAGACGATAACGGGCCTCCACAACTTCCTATCTATTCTTGCTTTAAATAATCTTTGAGCATTTACTATCCTGTTCTTTTTGTGCCAAGTCCTTTCAGAACGTGAGACGATAACGGGCCTCCACAACTTCCTATCTATTCTTGCTTTAAATAATCTTTGAGCATTTACTATCCTGTTCTTTTTGTGCCAAGTCCTTTCAGAACGTAGACGATAACGGGCCTCCACAACTTCCTATCTATTCTTGCTTTAAATAATCTTTGAGCATTTACTATCCTGTTCTTTTTGTGCCAAGTCCTTTCAGAACGTAGAAGATAACGGCCCTCCACAACTTCCTATCTATTCTTGCTTTAAATAATCTTTGAGCATGTACTATCCTGTTCTTTTTGTGCCAAGTCCTTTCAGAACGTAGACGATAACGGCCCTCCACAACTTCCTATCTATTCTTGCTTTAAATAATCTTTGTGCATGTACTATCCTGTTCTTTTTGTGCCAAGTCCTTTCAGAACGTAGAAGATAACGGCCCTCCACAACTTCCTATCTATTCTTGCTTTAAATAATCTGTGCGCATTTACTATCCTGTTCTTTTTTGTGCCAAGTCCTTTCAGAACTTTTTAGACGATAACGGGCCTCCACAACTTCCTATCTATTCTTGCTTTAAATAATCTTTGAGCATTTACTATCCTGTTCTTTTTGTGCCAAGTCCTTTCAGAACGTAGAAGATAACGGGCCTCCACAACTTCCTATCTATTCTTGCTTTAAATAATCTTTGAAAATTTACTATCCTGTTCTTTTTGTGCCAAGTCCTTTCAGAACGTAGACGATAACGGGCCTCCACAACTTCCTATCTATTCTTGCTTTAAATAATCGATGAGCATTTACTATCCTGTTCTTTTTTTGTGCCAAGTCCTTTCAGAACGTAGACGATAACGGGCCTCCACAACTTCCTATCTATTCTTGCTTTAAATAATCTTTGAGCATTTACTATCCTGTTCTTTTTTGCCAAGTCCTTTTCAGAACGTAGACGATAACGGGCCTCCACAACTTCCTATCTATTCTTGCTTTAAATAATCTTTGAGCATTTACTATCCTGTTCTTTTGTGCCAAGTCATTTCAGAACGTAGACGATAACGGGCCTCCACAACTTCCTATCTATTCTTGCTTTAAATATGCCTTGTGAGCATTTACTATCCTGTTCTTTTTTGTGCCAAGTCCTTTCAGAACGTAGACGATAACGGGCCTCCACAACTTCCTATCTATTCTTGCTTTAAATAATCTTTGAGCATTTACTATCCTGTTGTTTTTTGTGCCAAGTCCTTTCAGAACGTAGACGATAACGGGCCTCCACAACTTCCTATCTATTCTTGCTTTAAATAATCGATGAGCATTTACTATCCTGTTCTTTTTGTGCCAAGTCATTTCAGAACGTAGACGATAACGGGCCTCCACAACTTCCTATCTATTCTTGCTTTAAATAATCTTTGAGCATTTACTATCCTGTTGTTTTTTGTGCCAAGTCCTTTCAGAACGTAGACGATAACGGGCCTCCACAACTTCCTATCTATTCTTGCTTTAAATAATCTTTGAGCATTTACTATCCTGTTTTTTTGTGCCAAGTCCTTTCAGAACGTAGACGATAACGGGCCTCCACAACTTCCTATCTATTCTTGCTTTAAATAATCTTTGAGCATTTACTATCCTGTTCTTTTTTGTGCCAAGTCCTTTCAGAACGTAGACGATAACGGGCCTCCACAACTTCCTATCTATTCTTGCTTTAAATAATCGATGAGCATTTACTATCCTGTTCTTTTTTTGTGCCAAGTTTTCAGAACGTAGACGATAACGGCCTCCACAACTTCCTATCTATCTATTCTTGCTTTAAATAATCTTTGAGCATTTACTATCCTGTTCAATTTTTTGTGCCAAGTCCTTTCAGAACGTAGACGATAATGGCCTCCACAACTTCCTATCTATTCTTGCTTTAAATAATCGATGAGCATTTACTATCCTGTTCTTTTTTGTGCCAAGTCATTTCAGAACGTAGACGATAACGGGCCTCCACAACTTCCTATCTATTCTTGCTTTAAATAATCGATGAGCATTTACTATCCTGTTCTTTTGTGCCAAGTCCTTTTCAGAATGTAGACGATAACGGGCCTCCACAACTTCCTATCTATTCTTGCTTTAAATAATCTTTGAGCATTTACTATCCTGTTCTTTTTTTGTGCCAAGTCCTTTCAGAATGTAGACGATAACGGGCCTCCACAACTTCCTATCTATTCTTAAATTTTAAATAATCTTTGAGCATTTACTATCCTGTTCTTTTTGTGCCAAGTCATTTCAGAACGTAGACGATAACGGGCCTCCACAACTTCCCTATCTATTCTTGCTTTAAATAATCTTTGAGCATTTACTATCCTGTTCTTTTTGTGCCAAGTCCTTTCAGAATGTAGACGATAACGGGCCTCCACAACTTCCTATCTATTCTTGCTTTAAATAATCTTTGAGCATTTACTATCCTGTTCTTTTTTGTGCCAAGTCCTTTCAGAACGTAGACGATAACGGGCCTCCACAACTTCCTATCTATTCTTGCTTTAAATAATCTTTGAGCATTTACTATCCTGTTCTTTTGTGCCAAGTCCTTTCAGAACGTAGAAGATAACGGCCCTCCACAACTTCCTATCTATTGTTGCTTTAAATAATCTTTGAGCATTTACTATCCTGTTCTTTTTGTGCCAAGTCCTTTCAGAACGTAGACGATAACGGGCCTCCACAACTTCCTATCTATTCTTGCTTTAAATAATCGATAAGCATTTACTATCCTGTTCTTTTTGTGCCAAGTCCTTTCAGAATGTAGACGATAACGGGCCTCCACAACTTCCTATCTATTCTTGCTTTAAATAATCTTTGAGCATTTACTATCCTGTTCTTTTTGTGCCAAGTCCTTTCAGAACGTAGACGATAACGGGCCTCCACAACTTCCTATCTATTCTTGCTTTAAATAATCTTTGAGCATTTACTATCCTGTTCTTTTTGTGCCAAGTCCTTTCAGAACGTAGACGATAACGGGCCTCCACAACTTCCTATCTATTCTTGCTTTAAATAATCTTTGAGCATGTACTATCCTGTTCTTTTTGTGCCAAGTCCTTTCAGAATGTAGACGATAACGGCCCTCCACAACTTCCTATCTATTCTTGCTTTAAATAATCTTTGAGCATTTACTATCCTGTTCTTTTTGTGCCAAGTCATTTCAGAACGTAGAAGATAACGGGCCTCCACAACTTCCTATCTATTCTTGCTTTAAATAATCGATGAGCATTTACTATCCTGTTCTTTTTGTGCCAAGTCCTTTAAGAATGTAGACGATAACGGCCCTCCACAACTTCCTATCTATTCTTGCTTTAAATAATCTTTGAGCATTCACTATCCCATGTTCTTTTTGTGCCAAGTCCTTTCAGAACGTAGAAGATAACGGCCCTCCACAACTTCCTATCTATTGTTGCTTTAAATAATCTTTGAGCATTTACTATCCTGTTCTTTTTGTGTCAAGTCCTTTCAGAACCTAGACGATAACGGGCCTCCACAACTTCCTATCTATTCTTGCTTTAAATAATCGATGAGCATTTACTATCCTGTTCTTTTTGTGCCAAGTCCTTTCAGAACGTAGACGATAACGGGCCTCCACAACTTCCTATCTATTCTTGCTTTAAATAATCTTTGAGCATTTACTATCCTGTTCTTTTTGTGCCAAGTCCTTTCAGAACGTAGACGATAACGGGCCTCCACAACTTCCTATCTATTCTTGCTTTAAATAATCGATGAGCATTTACTATCCTGTTCTTTTTGTGCCAAGTCCTTTCAGAACGTAGACGATAACGGGCCTCCACAACTTCCTATCTCTTCTTGCTTTAAATAATCTTTGAGCATTTACTATCCTGTTCTTTTTGTGCCAAGTCATTTCAGAACGTAGAAGATAACGGGCCTCCACAACTTCCTATCTATTCTTGCTTTAAATAATCTTTGAGCATTTACTATCTTATGCCCTTTTTCTGTCAAGTCCTTTTAAAACTTAAGAGATCACGACGCTCCACAACTTCCTACCTATTCTTGCTTTTAAGTAATCTTCGAGCATTTACTATCCTATGTTCTTTTTGTGCCAAGTTCGTTCTGAACGTAGAAGTTCACGGGCCTCCCCAACTATTCTTTCCTTAAATATCTTCGAGCTTTTACTACACTTTGTACTTTCTATGCCAAGTTCTTTCAAAACTTAGGAGATCACGACCCTCCACAACTTCCTAGCTATTCTTGCTTTAAATAGTCCTTGGTATGTCCTTTTTCTGTCCTTTAGAAACGTAGGTGATCACGGCTCTCCACAACCTTCTAGCTATTATTGCTTCAAATAATCTTCAAAGCATTTACTATTCTAATTTTGTCCGTAGTCCTTTAGGAACGTAGATGATCACGGCTCTCCACGACTTCCTAGCTATTCTTCCTTTAAGTAATCTTCAAGCTTTTGCTGTTTTATGTTCTTTTTGTGCCAAGTTCTTTCAGAACGTAGAAGGTCAGCAACTTTGTATTTATTCACGTGAACTCGTTAATGCGACTACACCTTGTTAACCGTTTTCTATTCATTGGGTTCCCGGGGATGTTTTTCTTTGTTTAAGCCGTCTTTCCTGACTATGAGTCTCATTTATTTCATCTATTTCTAAATGTTCAGTTCTATTTGTTGTTTCTATTAATATATTCGGTAAATGTCCGATTTTATAATTATCTGTAAATTGTATTTGTTATGGTCCAGGTTAGGACCAAGGAAGAACAACACGAACACAAGAGTAGAAATAACGAAGGTATATTACACGAAATAATAATACAAGATGTCGATGGTGTTAGTATGACTGTCAGTCTGGTTTGGAGTGAACTACTATCGGCTCGACTCGATTCGTCCCTCTCTCTTGAGAGGCGTAGTATACATAGTGTTAGGAAGAGTTCATTCTGCAGTTATAGGTAAGAACCCATGACACTATCTATCTCATTATCTGCATTATCTATCTGTCTATCTATCTCATTCGGTTCCTTATCTATCTATCTATCTATCTATCTATCTATCTATCTATTCATTCATTCTTTTTTTTATCTATCTATCTATCTATCTATCTATCTATCTATCTCATTCTCTTCATTATCTAACTATCTATCTCATTCGGTTCCTTATCTATCTATCTATCTGTTATGGTCCAGGTTAGGACCAAGGAAGAACAAGACGAACACAAGAGTAGAAATAACGAAGGTATATTACACGAAATAATAATACAACATGTGGAAGGTGTTAGTATGACTGTCAGTCTGGTTTGGAGTGAACTACTATCGGCTCGACTCGATTCGATATTTATTGCCCACCTCCACGAGGGAAAAATGTGGCAAAAGGCCAAGTTAAAACGTGGCTATTCCGAGACCGTAGGCTCGGTCAAAAAATGTTGAAACGAAAACTGTAAAAACAGAATCGGGTTGGTCAACCTCCCCGAACGAGACTCTGCCCTTCGGCGGCGCCTAAATAGTGTTCTCTGCTCAGAGGTTTTTCGGCTGTCAAGCCGAGCTTCTCGAGTGATTCGATCGAGAACTTCACACCCTTGGGTTGCATGTGGCACAAGGCCGAGTTTAAAAAAAAATAAATTAATAGCTCGGCCAAAAAATAATAAGAACCCGTAAAAAGGGATCAGGTTGGTCAAAAAAAAAGACACTGCCTAATAATTTCTCCGTTCCTCTCTGCTTGATTTTTTTTCACAAGGTAAAAAATATCCTATGATTATTCATAGTGATACAAGGATATGATCTTCATTCTGTAGTTATAGTTAAGGAGAAATGACAGTATTCTAATATATTACTACAACAGTTGAACAAAGATATATTAGAAAATCATTAATGATTAAAGTTCATTTTTGTCAATTTTGTATCAAACTCTTTCAGAATTTAATTTATTGGGTTGTTTATCAATAATGTCCGATTTTAGAATATATCTTTTAACTGCGTTAAATTATTAAGCAAAAATAATAAAACCCAGTATTTTAAAAAAAAAAATAAATTAAAAAAAAAAATGAAAATCGTTGAAAGCTTTAACGACTGATGTGACTGAAAAGTTTAGAGAGAAACTCTGTACATTCCGTCAACCTCACGTTTGAAAAGTACGATAACTTGACGCTCAGAATCAGTGTGTTGTTTAGACATTCGAGAAGGGCAGAACGAAAGACGAAAGTTTTCTGCAAATAACCTTTAATGGACAAGTCACAAGAACGAGCAGAAAATAATAAAAAAATTATAATTTTATTTGTGTTATATTTGTGTGTGTGTGTGTGTGTGTGTGTTGTGTGTGTGTGTTCGTTTATATATTGGATCGGATTTATAACATTTTTCAACCGAAAAATAAAACTTCACAGGACTTTAAAAAAATGCGATGGTTCTGACAGCGAAAAAAAATTGGAAAAACGCAATTGTTTTTGCATGAAATCAATTTGAAAAACACGATTAAGAAGGCATCGCTGTCATGAGAATGAAAAGGGGACAACTCATATAGAGTAGTTTATATTATAAAAAAGGTAAATGTTATGTGTATGTGTTTTGTGTGTGTGTGTGTGTGTGTTTTCGTTTATATACGGGATCGGATTTCGTACATTTTTCAACCGATTTCAACAAAACTTCACTTTTTTTTGGCAGGTAGTGTTTTTTATTGTCTTCACATTTTTTCTTTATTTTTACATTCAGAATGCTTTAAAAATTCCATTTACAAAGACAATTGTTTATAATAAAATTCTATTCAAATTGAATAATTCAATCGATAGACTCATAACGATTGAAAACAATGTTTTGTTTGAGTTTTGATTTGACCAATTCGTAAAAAAAAAAAAAAAAAAAAAAAAAAAAATTAAGACATGCGTGTCCGTCAACCTAAAAAAAATAATCTTTGTCAATTTTATTTTTCAGTCTTTATGATAAAAGAATACTTTGATATTATCTCTAACTGTTACAAAAAAAATTAAATGCCGGAAAAAATTGACGGAAAATTCATTAAAAAAATAAATCAAGATTTTAAAAAAAATATTTGTAAAAAGAAAATGATTATCCAATAAATGAAATAAAAAGAAAAAATTTAATTAATAATAAAAAAAAAAATTAAGGGAAAAGAAAAAAATTTAAATTGCGAAAAACAAAAAAAAGATATTTTATTCTGAAGTAACATTCACGACATTTCAAAATTGTCAAAAAAATACGGCCGAAAATCTTCAGGAAATGTTTGTCTATATTTTTGAGATGAGGTCCTCTATTTTCACTATTTAAGTTGTTCGGAAGACTGTTTCATCTTTAAAAAAACATATATATATATCGACGTTTCAAACCCTTTTTATTTTGCTTTATTCCAGATTTATCTTCAGGATTTTCTATATAAAAATTGTGAGCGAAAGAATCAACTTTTTCCTCAATTTTTTTATTGTCGTGAATTTGAAGAGATAAATGCCCCATATATTTTACGTAAATTGTAAACATTTCAATGGAAGAATTTACATTTTGAGATGAAAAATCATCATTTTTATGGTTAAATGGGATCAATATAGATAAGTGTATATATAAAAAAACTGTTTCATCTGAAGAAATAGATGAAAGAAATGTCAATGCTTATTTATAGCGTACAACGGTCGAAATTAAAATCGTGAATATCAAAAAACAAAGGACAGGCAGTCCGAACAATGTAAATAATTGCAGATCGTTAAAGACATTCCTCAAAAATATAGAAAAAACATGAAGATGGCAGGCAGAAACTGGAAAAACACAGACAACTCAGGACCAGAGACATTTAAGCACCAGAAACCTTTTAACTTACAGCCCATTAAATAACCGAATAAATGTAATATTATTATAAATAAAGACAAATTAATTAGTGAAATTTTCTTTACGATTTTTCTTTATTTAAAAATAATTAATTTTTGATAGAAACTGCCTTTATATTAATTGGCGGTGTTGAGCTGAAATGCATTATATGTTGAAAGAATCGTGTGAAGACATTTTTTTATCTAAAATTTTTTTATATTGCCGTGTCCTTTTCAAATATACATTTAAAAATATCTTATATATATATATATATTGTGGCTAAATCAATAGGTTTTGTGTTTTGCCAACTTCCGCAACCACCTGCCCAAGACCGCCATGTATGTCAAAGCTTTTACCAAATCTATTTTTATTAAATTCTTCAGAATTAAGTATCGGATTCTCCAGGCAGGCCATTTTGATCATCCGGTATAAAAAATTTTATCTTCTTCTTTCTTATGTTAACCATAAAGCTTTCCTAATTTGTTTGCATTTTTTTCTCGAAGAAAAAATCAAATGGATTCATAGGACTCTCGGTCCATGATATCCCGAAATCATAATTAGAACCACATAAAAATTGAATCGAGTGATATATATATATATATGTTTTAGAAGAAACCGTCCAGTATTCGTTGCTACATAAAAAGAAGACAGATATCACGTAGCATTTTCTTTTATTTTTTATCAAAGTTTATTATTTTATATAGGTCATTTTGCTGGGGTGGGAATAAATTTAAAACAAAAATTTACTCACAAAAACGTGGATAAAAATAAATGAAATAAATCTGGCGCTGTTCTTTGATAGGATTCATCGTCAGATCTTGGGATAAATATTAAGGAAAATATAAAAAATTTCAAAGTTGCGATTTTCTTCAAAATTGAAAATTAAGAATAAAAAAATAACTATATAGGTATCTTCAATAAATGGCAAAAAAAAATAAAAAATTGAATCTTATCTAAAAATTTTGATATTGCATGAAAACAATTAAAAATATATCGACGTCTAAGCGGATATTGCCTCGTCAAAAGAACGACATCCTATAAATATTTAAATATTTAATAAAAAAATTTGGAAAAACGGCCTACTCGTTATAAAAAAAATACATTTTTTAAAAATGTTCCATTGTAAAAGATATAAAAAAGTTTGATATGCCAAATATTTTCATCGACAATTTAAGAATATATTTGTTCAAGATCAATATAAATTTATACTGATTTTTGAATGAATTTTCTTTTTATATGAAAAATAGCACAGGATTTAAAATAATTTTAAAATTAAAATGTATAAATTTTGTTTATTATGGCAAAAAATCATTTTGTGGGACATTTCATCTTTCAGCAATGATATAAATTTTATAGGGAAATCTGAATGTCATTTTCCCATTTTATTAAAATAAAGGGGCATTATAATTTCCATAAAGATCTTCTTTATTTCACATACATATATTTATATCTATATATCTATATATATATATATATATATATATATATATATATATATATATGTTATATATATCTATATATATATATATATATATATATATATGAAGAAAAATATACAAAAAAACAAACAAAAATCTTAATATGCAATTATGCTGTATTAATGTTAATATAATGTCAACGTCGGACGTTTCGGTCAATTTTAGACCATCTTCAGGACATTTTCATTTAAACATAATTAACATTAGAACATATAAAATTTCAACATGAAAAGACGATGGACATAAGAGCACAACTAATCCAAACAGATAACTGAAATTTTTATATAAGATCAGCGTTCCGTTTAAATATGATCACGTTGTCGTCACGTGGGCGATGTTTTTAAAACGTATTCGAAAGATGATTTAAATATTAAAAAAGTCTAAAATAGACGAAAAAACATTTGACGTCGACTTTATATTAAATTAAATACACCATAATTGCATATTAATATTTTTATTTATTTTTATATATATTTATATATATATATATATATATATATAAAAGAAATATATATATTTTATACGATATATATATATATATATAAAAAAGAAGAGGGGTGCCGCAAACGTTTTTGGTTGTAATGTGGATTTATTGAGAAAAAATATTATACTTTGTTTTACATAATTTCACGACACGTGTTTCTGGTCTGGTCTCTCGCAACCGTCTTCAGGTGAAAGTGGAGATTTTTACATATTATTAAAAATAATTAATTTTTCTTCATGTTCAATGTGGAATATTCTCGATATGAGACATTCTGTTTTGTGTTGGCAATCCGAATTTTCTTTCTAGAATTGTCAATGAAGAGTTCTGCGTGAAGGGTCATAAAACAATTAAGGTTTGTCCAGCGAGTAGTTATCGGCATTTAATCTTTTTTAATGTTTTAGTGACCTCTATGTGCTCTTGGATCTGTTTCTATTTTGGCGTGTTCCTGTCAGCATGCGTGTATATATGCGTGCGTATATTTCCTTACTACGAGGAATTCGTAAACTTATTTTACTTATACACGCATACACACACATACACACATACACACTATCCCACCACAAGTAGTCAGTACACACACACATATACACACATATTTCCCAAGCTACATGGAACCAGTACACACACACACACACACACACACACATACACACGCACACACACACACACACACACACGTACTTCTTAAGTTGTCAACATCCGCATATACATACATAAATGTATGTATGTGTACATATATATATATATATATCTCCTCGTGTCTCCCGTATATGAGTGTGCGTCCATGTATGTGAGCGATCATTGTATTTGGTCACCCTGTGTGCATTTTTTTTTTTTTGGGGGGTTACGATCTATTCAGTTCGGGTTTGAATTTGTCTATAAAGTTTTTTTCCTGTATTTGTAGATACGAGTAATTGTCTGTTTGATATATCGGCATGATATTAAACTTACCCTGGTTACATTTGAAAATGTGTTGTGATACAAAAAGTTTTCTGTTGTCTGTCAATTTTATATTGCTTTTGTGTAGGGAGACCCTGTTGTTCAGTTGTTGGCTGATGCCTATATATGACTTCTTACATTTTGTGCATTTAAGTGCATAAACTACATTTTTGGAGTTGCAGTTTAAGTTTTTGTTTATTGTGAATGTTTTTTTGGGTTTTCAAAAGTGTAGGAGTTTCCTTCTATAATGATGTCACAAACTCCACATTTTTTTTTTGTTGCATTTTGTGACTCCCTGTATTTTGTGTTGACTAAATTTAGATGAGGTTAATATGTGTTTTAGGTTTCTAGATTGGCGTTTGCTCTTAATTATTTTGGTTGTTTTTTAGTATATTATTCAGTTTATTATTCTTGCTAAGTAAATCTAGATTTTTGATGTGATTTCTGGGAATATTTCTGGGTTGTTTTTGTTGTACGTTGAGACATATGCTAGAGTTTGTTCGACGTTACGTTTCTTTTTATTTCTAAGTTGGTCTAGAGGAATTTCTTTCGCGAGTTCAATACCTTTGTTTATTAGTGTTGTGGGGTAGCCTCGTTTCTTGAGAGTTTTATGTAGTTCTTCTAAGCGGATTTTTTCGGAGATGTTTATCAGTCACTATTGTACAAATTCTACGTGCTAGGGAATAGGGGATGATTTTTAGGCAGCTTTTTTGGGTGATGGCTCTTGAAATGAACGTATTGTTGGGTGTCTGTGGGTTTGTGGTAGATATCTGTGATTATGTGGTTGTTTTTATTTCTAATGAGTATATCTAAAAATGGTAATTCGTTAAAATTATATTCTTGCGTGAATTTGATTTTTGGGGTGTAAGTTTTGAAGTAGTGTATGGAATTGGTTAATATCACCCCATGATGATTTCCAAAAGATGAAGCAATCATCTAGATATCTTTTCAAGATTTAGTGAATTGGGTCTTTATATTTGTCCCATATATTTGTTCTATCTTTTCATAGAGGTTTTTTCTTCTAGGTAAGCTAATGTTAGGGTGGCATATGTTGGTGCCATTTTTTTGTTCCCATCGCAGTACCTAGGGTTTGGATATAAATTTTTTGTTGTCAAATTCAAAGGTGTTATTGTTTAGAATTAGGTCTATACTATCGATAATGAACTCTTTAGTGAATCTCGGATGAAGTATTTCTGGATGTTTTTCAATCCAGAATGAGATCCTTTTTCCCTAGTTCATGGGGTATGTTACTGTATAGGCTACTGATGTCAAAAGTTGCCATAAGCGTTCCCGGATCTACCTTTTGTGGTATGCAGCTAAGGAAATGGATATCGTCTCTGATGTGGCTTTTAATTTGTTTAGTATATGGTTGCAATATTATGTCTATTAGGTTACTGAGTTTGCTAGTGGGACAGACTGGTCCTGCTACTATGGGTCTGAATGTAAGGTCACTGGGGTTTGGGATGCTAATGTAAAAAATTAAAAATGTATGTATTATAATTTTTATTTCCTTCGATTTATGAACTTTAGGTAGTCCGTAAAAATCAAATTGTTGTTTTGGTACAAAGTTTAAAAATAAATCCTTCTCTTTTTTTTTAATATTTTATTATGTGTTGTGCAGAGTTTAAAAATTTTTTTTTATAATGTTTTTGTCTATGTTAGTGTCAATAAAATAACTTTGTAGCTGTTCCTATCCAAAAGTGTTAGTTGTTCTGTCCATGATTACTAATTTTGCCTTTATCTGCTTCTTTTATAATTATGTTATTATTTTTTTTCGAATGTTCTCTAAGGCTAGTTTTTGTCTATATGTGAGATTGTCGAATGATTTGGATTTTTCCTGTAGGTCAAGGTTCCAGAGTTTTTTCAAAAATATATTAAATCTCATTGGTATTGAATTTTTTTTTTTTTGGGAATAAATTGGATTTGTTTTATATACTAGTGACTCATCTGTAAACACTTTCAATTGTTTGGCATTATAAA
Organism: Acanthosepion pharaonis; assembly: GCA_903632075.3. NCBI lineage: Eukaryota > Metazoa > Mollusca > Cephalopoda > Sepiida > Sepiidae > Acanthosepion > Acanthosepion pharaonis. The sequence goes on from CAHIKZ030002116.1 coordinate 302,896, forward strand.
ATATCTCAGACAACGTTCAATTTTTTTTATCACAACACATTTTCAAATGTAACCAGGGTAAGTTTAATATCATGCCGATATATCAAACAGACAATTACTCGTATCTACAAATACAGGAAAAAAACTTTATAGACAAATTCAAACCCGAACTGAATAGATTCCCCATAAAAAAAAAAAAAAAAAAAACATGCACACAGGGTGACCAAATACAATGATCGCTCACATACATGGACACACACTCATATACGGGAGACACGAGGAGATATATATATATGTGTATGTACATATACATACATTTATGTATGTATATGCGGATGTTGACAACTTAAGAAGTACGTGTGTGTGTGTGTGTGTGTGTGTGTGTGTGTGTGTGTGTGTGTGTGTGTGTGTGTGTGTGTACTGGTTCCATGTAGCTTGGGAAATATGTGTGTATATGTGTGTGTGTACTGACTACTTGTGGTGGGATAGTGTGTATGTGCGTATGTGTGTGTATGCGTGTATAAGTACAAATAAGTTTACGAATTCCTCGTAGTAAGGAAATATACGCACGCATATATACACGCATGCTGACAGGAACACGCCAAAATAGAAACAGATCCAAGAGCACATAGAGGTCACTAAAACATTAAAAGATTAAATGCCGATAACTACTCGCTGGACAAACCTTAATTGTTTTATGACCCTTCACGCAGAACTCTTCATTGACAATTCTAGAAAGAAAATTCGGATTGCCAACACACAAACAGAATGTCTCATATCGAGAATATTCCACATTGAACATGAAGAAAAATTAATTATTTTTAATAATATGTAAAAATCTCCACTTTCACCTGAAGACGTTTGCGAGACCAGACCAGAAACACGTGTCGTGAAATTATGTAAAACAAAATAATATTTTTTTCTCAATAAATCCACATTACAACCAAAAACGTTTGCGGCACCCCTCTTTTTTTTTAATATACATACTTTTCTCTCGTTGGAACCACTACAACATATTATTATATATATATATATATATATATATATATATATATATATATATATATAATATAAAGCCAGACAAACCTACCCAGGTTTAATAAGCGGATCGTCTTAAAAAGCTTTTCAGATACGATCCGTTAAAATGAAAATTAATAGGTTTTTATGAAACTCACTAATTTATCTAGGTATGCTCTACGGTTGTATTGAGCTCTTTTGTTTGTTAGTTGTTTACTTTTATAGGGTTTTTCTTTATAAATAATAAACCTGTATCTGTGCGATTTTTTTTTCGACAGACTTTCATGTTTCTATTTCTTTTTTTTTTAAACCTTTTTTTCCCTCGAGATTGATTTGATTATTGACAAATCAAAAAATTCGATATTTTTCGAAAACAGTATAATTTGCTTTTATTATATCTATCTATCTATCTATCTATCTATATATCTCTCTCTATATATATATATATATATATATATATATATATATAGTTTATTCAAAAACTAGGTAATCCGTATGAATAGACCCAAGGAGGATGATAATAAAAAGAGCTTATCAATGTAAAATTTATTACATGGAACCTTAAAGTTGTCTGTTTTTATTAAATATATATATATATATATATATATATATATATATATATATATATATATATATATATCGCTTGTTTTGGGCTCCTTGGTTTTCAGCCAACATTCATCTGGAAAAAAAAATCTCTTAAGATTTATATCTTTCCCAAATTCTTCCATACCCTGTAATCACTTGGGTGGCTTTACTGCGTTTCATAATGTGCTCGGAATAAAATAATCTGTATCAACATGGCGATTTTCTCTCTTTCTTTTAATAATGATACCAAAAATCTTGTCCGTGAATATGAATAGATCCAATTGAAAATAAGTAGAAAAAAATGATAAAGTCGCTGGTTAGATCCAGTGACAGGACCCAAAGAGTGTGGGTTCAATAACCGGTTAAGGCAGTGGAGAACTTTCAGAGGGAAAATTAACAGAGATAACTGATAACTGACATCCATCAAAATAGCAGGTGAACTAGAACAGTCTACCCCAGTGAGCGAAATAAAGGGTTCAGTTCGACATTCCAACCACCTGAAGAATAAAAGCTTACAACGGCCAAATCGTTATGATAAATATGGCGACAAAGATGAGGACAATAGTCCGAATAATGTAAATAATGTACATATTTACCTCATCTCAGAAAAAGTATAGACAGACTCTTCGAAGTAGAAAAACTTGGATAAATTATTAAACGAAATGTTTCAGTTTATATATATATATATATATATATATATATATATATATATATATATATATATATATAGTAAGAGAGAGAAGAGAGAGATAAGATAACTTATTGTTTCGAAAAAAAAATTTTCGAATTTTTCATTTGCCAAGAATCAAATCAATCACGAGGGAAAAAGTTTTTTTTTAAAAAAAAAGAGCTTGAAACATGAAAGTCTGTCGAAAAATTATTCGCACAGATACGGGTTTGAAGCCAAAAGAAAAACCCCGATATATAAATTAACAAAAGATCTCAATACAACCGTTAAAGCAGACCTAAATAAACCTATATATATATATATATATATATATATATATATATATATATATATATATATATATAAACTTTAATAATCAGGATTTTAATTGAACCCGGAACATTAGTTTCAACCGGACTGTATCATCAGGCGATTTAAATTCAAATGACCTCTTAACGCTTTATTCTTTGAAAAAAAACTAATAAACGCTATTATATTATTTTCAAAAATCAATAAACAAACGCACGATATTGGGTGTAATAGAAAAGAAGAAGAAGAAGAAGAAGAAGAAGAAGAAGAAGAAGAAGAAGAAGAAGAAGTGGCAATGTAAATGTATCGGTGGGGTTTAATTCAAATGTACATTCAATTTTTTTATCCAGCCTCATATGTACGTAAAAGGAATTTTCTAACATGTAAGCAAATGCTTAAGAATTCGGTTTTCTTGTTTAAATGGTTCTTTGCACCTGCAAATGTCATAATTAAGTTTAAACAAGAAATCCGTAGTTTCTTTTCATTTACAAGTTTGTTTTTTTTTTTCACTGTCCTTTGGATTTTCAAAGCTGAAAATCCTTTGTCACGTGCCAAAAATCTTATGGATTGAGTTGGATCTTTTCTAATTGATCTCTTTAGCTCTAAGCTGAAATGATGATCCCACTTCCTGTTGTGAACTTTCGTCTCTACCGTCCCCTCTTTTTTTTTAACATTCACCGTTCTATTGGTATTTCTTGGATGGACGAAGATCGACGCCAGAGTATAAATATTCCTGCCTGAATGATCTTTTTCCTCTTAGCATTGTTCAGTTGGGAAGACAGTGGGTCTGACACAAAACAATCTTAACCTGTTTTCTTTTTATCTCAATCACTCAGAGACTTTTTGTAGATTCTTGCGTCAAATGACGTCATGGCGGCTAAAGATCTCATCCGAAAACCTGGAAAAATGAAACCCAATTATTTTAGTTGTTTTTTTACATATTAAACATTTTGTGGGATGGGCAATTATGCTGCTACACGATTTGGATAAGGTTGTTGATTCCGGGATGAAATCCGGTCTCAAATGAATGACAAACGCCGGAATGAAATATAATAAATAAATGTATTGACGTAATAATACAATTGATAATACGGTTAGTAGATCCAGAAATGCGGTTAGTAGCAATAATAATATATATATACAGTCTGGGAAATTCAGTATCGAAGTATGACTTCCTTCGGAGACTACGTGCTCGCAACTGTGACTCCTACAAAGCGGTTACCTCACACTCTCAGTCTTCACTGTTTCGGGTATTCACCGACAGCACTACAAGTACACACTGGGCAAATCCACTTGTATAAAAAGGGGTGGACGCCTTAACAGATAACTTTAATGTTTCACTCGGCATGTGTGAGTGTACACTATTTACATTATTCGGACTATTGTCCTCATCTTTGTCGCCATCTTTATCACAACGTTTCGGCCGTTGTATGCTCCGGTCTTCTTCAGATGGTTATAATGTCGAACTGAACCCTTTATTCCGCTCACTGGGGTAGTCTGTTCTAGTTCCACGTGCCATGTCTAATGGATGTCAGTTATCTCCTGTTAATTCCCCTCTCAGAGTTCTCCATTGCTTTAACCATGGTATATGGTAGCAGCTCCAAAAATGGGATAGGCGGTTACAAGAGGAAGACAACAACACACAGAAAACAGCCTGCCTGCCTGCCTTATGCTAAGGGGTTATCAGAGAAAATACAAAGGATCTGCGGTCCATATAACATCAAGTCAACCTTCATAACCGGGACGACACTTCGCCGATATCTCTCCTGAGTAAGACCCCCCATAGAGGAGAACATGACTAAAGACTGTGTGTACGCTATCCCGTGCAGCTGCGGAAAGGAATATGAAACAGAGACAGGCCGCCCCCTTTAAGGTAAGGCTTCAAGAACACCAGAAAGCTGAAACACGATAGTAAGTGGAAACATCAGGTGTGGAACAATATGAATAGAAGCAAAATGAAGCGTTGTCTCAGAGCACGCGTTTCGTCCTCTGATGGGCTTTAACAAGGCAAATTCGAACTCTAAACTGGCAAAAAGGTAGGTAACATAAATTTTGAATGAAAAAAAAATCAAATGCTGTTTAATATAGAAATCTGCACGCCAGTACCTTTAATTACTCGAAACAAGCAGAAAGGGAGTTACGTTAAATAAAAAAAGAGAGAATTTTTTTTTTTTTTTACGTAGGAGAATATTAGAATAGCAGTTTCAGTTCACTCCAGTAGTACGTACCCCAAACATCGAACAGATTCTGGATTTTAGAGATTATATTTTGATGTGGAACCTGTGGCCAAGTTCCGAAAATCATACACTGGCGGAAAAATATTCGTGGACGAGGAAAAATACAGCTACCATTACCATATGAAAAACGCCGATGAAACAAAAATATACTAGCGATGTGTAGAGCGATCTTGCAATACTGTTAATCTTTCATCGCATTTTAATCAAAAATAAACTTTTAATTTTTTTTTATTTTATTCCTTTTTAGTTTTTAAATATAATTACTATCTATGCTTTTTCCAAAAACATGTTAATTTTCTTTAAAAGCTTAAAAAATTATCAGAGGTCTAGGGACTCAGATGTCCAGGGATGCAGTTGTCTAGTACGCAATTGTCCGAGTGCAAATATCCAGTACACAACTATCCTAAAACCTTCATATCGTTATCCACTAGCGTACCCTGATTAAAAGGTACTTAGCTGTCTGCTTATATATTGACATTATTTCATTATCTTTATTTTATTGATTAATTTATTTTGAATCATTTCACCCCAAGCAAGGCGGGAATGGCGCTAGTACGCAAGTTGTTACAGGGACTGAAAGCGACAGAAAATTCTGAGTATAGGTAGGATTGAGGAAAAGACATCGCCTCTCTTTGTCTTTTTTACAAACACTTTCTTGGCAATTGCTCCGATGAGCTGCATTCGCTGGTTTCCAGACTTCATGAGTTCAAGCGCCCTACGAGGCTGGCATCCCGCTCTTACCCCTTCACTTTCGAAACTATTAAATGTAGCCGTCTCTTCTAGTCCAATAGCTTTATATCTCGCACCTCTCGCCTGTGGAACTTCCTTCCCTATTCCTGTTTCCCTGAGAGCTATGATCTCCAACTATTCAAATGTAATGTCAATCGACATCTCCAGTTGCCTTGATCTATCCACTATCCTTCTCCTCATTCTTTCTTCTATCACTTTTATCTGATCTTGCTCCAAATTTTCTGTAACCCCTTGCGTCCTAGTGGCTTCCCGCCTTGCTTGGGATGAAACGCTTTAAAAAAAACAAAACAAAAAAGCAAAAATAAAAAAAATAAAACAAACAAAAGATGAACGGTATTCAAGTAGATGACGATTGATGTTGCATTTAGATTTTTGAAGATTGTTGTTATCGAGGGAGTCAGGAAACTGAAGGGGTTTTCACATGCAGGAAGTGCGAGAAAAGTGTCTATTGAAGTAGAAATGACGGTTGCATTTGGCTATTTCACCAGTAAAATGGTGAGACCTAGATGCCAATCTAGTAGCACGCTTAAATGTATGTAGTCATGACACCAGGAAAAAAAAGTTCGTCAGAGGAGATGCTATGGAAATATTTGTAGAAAAGACAGAGGGAAGCCACGTACTTCTTGGTTTCGAAACAACGCAACGAGAAGACTTTCATCTTTTCGCTTTCGAAATATTGTATTTTTAAAAGTACTTACTCTTTTGATAATTTACCAATCAATTGATCGTGATTGGATTTGTTCCCTTTGAGGGCCCATATGTATTTCAATAAGGACGTATGCCATCTCTTTTTATCTTTCCATCTTACTGAAAGCAAATAAGTAGTAGTCAATCTGCGATCACGTTCAACCAGCTTATGCGATCATCTTTTTTTTGATACATGACTGACGAGGTAGATTTATTTTTTCCCGCAGTAGGTTGCCATTTCTTTCTGCTGTAGACCAATTGCCATGTAAGGCTATAGAACCCGGTCCGTCTTGCTATTTAGCCATAGCTGGGGAGAAGAGGATTCATACCTTTCTCAAGGTTATTAACACATCAATGAATGTAATATATTCGACTGGAATTCGAACTCGGCTCTCCGATTCCTCAATCCGAGTCGCCCTCCATAACCAATTTCAGTGAAGAAATAGAAGAATAATATCATAGACTAACGGCAAACGTCCAAATGTTATTTAGACCAAGGGAGGAAGTTGTGGAGAACCGTGAGCTCCTATGTCTTGAAAGGCGATGGAATATATAAGAATAAGAGACATATAACTTAAAAGCAGAAATACATTTGAAGGTAACAATCATAAAAAAGCTCTCTGACCTTCCTGGGAAACAAGATGAGAAAAGAGGGTTTAGAAAATTTAACACGCACAGAGCCTACTGAAAGCAAGTTAGGTAACAGACGGTAATCAAATAAACCCTGCGTTAGGCCACCTCGGATTTCCGAAAAGGGATAGTCTCTTCGGGTGTTTAGAAACCTAATAAAAAAATGCTTATAGCCATATAATTATGTAAGATATTGTCGTACTATCAAAAAAAGATAAAATAACAAGTAATTTACTTTACAATGTTCAGTAAATCAAAACTTGAACTGAAGATGAAATTATTCATTGAAATGAAAATTATAATAAATTTGTTGCATTTAATAAATATTGTAATTTGAAGGGAAATACACCAATGCAATAACAGAGACAAGTTTTATTTATAAGAAAATATATATATTCCATTTATAGAAACATATTCCATGAACTAAACTCATAATTACAAGAATAAAAGATTAATAGTGTATATATATATATATATATATATATATATATATATATATATATATGTCCAAGAATCAGTACGGAATAAATTCCAATAACCAATAAATATTATTCTTAAAAAGCGCTCCATAAAGAATAGAACAAATATAATTCTTTATTCGAAAATTATAACATAAATATGTTATAAAATCACTTCAAAATAGCCATTTTGTTTCAACACTTCTGGTGTCTTATAATATGATTTTGTTGAATGTAGGTTCTACATTCAATACCATCTTGATACGACACCAGAGTTTGAAAACAAAATACTATTTTTTTAAGTATTAATAACATATTTATATATAATTTTGAATAAATATATATATATATATATATATATATATATATATATATGAAGAAATATAGTCTTAAGATGTGCTATATTTATGGGATAAAAGTACTCAATATCAGAGATAGAGCGTGTGTAAATATAAAAGTGAACATAGACGTCAACACTTAGAGACTCATATAAGTAATAGGATGTCTAGTCACATTGATGTGCTGTGGTACAGCAAAATATTTCGAAATATGGATGACTATATATATATATATATATTTATATATATATATATATATATATATATATATATATCGTCATCTGGCTTGATGCATTTGGATGTCTAGTCGCACTGAGGAGCTGTGATACAGCGATACAGTACTGTCTACGAATTACATAATTTAACTCTTGAAGAAATATATTTTAATTGAGCACTGTTAAGAAACACGCTGTTCTATAAAGAGCAGCCACCTGCGCTAAAGCAAAGCTCTTCAGTAAAATGAATCGAGCCCTATGGCTGATTGGCATTTGTTTACATTCGTAAAAACTACACGCAAGATTTAGCTGCTTAACTCTCCTGAATGAATATAGTTCTGTGGTAGAAAATCTGACTAACACCAAGTCGATATGGGTTTCAATCCTGGCTTGATGCATTCGGATGTCTGGTCGCACTGAGGAGCTGTGATACAGCGAAACGGTACTGTCTGTGAATGACATATTATATATATATATATATATATATATATATACAAGGTCCTTAAAAATCCATGTGTTTATTATTTATTTCGTGGACTTTACATCCATCTTTTCAGAACAGCGTTTTCTTAATAAATGGAGTTCAATTTATCCAGATGCTAGGAAACGTGAAATAGAAAAAAAAAAGATTTCATATTAAATAAAAGAAAAACAAAAATTTCAATATAAGGTTCTTTTTAGGGGGAAAAGAGAAAGTGAGAGAGAGAGAGAGAGAGAGAGAGAGAGATGGGGAGGGGAGAAGGAAGGAGAGATTCAAGGAAGGAAAGGAAGAAACAATTAAACATGAGTCCACAGGGTGGCCTAGAATTAACTTTTTTCTTTAGGGACTAGACAAGTTAAAAAACGGAGTTGATGAGGGGAGTGATCAGATTGAAAGTGGATACATTCTATTGTCTAGTCATGTTCAGCAGCGAAACCATCCTCATCGTATTATAACCGTCAAAATTACAAATTGATGATAATAATAATAATCACAAACAAAAAAAAGGTGCCTCCTTATTGATATGACAGTCCCTGCTGACTGCAATATATCTTTGAAGATATTCAAAAAGCTGTCAAAATACAAGGACCTTGAAATAGAAATCTCGAAAATGTGGCATATGGGAACATCAACAATCCCTGTTGTAGTTGGAGCCCTAGGACTAGTTGGAAAAGATTGCAGCAGACTAATTGAAGGGATTCCTGGAAGTCCATGCCTCAAAGAAATACAAAAAAATGTTCTGACAAGTACAGCCCACACTTTACGAAGGGCTTTATCTATGTAATATATATATATATTTTTTTTTTGTCAGTGGAAAGTGTCATGATGCTATTTCTAACCTTAGGTCTCTGGGCGGGACCCGGAAAGAAATGTGTAAACACCAGAAATCAAAGAAAATAATAATAATAGTAATAATAATTTTTTACATCATTATTATGAAATAAGTTAAAAGTTAAATAAATTAAAGTAAAATAAAGTAAGTTAACCAAAAATTACCCGATTTCGAAGTTTTTTTGTAAAATTCGCGGTCTTAACGGAGGTATGGTTTTAAACCATATTTCCAGTTTTTTTTTTTTTCAATTGCAGACTGGAAATTTTACCAAAAAAACTTTGATGCTGGATAAAGATTTAAAAGTTAAGTGATTGTTTCATATAATTTAACATTATTAACGATCTATTTTTAATATTATTTTAATATTTGTAATTATGTTCACTATATGTAAAAAAATATCTGCTGTTTCTTAAATCTTACGCGCACATTCAGTTTTCATTATTCATCCGACAGAGGTTATAACTTTAAACGTTGTTTTTAGCGGATACTCGTATTTTAATAGACGTTCCGTTTATTTATTAAACATTATATTTATTTATTTATTTTCGTCTGACAGCCTGAATATTCGAGAAATGTTTTTTAAAGAAAAAATCGTGCTCTTTGGCCAAAAGCGAGCATATTTTTCTTGTTTAAATTGTTTTACATTTCAGAACTCTTTTCTTTGCATCTAAGAAAGATTTCCTATTTCTAAATATGTTTTGATTTTGGAAGACGCCATTTGCTATTATTGTACCTTCGGGTAGAACTGTCACATTATACATCATCTATTAAAGAACTTCCCAAATATTTGGCATTCCGTACTGGTGCGTTCGTCACCAACTAAAGGACAGATATACACTTGGGGGAAGCAAATGTTTTTTGCTATATTTTCAATTGACGCATTTCAATTTTCCAATGACGCATTTCCAATCAACTACTTCAGACTTTACTGCCAAAGTCGGCACTGGGGCTCTGGAGATGTCACTGTTATCTCCCAGAGGTGTTGTAGCAGGATCGAACATTTTAATAGAGACGTACGCCAACTTCCGTCCGGTCGGCTAACTTTCGATGGCAGAGACGTCCCCATAAGAGTTTTAATTTCGGATGACGAGATTTCAATCATTGTATTTATTTTCTCAATTGACGATTTTCAATTTAGACAATGAGTATAAGAGGGATAACTTGAGTGGATGATTTAGTGCAATAAATTCTTTTACGATTTCTTTGAAAAGTGATGGGGAAAAAAGTGTCATTACTGTAGTTCATCTATTTCGGTAATCCTCGGCACTTTTATTGACTCTGAGGCATGAAATTAAGTAGAATTCATTTTTTAAGTAGCCAAATTTAGTCTATATTTTCCCTATTCTATATGAAGTAACATTGTTAAATATTCTAATACCAGAAACATCCACAAATTTACTCCAAGAACGGGACAATTGCTGTTGAGCCACACAGATTCACAATCGCAGTTCCAATTATTATTATTATATTATTATTATTATTATTATTATTATTATTATTATTATTATTATTATTTTCTTTGATTTCTGGCGTTTACACATTTCTTTCCGGGTCCCGCCCAGGAACCTAAGGTTAGAAATGGCGTCATGACACTTTCCACTGACAAAAAAAAAAAAAAAATGATTACATAGATAAAGCCCTTCGTAAGGTGTGGGCTGTACTTGTCAGAACAATTTTCTGTATCTCCTTGAGGCATGGACTTCCAGGAATCCCTTCAATTAGTCTACTGGAATCTTTTCCAACCAGTCCTAGGGCACCAACTACAACAGGGATTGTTGATGTTCCCATATGCCACATTTTCGAGATTTCTATTTCAAGGTCTTTGTACTTTGACAACTTTTTGAATATCTTCAAAGATACATTGCAGTCGGCTGGGTCTGCCATATCAATAAGGAGGCACTGTTTTTGTTTGTGGTCTTTAATAACAATATTATTATTATTATTATTATTATTATTATTATTATTCTCCTCCTTCTTCTTCATCTTTTTCTTGATGTCATGATATACCCTCACGTCCGTATATTCCATATTTATTGAGTGATTTTGTTATTAATACACATTATGTTAATAGTAGAAATAAAATTTTATTACGATATATATATATATATATATATATATATATATATATATATATATATATATATATATATATATTCATATTCTGACCTGGACAATGAGTTCTACCTGGATTCTATCCTCTTGGAATTTATATATATATATATATATATATATATATATAAATAAAGAAAATATATATATATAAAATATGTTCTTATATATATTTTATTTTTACAAAATAGTGCTCAATGTAAATTTAGCATTAATATTATAAATTAATTGATTTAAAATATGGTTTTTTTTCGCTACACAGTTCCAACCATGTTTCAAAAATAGAAGTTTAAAACCCTAATTTTATTTTTGCAAATAAATTAAAAACATTAGTTTATTTCATCTTCAAGCGAATTTTGGAGTAACTTTTAAATTTACGGGTTTTAAATACACAGCTAAAATCACGTTTCCATGGTTACAGAATATTTTCAAATTGAACACGGGGGTGTCTAGATTTTCCTTATGACAGTTCATTGTATCAGTTATTAATACATTTTGGTAAGGGGTGAGGATGTATTTTACACTGAAACCTGACGTCAGTTGAATGGATGTCGTCTGAATTTAAAAAAAAAAAAAAAAAAAAAAATTGTTAACGGTAAAAAATTTTCAACGTCATCTTTTAAAATTTAAAGATTTTTTACAATACTTTTTTTGATTTGAAATATTTTTCCTTTTAATTTTTTATTTTACTATATTCTTTTTAAGAACAGTTAAATGTATATGTAACCTCATATACATTTAAATTATTAAAAAATCCCACATTATATTTTAATATAAAAAGAATATAGTAAAATAAAATTATTTTAATATATATATATAAAAATATACAATATATATATATGTCTGTGTTAACCATGTGTGTGTGTATTTGGTAAATTTTTAAAAAATAAAAATGTGTGTTTTTAATTTGTGTGTGTGTGTGTGTGTGTGTATGTAGAGGTTTATTGAAAAAACAAAACAAACTATTATTTAAATTGTAACTTTGTATAATATTTATGCACATACACCCTAATCTTTATTCATTCTAATCATGCATGACTTTTTTGACATATTTATGTCTTTGTTGTTTCTGTTCCTTATATTGTGAGAAATATATATATATATATATATATATATCAAAAAGTGTCTGTGTGTGTATATGCGCGCGCGTGTGTGTGTGTGTGTGTGTGTATGTGTGTTTTTGTTTGACAAACGCACACGACGTTTATCTTCTTCTGTTTGAAGTTTACCTTCAGGTTTGTCGACGATGACATCTCTCTGTTCATGTCCCTGTCATTTGTAAGGCTTAGTATATTTTTTGGGCTTTTCCCCTATCTCTCCCAAACCGTGTTCAGCTATTCATTCCCTCCAGCTCGCCAGGTAGGTCACGTGATATTTGTGACTTTCTTTTTTGCCTTTAAACTGTGTTATGAATATCAAATTTTCCATTTTTCCCATATTTGCTCAGATGTTCGATCCATTGTCTTTTCAGCCTTCTTCTGTGGAACCATATTTTGGTTTCTTAAAGTCTCTTCTTCGTCTCCGAAGAAATTGTCCTGTATTCACTGCCATATAGGAGAGCTGATATTATGCAACGCTTGACTACGCTTTTCTTTAAACACGAATTGCAGATTCTTTGTTGCCTCATTGAAGACTGAAGTAATTAAATTTAAATAAGAGGTTCAATTGATGTTTCAGTTAATTTTTCACTTTTTTCACCAGATTAACCTCGATAAAATCAGAACATCCAAATAGATAGAAACGCCTGAAGTTGTTACTTCCGCTTTTGTTTTATTACCCAGAATGCAATCAGTATATTTTTTGGATCGTAATATCGTAATAATTCTAATTATTTTATTATTTTAATTTTTTTTCCATTTTTTCTTTGGTTTGTTTTAAGGCATATCAATCTCAAAGAGTTATTTAATGCCGAAAAGATTTTTTATTGCTGATAATATTTTTTTTCAAAAATCTATTGCTGGTAATAATGTATTTCTTGGTATTAATTTTATTTTAAAAATGTATTGCTGGTAATTTTTTTTTTCTTTTCAAAAATGTATTGCTGGTAACATTTTTTTTTTTTTCAAAAATTGCTTCTAATCTTTTTTTTCAAAAAAACAATTTAAACTTTTTACACTTTCATAGTGTTTTGACGCCAGTTTGGGGATTAACTATTTGCCCATAGCTGTGACCCTAGTAAATTCTATCACCCCGGGTCAGGTTGGACCTGGGAACAGCAGTAATTAAGAGATGGTTTCAGGCTCCTCAAAACCTCTTGATCAGAGGCGTTGTTGCGGGATGTAGTTTATCGTCATACCCAGGACCCCTCATTGGGTGAGATGTCTTACCCTTCTGCAGAGGTACAGTCGGCGTATTATTTAAATTTAATATGTTTACCCATCTTGTTAGATACAAATAGCTTAAATGTTACTTTGTGGAATGAAAACAGCAACAAACACCAAAACCGTCAGACACCAAATGACAAAAAACATTGTTTCAGAGTTGGAGGACTGCGCAATCGCCGGGTCAATAAATTTATGTGTTTGGAAATAAATATTTAACGTTTTTCAATCCACAGTTCTTTTGTGATGTTAGATGCTCAATCGTTGAAACTTCCGGTAGGTCAACGAATAGCTCGTTATCACTTCCGAAATGCTAGCTGTAAACGAGACTTTGTAAACGTGGATACTATTAAATTTGAATATTCTATGACTATTTAAATTCGCCCTATCAGCTAGAGCTTCAGAATATGTCGACTGCACCTCTGTTGAAGGGTAAGCCATCCCTACCCAATGAGGCGTCCTGGGTAAGACGATAAACAATATTCGGTAACAAAACCTCTGATCATGAGGTTTCAAGAAGCGTGAGACCATATCTTTCTTACTGCTGTTCCCAGATTCACCCTGACCCGGAGTGGCAGCACCTGCTATGCTCCCCGGCTATGGGCAAATAAGTAACTCCCAAACTGGCGTCAAACCACGATGAAATAGTAAAAATAGGTTCAAATTGTTTGTTGAAAAAATTATTACACGCAATATATTTAAAAAAAAAAAAAAAAAAAAAAAATTACCAGCAATACTTTTTTGAAAAAAAAAAAAAATACCAGCCATACATTTTAAAAATAAAATTATTACCAAGAAATACATTATTACCAGCAATACATTTTTGAAAAAAAAATTTACCAGCAATAAAAATCTTTTCGGCATGAAATAACTATTAGGTTGGTGCAAAAATAATGATTATAATAATAATTTTTTTTTACCTAGAAAAGGACGTCAAAAACGACATTTACGTCATTATTTTTGCACCAACCTAATATTTGAGGTTGATATGCCGTAAAAAAACAAACAAATAAAAAACTAAAAAAAAACCCCCAAAAAACAACAACATAAACACCATTTCAATAATCAAATAATTAGAATTATTAAAATATGGTTTGCTTCGGTCCTAAAAATATTTTATTGTTGCATTCTGGGTACTGTCAACGTCGCCACTTATTTCTCACACCCAAATAAATCACATTTCTTTTCGGCTTAAAAGAAATTCCTATAGTCATTTACCCGTCTTCCTAATCAAGCTACGTGACACTTACACTTTCTTCCTCATTATCTCCTTTGACTCTTCTTTCTCACACCTACCCGGAAAGAAATCACATTTATTTTCAGCTTAACAAAGAAATATAATCAAGGACTGTAAGAACTTTAACACTCGTACATGTTAAGAAAAGCTTTCTTTGTTTTCGGTTGATTCAAAATCTCATACTTCTACTTTTTTTACCCACAATGCAATACTTACGATTGTTTGCTCATATCATAATAATCATACAAAATGTATTGTGATTGAACTGGAAAATAAATATAAAATTCACTGCCAACCTCAGCAAGTGAGCTCACGATTTTTAGTCAACGAAATTTACCTTTTAAAGGAGATGTTAAACAGTGCAGCTATATACAAATAAATGCCTTTTCTCTTTTTTTGTTTGATAATTTTAGCCGTGGAATTTGGCGAAGGATGGGTGAGAGATTTGTGTTTGCGTCGAGAAGATGGTGCATTTTAGACGCCGGTTAGTTAGGGCATTGATTTTTCCCGGATTAAGCAATGGTAACCCATCACTAAATAAGATAGTCTTGCAAGTTTTTATTTTATTTCTCGGACTTAAGTTAACTTAGGTCATCGACTCATATTTTTGGTCCCTTTTTCTTTAGTCTAATTATCCCTCCTGCCTTTCCTTAGGTGACAGGCACGTCTGTTCTCTAGGAGATATGGACCGCTTTTCGCATTTCGAGTGTGCCCTTCGTAATTGATATAGTGTCTGACAGACTGGTTGTTCGAATGCTTCAATATCTATTCAGTCCAGCATTATATTGGTTTGTTGAACTGATATTACTGCGGTAGATTTACGATTGTG
>CAHIKZ030002117.1:0-30000 GCA_903632075.3 Acanthosepion pharaonis
AAGTCACTATTTGCTGAAAGAATGAGGCAAGTTTAGTTTGAGAGATTGCTGGTGGCTCTGAAAGAGCATGTTGAACAAACACAAACCCTTAGTCTTTCCTCTCTTCAATTAATTTGAAGTACTGACATCTACTTCAAATGAAGCAGAGTGCTTTACTCAGAAGTTTTCTTCCAACTCCACTATCGACTCAGCTGGAGTGTCTCTTGCAGATTTTCACCTAAAATGGAGGCACTACCTGGTGATATACGTAGAGCTCTTTAACAGGGTAGTAGCTGAGTTGTGTTAATGTAGTAGTAATCTCATTGTTATATGTATATTTATAGTAGTAGTTTATAGAGGAATCCTTTTTATTTTTTTTATACTGAAAATGAAATGAATAAAAACATGTAACAATAACATAAACAATAAAACTTGAGACACATTGAAATTAATGACAAGTATGTGTATTTTTCTTTTCGTCATGTGAATTACAGATACTGATATGGTGTGTATAAAAAATGTTCTCAGCGTTACTGTCTCTTTTGTTTCTTTAAAAGTTTGTGCTTACTTGTTTTTGCTTGTTCTGAGAATTTCGTTGGTGAGTATAGCGTTTGAGATCGTCAGTTTTCAATTTTCAGAGTGATTGATGAGATGTGTGTGTCATGCCTTTTTACTACTGCTACTGCTACTCTACTGATACCCAACTAGTCTACTCTACTGGTACCCTACTAGTCTACTCTACTGACTCTATTGTCTTGACTGTCTTTGCTTATAGTGGAAGGGTCGTTTTTTATAATCAGATTTTAAAATGATGAAATATCTTTTGCATCTTTCATTACTGGTGGTAAGGTTGTTTTTAGGATGATGAAATTGTTTATCTTTATTTCAGGGATGATGAAATATCCTTATTTTCTATCATCACTGGTGGCAAGGTAATTTTTAGAATGATGAAATATCGTCATCATTCTGGATCATAACAACTCCATCATTGGTTTCTGCTATCATTTCTAAATTAGATCCTCACAAGGCATGTGGATTTGATGGGATCCCTGTAATTGTCATTATGAGATGTGCTCCTGAGCTGTCTCCTATTCTCTCCAAACTTTACAACAAATGCCTTACTGCTTCTTGCTTTCCAGTTTGTTGGAAATCCTACTCTGTAGTTCCTTTTTTTTTAAAAATTCCGGGTAATGCTCTGGCCCCTCAAATTATCACCCTATTAATCTCTTACCTCTTTTTGGCAATGTACTCAATGCTCTAACCAATGCCAAATTGGTTAATCATCTTACTTCATACAGCTTCTTTCTGATAAACAATATGGCTTCCATTTTGGTAGGCCTACCAGAAACATGTTAATGGCCATAACTGAATTTGCCAATCAAACCTTAGATAGAAATGGTGAAGCCTGAGCAATGGGTCTAGATATCTCAAAGATGTTTGACAGAGTTTGGCATGTTGGATTTCTCCATAAGCTGAACATCTATGGTGTCAAGGGAAAATTATTTGGCTTAATCCAATTATCCTTAAAAAACCATGTAATTATGGTCATATTGAATGGCTACCAGATCATTTCATACTACTGCAGGGGTCCCCCAGAGCTCTATCCTTGGACTTATGTTGTTTCTGATCTTCATCAATGACCTCCCCAATGTCATCAGTTCCCAAGTAGGTATTTATGTAGATGGTGCAACTATTTACTTTTGTCTTAGTAGCTAGTCCAACAGACCCAACAAAGTAAAACTGGCAACTACTTTGAAAATAACCTCCAATCAGTGGTTAGTTGGGGCAAGAAATGGCTTGTAAATTTAAATGCCTTCCCACAAAAACTGCTTTCATTTAATCACCATAGAGAAGCTTTCCTGCTTGCTATCAGCATGGCTGATGGTAGATACCAGGAGAGCAACACTTTTCACCTTAGGCTCACGTTTTCCACTGACATAAAGTGGAGCGACTATATCAAATCAATTGCTGCATCTTCTGTAAGGAAAGTTGGCTCACTGTGTTATGCCAGAAATTTTTCTTCTTAGAATCCATCTTACACATTTATAAAACTACCATTCATCCATACATTGAATACTGCTGCTATATCTGGCCTGGTGCTCCTGCTATATATCTCAAGATTATTGACAAAATTCAAAGAAGGGTCTGTAATGTGATCAATCCTAGTCATCATTGCCAGCAGCAACAATATGCCATAAACTGTTCTTTTTGGGGCAACACTTTTCAACAGCTACAAAACTGTCCTTTTCAGGACAACACTCTTCAGCGACTATAAAACTGTCCTCCTCCTCAGGGCAACACTCTTCTCACCCTCTACATGAACATACAGAGATATTTTTGGTCTAATACACTGTAACCTTATTTTTGTTGACATATTTTCTTTAACAAAAATAAACTTGGCAATATATGTTTTTTTTACTAAAGTCTTTGTTTTTCTTTGTTGTTGTCTTCTGTCATTCAATATCTGTTTGCAGACCAATATACCACCCCCAACAATACTTTTCTATTTTTTTCAACTTTCTTCAAATCTAATTTTTGGTGTGCTAGAACAGAGTGAAATCAACCCTCTGGACTTTTTTTTTTGTTTACTCCTAACAAATCTTATATGTTTGGAATGAGCAATCTGCTTGAATCACAAATTTCTATCTATTTTTTTTATCATTTCACCCCAAGAAAAGCAATAAAGTGACTAAGATGCAAAAGATTAATGAGTGTGAAAGAATATGAGAAAGAAAAACATTATTAAGGAGAGAGAACAATAAAAGAAGATGAATTAAAACAAAAGATAATAATTGACCTTGCATTTAAATTTTTGAAGATCAAAGTTGGCTGGGAAGAGAGTTTCATGGTTACATTGAGCAGTTTCAACTGAAAAATGATGAGACCTATCCACCAATCTAGTACTGTGCTTAAATTTGTAAATTTGAAGTACCATATAGTAAAGTTCATCAGAACAATTACCATGAAAATATTTATAGAAAAGGCACAGGGAATCTATGTTATTGCAGTGGGAAAGTGACTGATGCCAAGATGCCAGGTTAGGACAAATAACATTGCAGATTCTTCTTTGCATTTTATCAAGAATATGATTTTATATATTTATTGGAATGGCTCGTGGAGATAAAAATTTTACCTTACTATCTAAACATAAGTATCACCATACCCACAATAGGGTAACATTTTGTTCATGGTTGAAAACAGACAAGGACATCAATACATTTGCTTGAGAGAAAACACTTTACATATTTACAGAACTTGAATGTAAAACATATTGTTCAAGCAGTCAACCAGATATACATGAGCAGGTATGTAAAAGAGAAGTGAACTAAGGTCTTACTTGAGAGTTGACTTTGTCATGTATTGTATCTGTGGTGTGGCTTGGTGTTGACTGGTATGAGAAATTGGAATCTAGATTGGATGACCTGTCATTTAAAGAGACTTGTACCAATGGTGACTTACATTTTGCATCTCTAGCCAGACTGTCACATGATTCATTTCTTAAACTTTGACATATACATAAAGTATAAATGAGTCAACAGTAGATAATTACATTTTGTAATGTTTCACGCTTCATTCTCTAGAACAAATTTTCATTTGTGGATATGCAATTGGGCTGTAGAGTTAAATGTGTCATTTGCACAGTTCCCTGTTCTTCCTGCCAATCATGTCCGATGTTGTCTGAGTCAACTTGCTACATTAATTTATTGTGTGATTCACTGTCTCATATTCATTTATGCATTCTTTGCGTTTTTTCTGTTTATCTATTTGATTTGTATTGCTGTTATTACTTCTACCAGTACATTTTCTTTCTTTTTTTCTTTCTTTCTTTGTAATTTTATCAACATATTTATTTGTTTATCATATGTATTAAATTAACTAATCCAAAGTTTATTCTATGTACAAAAGCATTTCATTTGAATATTTTAGATTGAGATTTTAAAGTGGTTTCCCTTGAAGACACTGAAAACAGTAACAAAACAAGTAACAAATTTTAATAGTTTATTTTCTTTTTCAAATCACAGCAAATATTTAAACCGAAAATGCCTCTATTTTCTAAATAAATTCTTCAGTTAATTCTAGATTTTGCTTTTAAAATAAAATTTTAATTTTAAAAAAATATTCTATATTTTCACTCTTGAATTTTATTTTCTTGTGTTATTCAATTGTGTTTCAAATTCAAGTCATTTTTTCAACTAAATAATACAAATTTATTTTTCTGTTAGCTATTTTAACGATTTACTAAATTATCATCAATTGGTTTTAATTCCTTTGACGTTTTTTTTGCATTTCATTGTACAATAAAAACTGAAGTCAATCTGCAATCATAAAGTCCTTTTCTTTTATAAACGATAATGGATAAGATAAAAAATTATTTTTCTGTCGATTTTGTACAAGTTTTTATATTTTCCGTTTTTCCATAATTTTAAAAGATTACACAATAAAATTATATTTCAAAATAACATTTTTTAATAGGAGAAAATCACCTTTTCATGAAAAATATATCAGATATAGTGGAACTATTTTCAATGTCGCCATTTTTTAGCCTTCACCGTTTTCTGTACACTGTTTTATTATTAACCAAATGCGTACAACAAAAATATTAAATATAAGAAGAGCAAATAATAATAGTAACAATAATAACAGTGTTTATTATAATTATATATTTTTATGAGAATGGTAGGAAGAGAAATATTATTAAACATGACGAAGCAGAGATGTCGTCAGATGACAACAGATTTGAAAAGAAAAGAAGAATGTCGTCGTCCGCTTGTTTAATTTTAATGTTATTTTTTTGTTGTTGAAATTTTGGGTTTTTTTGCCCGTGTTAAAACTTTAAGAAAAAAATATGTGTTATTTCAATACTTAAAAAAGTGAGCTAACCATTTGATTTCCCAAGAAACAGGATTTTCTTCTCTGCTTACTTCCTTATGATCACCAGATGTCAAGGTTCATTTTGATTTAAAAAAGGAAAGACAGAAACTCTTTCTCTCTGTTTAGATGACGATTTTAAAAAGAAGACAGTGTTAAACTTTTCTGCAAGAAAACCTGACATTTTTTAGCATATGTATATAAAAATGGACTTTTAAAAAATAAGCTAAATAAACGTTGGCCATCGTCTAAGAAGAAACTGTCAGAAATTCACACCCAACCAAAACAAACCATAAAAGAAAAAAAAAAACTTCAAACAGAAATATGCCGGCATTTCTATGGGTGTTGGGTATCATTATTGTGACTCTTTGGTTCTTAACCAGGTAAGTTCATAAAATGATTATCAATAATTCTCCAAGAGAAAACCAAAACCATTCTCTTCTTTTTAAAGTTTCCTTTCAAACGTAAGAAAAGTGTGTGTGGGGTTGCTTTCCTTTTTACCGTTAAAAAAATCTATAGTAAAATCAAATCAATTTTACTTTGTTTATACTTAAGAAAAAAAAAATCAGTAAAAAAAATTTAAGTCTAAAGAAAATATCAAGAAGAAAGATTCTTTCTTTATTTTAAAAATAATGCGCCCAATTCTAAGTTGATTCACCCTCAGTATGAATCAGAAATAATAAACATTTCTGGGTGTGTTTTATTGAAAAGTAAATTCTTGTTTTCTATTTTTAAAATTAAAAAAAGTAAATAAATACTTTTATATATATCTTTCTTCTAACAGTCTTTGCAAATAATACAATCTTTTTCTCATTTGTAAACTCTGTGAAAAGTTTCTTTTGCTGAGCAAAGTACTATAATGCAATGCATTTTTTTAACACTTGACTAGTAAAAATTCATTTTGTCTTTAATTTTTATTGCAGCCTTTTAAAACTTGTTTATTAATAATAGGCTAGAGATATTTTAAATTCTTCATGAAAATTTTAAAAAAAACTTAAGAGGCTTAGTTTAAGTTAAAAATAGTTTTAAAATAAATCTCTTATAAAAAGCTTTCAATAATTTTTTTTTGTAAGGGGCAAAGCACAAAAAACCCTCGTTGATTTAACAAGAAAGTCGTCATAAATTACATTTTTATTTTATATTTATCCACATTTATCACGTTTGATTTAGGATTCTTTATCTTCATTGTTTGATTAAGAAGATTATCTAATGTAAAAAAAATGAAAGCAGTTTCATTTACTTTTTAAAAGTAAACTAAACTTTGTTGAGACTGTCTCATTGTTAAATGATGTATTAAAACAAGTTTTCTATGTTGTTTATTAAAAAATTCTGTAAAATATTAAAAAAAAAAAAAAAATGAAAGTTCTTGTTTAGAATGAAATTATTGTACGTAAATTGCCCTTCCTTAAGATAACCATGAACAGCTGATCTCCATCCATGTCATTTTGAATAAAAAAATAACGCTTATTGTTCACCTGATACAAGGCCCCAAAAAACCACTTAATGAGGAGGTTTACTAAATTCTGTTGTTTTCTGAGTGTAAGAATTGTAGATTATGAGGGTATGTAGAATAGATAGCAGGATTTTTGACACTAGACGAAGAGGTTATCGTTGTAGTGTTCATGAAATCATTCTCTAGGGAATCTGTTCTATCAAAGCAGAAGGGCCCTTTGGGGAGCAGGGTTGCCACATTAAAATCTTTATTTAAATAATTACGTATAAAAAGCCAGAAAAGGCTAAATTAAAATTTTATATAAAGCCAGAAAAAAACCCAAATAAACATGAGATTTTAATTTTATTTATTAATTGATTTTAGACATAATGAATGAAACCACTTTATTTATTATTTCTTTCAATTTTGTCGTGATTTTTTTTTTTAATAACTGTAAATTCGGAAATTTTTAGGTAACAATTCAAGTCTGATTGAATCTTGTTTTTTTTTTTTGTTTTTTTTTTTAGTGTTTTCCTTTTCGAATTTTAATAATACTTTATGATTTAAAAATGTTTTTATTTCATGAAATTTAAAATTTTTGTTTTATTTTATTTATTTTTTTTACCTAACTTTAAATAAATCTAATGATAGAGTAATAACCGTTTTATTCATTTTTTAGTATCGGTAAGACTTTTTTAATTTAAACAACTTATTAAAGTAAACTATGAAAGAAACATCTGAGAAGAACAGGGTCTCTCTTGTGAAAAAACGGTCATTAGTTTATGATAGAGAATGATGAAAGAAATTTCTTCCTTTTGATATCTGCTAAAATTGGCATAAGTTAGTAAAAAATCATTATTCTATTTTTTTTATTTTAACAATTTCTGGGGGCCCTTCCCCTTCTGGATTGAGGATATGATTATAAAAAGGGCTGAAATCTCCCATAATTCAGACGCGTCACTGAGGATAAAAAAGAAGATTGTATAGCAGCTGTAATATACTGTTTATTATATGTTTTAGCTGCTAGCTAAAGAAAGAAAAAAAAAGCCAAGAAAAAGCCAAAGATGCTAAATCAATTCTCTAGTGCCAAACCAATCTGAAAAAAGACAGATTTCAGAAATTTGGCATTAAAATAACCAATCTGGCAAAGCTGTTTGGAAAGATGTTTCCAGATTAAACTTTCTTTTCCCAATAGAATATGAAGGCAATGAGGACAATTCACCCCAGTGTAGATGGCATGTCAGGTCTTAGTTGTAAAGGTCTGAACTGGTGGCATGAAGGAATGTAGTTCATCAGAAACCTTTCTGTTAAAACAGTGTAGAGTTGCAATACATTTATAGTGTTGTGCCTTTAGGGAAAAGGGTTGTAGGTAAGAAGATAATTCATCACCTACAAGATAGTGTAAATGCTTTTGAACTCTTGTTGGGTTACCTCCTCCTAATTTTCAAAACCATTACTAGGGGACATTCTCTGGCACTATAAATACTCTACGATAATTTTTTTATCACTCTCTTCTGATCTTTCCATCAATATTTAAGTCTCTCATGGAAAAATGTGTTCCTTTTTGGGACATGCATGAACACACATACATATATATATATATATATATATATATATATATACACACACACACACTTCATATACTTTGGACCAAAAAGTTTCCTCATTCATTTGGACCAAATATTTACATATCATTTTGTTACTTGTAACATTGTTTTGTTGTTAATATTACCATTTATTAAGAAATGGACATTCTGACAATCTATTTTTAAACATATTTTTTTGTTTTATCGTTTCTTTTTTTAGATACAAGTATTTAAGTAAATGCTTGTGGATATTTCAGTATTAAATAACATTTATATTTTGTTTCAAACACCGACGAATTTAACGCTTATAAAGTTGGGAATCTTCCATGAACACTGGCATTCATAACATTATCATTGGCCCCTCTTCAAATGTAAATTGACGACAACTCATAGCCTTCTTTTGTCTTCTGTATTTATAGAGAACATTTCAGCTCCAAGAACAAAGAACACCCCTGTTCTAGGATGTTCAGGTTTGAATCCTGTCATTGGACAAATATTTTTTTTGGGTGGCTGAGACATTCAGGCCAGTAAATGTTATTTAAAACTCTTTTATTATAGTCTCATTTACAAACCACCTTTTCCTAGGCACCTGGTTAAACATAAAAGTGTTTTATAAATACATAACTCTATTTTTTCTTTTATTTAACGTTTCTTTTTGTTATCAGTTCTTATTTTCGTTCTTCCCAAGACTTCAATGTTTCTTATTCCATTTTTAACCCTTCTCGTTTCTTTTTCACTGATTCATACAAGGCCCACAATACAATGTTATCTATTTAATAAAAATAATTCATAAATTAGAGAAAAGGTTAACCTTGTCCATTTTGGTTTTCTTTTGTTTAATAAACAGTCTTAAAACAGTGCAAAAAACTGATTTCCATGGTTGTTAAAATTTTGCAACATCTAAGAATAAAAAAAATAATTAGCAAGAACAAAAGATTCAAAATGCAAATAGTAAACTGTTGAAAGAATAAATGAAAATGGATAAAAAAATATTACTATATTTAAATAATATTTTATTTTTAAATATCTTTTGAGTTTACTATATTTCGTTTTGGAAATAATTTTATTCATAAAATAAAAATATATTCCTTCCTTATTGGTTTATGAGTTAAAACTGATTATTTTTAAACATGGACAGTAAATCAGTTTCAGTGATTTTAGCAGTTTGTTTGTATTTAATTAATTTTTTTTTTTTTTTTTATTTATTTATTTATATTTTTTTTAAAATTAGCGAAATGGAATCAGGTCCTGTTGTTGGATTTATCTTTCCAAAATTATATATTTAAAACTCATTTTTCTTTGAAACTAATATCAAGGATTGTTGTTTGAGTTTTAAAAGACAGCAAAAGGTCTTAAATTTTCTGTCTTCATTTTTCAATTAGAATGTGCTTGAACAATGGATAAATTTGACTGAAGAACGTTTTTAAAAATTTAAATCTTTATTAAAAATTTAAAACTTTATTGAAATACGTAAAATTCTTCATTTTATGGAGTTGACAATTAGGCTATATTATCTTTCAAAGAGAACCAAAATTTTCCCAAAAAGAAACATTTGCAGTTATTTTAAACACCTTTTTAATTTTTTTTTTAACTCAGATTTAGACCAATATGGGTGTCATCTTTGGTCCCATCCAGGAAATCAAGTGACATGGGTTTCTTAAATGATTTAATTACTATCATTTTTCCCCTATGAATTCTTCATCCACATGCACACTTGAAAAATGCAGGATTTTTCCTTCGTCCAGTTGTAGTTCTCCATGTCACCAAATTTGACGTTTCATGAACCGATGTTCACGATGTATGACCAGCCAAAGTATAGTAAACTATTATCACAACTGTTCAACTTTTAAAATTCAAAAACAGATAAAATTGAAAACGGATACTTTATACATATATTTATATATATATATATATATATATACAATATACGTCCAAGATATAGAACAATATATACACACTTCATGGCATGATCGTTAATGTTATGTTCCCTCCAATCTTGACGCCGAACTTAGGAAAATTAAAAAGTGTTTCTGACAAATGGTTATTTGAATATGTTATTGCCATACCATTGATGCAAGAAAGGCATCTAAGTGGGTTTAATTGAATGGAAATTCTTTTGGGTCCATCAGGATTTTTGTTATGAGATTATCGTGGATTGGTCCCGTTAGAAGTTGTTATAAGGTTAAAATATCTATTCTGGGCGATTCAATGCTGTATTGGTCCGGAATATTTTTTTTTGAACCCAGTCATGAAGCCTTTACCATCCTGTCCGTGAAAATATCTTGCCAGCCCATCACCAAAACTTGTTGTTTATCAAAAAATAATCAACTTGTGAGAGTATGTGGGCAAGACTATCCATGAACTGTGTTGGAGGTGTCTGTTGCCCAGCAGTTACAATGTGCAGACATGTGCCTGTGACATCCAGGTGCTCACAAGCTCAGAGTCCGCTGTGGTAAAAGCATTTATTGAATTCGGTTCTTGCAGGACAGGATATTCTCGTGAGTTATTCTCTGTCTTGCACAGTGCACGGACCAACTCCATCTCTACAATCCACTGATTGTTAATCGGTACAATGTCCAACCATGTGTAGGCAAAGGGATAAAATATAGATTATCACTTTTGGGGACGTGGGAATCCTACGCCAAACTAGAAAAAATATTATTCCCCCATCCCCTCCTCTCTTTGATGTTATTTTAGATTCAGTTGTTGAAAAAAAATTTTTTTAGCAATTTTGTCTTAATTCCGACGATTTACAATGAAGATGAATCTGGCCGAAAATCTGTACCTAAGGTTTTAATTTTATTCATTGTGATCACTTTTGACCCTTGTTCTAGGAATACATTATGATTCCTGTTTAAAGATTATCCTATCTTAGTGTGGTCACAAAAACTTGAGATATATATATATATATATATATATATATATATATATTTGATAATTTGTATGAATAATTCCAAAGAGGATATAAATCCAAAGAGAGCTCAATAAATTCCAAATTTCTAGTGAAACCGTTTGGTCTGATGAGACGAGGTCGATTAATCGATCTTGCGAAATAAAATATTAACATTATTTCTAATACTTTTAAAAAAAATTATATATATATACAATATATATATATAAATATATTCAAAAAGAATTTTATACAAAACAATATAATATAACACTAAAAAAATTATGTTTATTTCTTTTATTAACCCCTTGAGTGTATAGGACATAAAACAAATTTTGGCATCAAATTTTTTTTGCTTTGTAAAACAGCATCGATAGATTCATTAATTTAATGTTTTATCTTGACACTTTCTCTATTTTCCTTGGCATCACATTGTCAATAAAACTGACATTTTAAAATAAACCTGATGAAAAGCATCTGGACTAAACTAAATTAGGTAAATATCTATATGCAATAAAACTCCGACCAAAATTGATTATTTGAGGTCATAATCTTAACAACGCAGATAATCACTGGTAGACACAAAGAAAACTGCAGAAACTCCTTGACAATGTAGTAGAAGAAAGCGAGAAGAAAGGACTATCAATTGTAAAACAAATTCATAGTCTTAGAAATCTTAGACCACCATGATACGAACTACGAATTGGATGCATCAGAAAAGTTAAGTACATACATTTATGTATTTGAGAAGTTTACAACAGACGATGTCACAGTAAAACATATGACAAGGCGCCTTAAGATAACGAAATATGCCTTCTAGAAGCTGAACTAAGTATTAAGAAACAAGAAAATTTCATTAGAAATAGAAAAAAGTGTTGAATGGAACAACTAGTCTCTATATGATAATAAATGATGGACACTTTTCTTACAGATGAAGAAGAGGCTTGGCAACAGAGATGTGGTTCTACAGAAGGATGCTGAAAAAATACCATGGTCGGAACATGTGAGCAATGAAGAAGTTTTAAGGCAGATGAAAGGAAAAAAAAAGACACTTTTACTTAGAATCAGAAAAGAGAGTTGAAATTTCTGGGATCTTTAATGAGAAAAAGAAGGCTTGGAAAATTTGACACATACATGGACTTGCAAGAGCTTTTAGGAAAATTTGAGAGTTACCTATCTAACGAGCTTTTTATAAATGGGTGTGAGGACAGAGACAGAGAGAGACCCAAGGAGACAAACATTGTTAGATTCACAATGAAATGAAAGTTGAGAAGAGCCCTGATCTCAGACATCGTACATCATGAATGACACGACACATAAATGGTACCATATAGTGTGGTCATGAGGTCATCAAAATCTATATCTGTAATTCTCAAAATGTGTGTATGCAATGAAATAAATAGTTTAAATTATTAGAAAAATATAATTTATTATCAACGAGAAGTTAAATTTATATAATTAAATATACCTATATCTAAAATGTCAAAATATGTGCGTATGTGTCCGTGTGTGATCAGATGTTGTTTATGCATTTCCAGAGTTTTCATCCGATGTCGATGAATTTTTTGTTTGATAGATAATTCTTCTTTGCCGGTTTTGAGTTCAAATTTTGATAATGGTCTCCACTACTTCCTGTCCATTGAGAACAAGATGACAACAACGAATTATTTACTATTTGTTCAAATATATATATTTGTGGAAAAAACTTTAATAAAAAAAAATAGTTTAAATTATTACATAATCTACCACTTCGTCCCCAGCCCTTCAACCTCCGGCGTCTTCCTCTTTGGGTTGAGGTGTCCACTCGGTCCTAACCGAACTTAGGGGTAACTGGCCGTACGCTCCCTGAGTACCCGTAGATTATTTCAATCGGTCAACTGGTCAAGTCCTACTCGCTGCCCACGCTGTGTTAGTTTTTAGATCCAGTAAGCGGGATGTTGTCCATATATTCATGGTTGACTGGGGATGTGGACACGGCTGTGATAGTTGGCACTAGGAAGTTTTAGAATGTGGCAAAATAAAACAAGAAATAATATCTGCAGAAGCCAGACAACAATGGGGGGGGAATATTGATGTCTTTTATATAAGATAACATCAGAACAGAGGTAACAGGGAGAATAAAAACATTTAACATAAATGAAAAAAGAAAAAAGACACGATGCATCCAGTAAATTCCCAACAGAGAGAGGGTTTGTGTGTGATAAATGCGTATTGAATCAACCTGGGGTAGGTTTATGACTAATAGTCCAGTCTCATACAGACTTCTCAGAACAGGGGGCAGTCTTCTTTCTCTTCTCTCCAAAATTCTCCCGACTGTCAAATTCTCGTCTCTCTCACTCCCATCTGACCTCTTCCTTTCCCTGACCATCTGCCCCTTTATTAGCAAAATCTCAAGTTTTATATAGATAAATCTGTTTGATCAAAATTGACCCTCGGCCCGGCACGCAGATTATCATGAGTGCCAAAACTATCCCTTGACATGTAAACCTGATTCTCCAATTATTTATCTTATCTCAATCACGAGTTCTTCTCGCTTCCCCAAAATTATACTTTGGGATATCTAAAAATTGATTCAACCTTTTAATCAAAACAAATACGGTTAAACAAAGCCAAATATCTCGTAGCCTGAGTAAGCTCTATTTCAATTTTTAACTGATAAATTTTATTTAGATCATTTTTTCATTGTCTTTTCTAATGACCCAGATTTTAAAAATCGCCTCCTGCCCTGAGATCATATTTCTCATCGGTAAACACACATCTTAACCCAAATTGTACTTTGATATATAAACACCATTTCCACTTCCAGTCAATAAGTTATATTTGCGCGTGTGCATTCATGTGTGTGTGTGTGTGTATCCTCTCTCTGTTACAATTGTTTGCAAGAAAAGAAACAAAAAAATGTTTAAAGCTTTTTTTTTTTTTTTTTTTTTTTTTTGTCTGATTTGATTCTTGTAAATATTAGTGCATAGCAGGAGGAGTCACATACTTTCTGGAATGTTATAAGGAGCTGGCCATTTTTTAAAAAAATGTCTTTTATGGTCATGAAAGAGAAAAATCTTTTTTTTTTTTTTTTTTTTTTACCTTAAACTTAGAACTGAATCTATTGTGTGATTGTTACAGGATACTAGTGTTTAAATTGCGTGATTGTTACAGGATATTAGTATGTCTGGGTAATAATTAGTCACTGTTGAATTGCAGTTATCCCGCAAACAACATCGGTGGACTCAGTTTGTGTAAAAGTAAGAAACCCAAAACAATGAATATGAAACAAACAATTCATGTTATTAACAAAAGGATTTACATGTGTGCACAACTGTAATGAAAGTAAAGATATTAAAACTATTTGTGTGTGTGAGAGTTCAAAAGTCAACAGTGGACCAAGGAAGCAAACGTGTGTTGTCAGCAATACTCTTTATCGACATCGACTACATTTGAAGCCAAGAGTGAAAAAGAGAGAAAGAATATGATTGCTCTTTTATAGATTTCAAGAGCATTACCAAACAGGCATTGTGGCATAGCCAAGTGGGATAACCCACATGATATGCATACAACTCCAGC
This sequence comes from Acanthosepion pharaonis, assembly GCA_903632075.3. NCBI lineage: Eukaryota > Metazoa > Mollusca > Cephalopoda > Sepiida > Sepiidae > Acanthosepion > Acanthosepion pharaonis. The sequence continues at coordinate 14,315 of CAHIKZ030002117.1, forward strand.
CATGGCTTCTGCTATCCTCTCTAAACTAGGTCTCCACAAAGCATGTAGACCCAATGGTATCCCTGAAATAGTCATTAAAGATTATGCTCCTGAACTGGTTCCTGTTCTCTCTAAACTTTACAATAAATGCCTTGCTACCTCTTTTATCCGTTTGTTGAAAATCCTCTTTGGTAATTCCAGTCTTTAATAACTCTGGCAAATCATCTGATCTCCTATCAGCTTATTCACCTTTTTTTTTTCTTTTTCTTTCTTTCTTTCTTTTTTTTTTTTTTTGGCAAAGTACTCAAGGCTCTAATCAGTTCTGAATTGGTTAAGCATTTCACCTTACAGAGTATTCTTTCAGATATAAAAGGATTTTTTTTTATAGGACAGAGTTGGAGAAGGGAGAATTTCACCTCTCTTTTCCCAATTATTGGTAAGGCACAAATGCAACAAACAAGACTTGAAATCTAGTGAAACTTGAATGAAAATTACATTTATTCACACGACATTAACAAACAGAATAAAAAAGGGCAAATAAGATTGCACAAAATATTCCTTTTGTGCACCTTATTATTATTAAGGCAAGATAACTAGTTCAATAATTAGAATGTTAGGCTCATAAAAGCTTAGATAAATTTTTTTTTCAACTTTCATCTACTTACATACTTTGAACGGTATAAAAATCTTTTGAGAAGGTACAAACGACGCAATTTCCTTTCGGAAAAGGTTCAAACAATACATATTCTTTTAAAAAAAGTTCCACTTAAAGGTTGAAACTGAGAAGGTTGGCAGATTCACCAGAGCTACTGGGATGACTTTAACAAATTTTTTTCTCAATAGGACCCACAATAATATCAAAATAAACCTCATTGTATTTTTTATAAATAACAACTCAATAACTAATTTCAAGAATTACCTTCTTGGTTGGTTTAAAAAAAAAAAAAAAATGTATCCCTTTTGAGCCATGTCTTTGATTGACTTTATTTCAGAATTTTGGTTTGTTTCTACAAATTTGAAAAGACATTTTACTCGAGTATCTTTCTCATAAACCAAAACCTTCATTTAAGCAGCAGTTTACAAAAAAATCTGAGCGTATATAAATTAATATTACCACAAAAATATTACGGGTATGTGACACACTGAGAAAAAAAATGTCAGTCTGCCATGTCAGATAATTTGAGACCAAGAGGTCTAAAGCAGTGTTTCACTTGTCAAGCAAAGTTGAATAGTATCTTTAAAAGCAATAAGTAATAAAAATTGTCGGATTAATAAATAAAAAATCCATTATTTCATTAGAAACTAGCAGTAGAGCCCAGCATTGCCCGGGGATGTAACAGTAAGATATAGATCAAGTATCGACCATCATAAAGACTGAAAAATAAAATTGACAAAGATTATTGTTTAAGGTTGACGGACACACATGTCTTAATTAGTTTTTGTTTTGTTTTTTTGTTTTTTTTTCTTTTTACGAATTGGTCAAAACCAAACTCAGACAAAAACATTATTTTCAATCATTATGAGTCTATCGATTGAATAGAATTTTATTATAAACAATTGTCTTGTAAATGGAATTTTGAAAGCATTCTGAATGTAAAAATAAAGAAAAAAGTGTGCAAGACAATAAGAAACACTACCTGCCAAAAAAAGTGAAATTTTGTTGAAATCGGTTGAAAAATGTAGGAAATCCGATCCCATATATAAATGAACACACACACACACACACACAACCTGGGTTTTATGATAAGTATAACTCGATATGAGTTTCCCCCCTTTCATTCTGGCAACAGAATCGTGTTTTATCGTGTTTTCAAATTGATTTTGTGCAAAAACAATTCTGCTTTTCCAATTTTTGGCACTGTCAGAACCACCGCAAGGTAATTTTACATAGTCCTGTGAAGTTTTGTTGAAATCAGTTGAAAAATGTAGGAAATCCGATCCAATATATAAACATACAGACACACACACACACAATCTGCATTTTATAATAAGTAAGATTGCTTTGTTAGGATATGAAACTGAGCCGTTATCTATATTTCAAGAGTTGGGAAAAGACACTATTCTATGATAAAAATGGTCATCATATTTCTAAATCAATTCAAAAATTTAAACTAATCACTAATTAACAATAATTTCTCTAACCATATAATTGATAAACAATTTAAACTAAATTTAGAAAAAATAAAATCTAACAATACAAATAATGATAATGTAAAAAAAAAAATGATAATAATGTAAAAAAAAACAAAAAAGCCATAAAACTATTCTACAGTAACCACAAATGAGACAAATAATTTGGTTTGTTTTGTTTTATGGCATATCAACACCTCAATTGGTTATTTAATGACAACAAGATTTTTATTGCTGGTAATATTTTTTTTTCCGTCAGTTGTGCAGGCCTCAGTGTGTGCACCAATCCCTCCCTCTGGTGCAATGGGAAGGCACAGCCTCGGGCAGCTGTTCCCCAGGGCTGGGCACCTCTTTAGTATAATTTTCCTCAGTTGCCCCTCTGTCTTTTGACAGAGAAGCCCCTGAATGCACTCTGTCCAAGGACAGAGACGCAACTGAGAGATAAGCCTGCATTAAAATCCCTCCAAAGAGGAATTTATATGGTATTTACTTGACTACCAAAGAGGGGCTTTAAAAGCTCAATATCTCTGTTATATCTTATCTACTTTTAGGCGATAGCACTTTTCAGATTTAACTAATTTGCATATTGATTTTAAAAACGCATATTTCATTAATTAAATATCCTTCTTTACTGTTCTTATATTTGAGGATTGTTTTGATTTTCATATCAAAAATAGTTTAAAAGTATTATAGTAATTTATACACTAAAAGCTCAATATCTGTATTATATGTTATCTATTTCTAGGTGATATCACTCCTTTAACTAATTTGCATATTGATTTTAAAAAATTATATCTCATTAATTAATTGTCCTTCATTAGTGTTCTTTTATTCAAGGATTGTTTTGATTTTCATAGCAAAAATAGTTCTGTTTAGTAATATTATCTTATATAGGGCAGAAAAGTGTGAGATTTTACTTGGCCTTCAACAAGTTGGCATCTATTTGTAAAACTTTCTTTAACTATAACAAGCCAATTTATGAATGAAGTGTTCAATTAAAATTTTTGTTTCAAATATTTCAAGGTGTGAATATATCTTACTTTGTTAAGCAATAGTGAGTAGGCGAAGCCTGCTAGTATCTTATAAAGGCTGAAGGGACTCAGACAATGGACCATTCCTGTTTAAATATGAACTGGAAATCAAGGAAAAGATCAAAAATGTAGAAAAATAATTTTTTAAAGAATTTCCCTTGGTCTTTTATGACACTTCTGTGAATGAAAAAATATATGCACACACAATATTAATATTAGTATTTATTAAATAAAAATGTCTTTAATAAATAAATTGTCGGACCTCGTCCATTTCTTAACATATGACGTCATTTGTTTACATTCGATACGCCAGAGCAGTTATGAATGTACGAGATTCATGGAAGATTGTAGTTTATAACAGTAAATTCGACCTTGTCTACCATAAGGTTCATGGTACATAAAGTGGTCAAGGCACGTCAGCGTATATGACGGTTAATTATAGGATGCAGGTTCGAATCCTGTCTATGAACGAATATTTTCTATGAAAATTTCTCGGACATTCAGGCCGGTAAATGTTATTTAATACTGTTTATCATAAACAGAGCATTTGCTTAAATACTTGTATCTATAAAATAACAACGTTAAACATAAATAAAAATATCTTTAATAAAATAAATTGTCGGACCTCGTCCATTTTTACATATATATATATATATATATATATATATATATATATAATTATTTATTTAAAATTATAACATAAATATGTTATAATTAATCACTAAAAAAAACCTTAGGTAACACCTCTGGTGTCTTGATAAGAAACCAGAGGTGTTGAAACAAAATGGCTATTTTTTATAGTGATTTTATAACATTTATGTTATAATTTTTAAATAAATAATTATATTTGCTCTACTCTGTATTGAGCACACTTTTAAGAATAGTAATTGTTGGTTAATGGAATTTATTCCATATATACCAATCCTATACTTGGGTGTATGTGTGTGTGTGTGTGTGTGTATATATATATATATATATATATACACACACATACATACTAGTGGGGGAAGGAACAAATATTCATACACTTACAAAATTTTAATTTATTGTATTTCAAACTAATGAATAAACACAATTTTCATATAATCAACTGTACACAGATGCATAATAACTAATTATACATAGGAAACAAAAAAAAATTGATTTCATTGAAATAAATCCCATTTATCCATTTTAATGGGTGAAAAAAATATTCGTACAATAATAAAAGAATACATAAATTTCATTTAATACTTTGTAGAATAGCCATTATTCACTTCAACAGCAACCAATCTCTTCTTGTAGTTCTTAATTAATGATTTGCAAATTTTAATTGGCATTTTATTCCATTCTTCTTCACATATTGTCTTCAGAGCCATGATGTTTGTTGGAGCTCTTGATTGGATTTGAATTTTCAAATAACACCACAGATTCTCGATTGGGTTTAAATCTGGGGACTGACTTGGCCATTTCAGGATATTTACATTATTTTCAGCAAGCCTTTTCTTTGTAGATTTTGCAGTGTGCTTAAAATCATTATCTTGTTGGAAGATCCAATCAGGAGGAAGTTCAAGATTTTCAACCAAAATCATTAAATTTGCTTCCAAAATATTTTGATATGATGTGGTTCTTTAGTTGGCATGTTCCATTCCTGATTTTTCAGGATATATTCTGCTGTATTCTAGCATCTAAACATTGGGTTGTTCTACCTATGTAGTCGACACTGCAACTACATTTAAAATGATAACATTGTTAATGTGGTTGGGGGCGGGGGGTAGAACCTCCTTTCGGGTAGACACCAAAACAGATTTAGTAGAAAACACAACACACACACACACTAGAAGAGAAGTAACAATACTCTACTGCAGAGGTAATTTGTTTGGCGAATTTCTCACTTACTGTGCCTAGCCAAGGCAAACCAAAATAAATTGGGCATTTACTGACCATAGTAGGTTTAGTTTCAGAAAAATCAGATATTTTCTTATTAACTGACCTAATTTCATCTAAAGGTTACCCATTATTAGATAAAGTTTTACTGATCTTTTTTATTTCTTCATCTAATTTAGATTTTGAATAAACCATTAGAGCTTTGTGTGTTAGGGTCTCGATGAAATTAATTTTCTGCTTGTTAAGGCAAAATGCATCTCAGTGAATATATAAACCAGTAAATGTTAGTTTACAATAAATCGATGTAAGGTAACATGAAGGAGTTTTGGTTACCAGTACATCTAAGAACGACAAAGTGGAATTAGTTTCTGTTTCCAGTGTATAGATAAAGAAAAAATATGCAAAAAAAAAAAAAACAGTGTTGATAGTAAAGAATATTTTTTAAGAAAATTTCTTTTTTTGCCTTTTTAACAGCAAAGAATAAATTCTTAGGATTTCTTACTCTTGAGCATATAACATACAACTGGCCATGCATGAATATTTCTTTTTTTAATTCTTGAAAACACAGGACGAACTAGAAACTGGTTTCTTGTATAGATAAAGAAAAAATATGCAAAAAAACAATGTTGCATTTTTCTTAAATAAGTATTTGTTATTTTAAACATTAAATTGTTTTTAAAATGGTGGGAATATTTTGTATGTTAAATAATAAAACTTTTAATGGACTAACAAAAGTCTCAGTATTTTATAACTTAATTTATTGATATAAATCTTGTTACACAGATGCAGTGATGGTTGAATGACATGTTTATTTGATGTAACCACCTTCAGCTGTAATGATGGTGTTAATGTGGGACCATAATTGTTAACATGCATGCATCACCTAGTCTGTATTAATATTGGACATTACTCGAGTAACAACAGATTTCAGAGAATTAGGTCATATGGAAATGTTGATGAGTCTCTCATTCAACAATCGGTCAATAGTCAAGGAGATTTAGGTGTGGCAAGTTAGGTGGGGTGGCCACGTTTCATATGCAGATTAACTGCCACCTAATCTTGGGTCATCACTTTGTAAGCAGGTCAAGAGCAGTGGTGAAATACATATGGCCTGCCATCACATGCAAGGTCTATCCAGGGCTTCACAACTGTTTTTCAGCACCTTGGTGTAGCAGCCATATTCAGCCGAAAACCCTGTTGAAAGAAATGGAATGTTATGACATGTCTATCAGTAATCAAAAGCCATCAAAAAGCAGGAAACTTGGTGTGCATAACCCAGAAGAGTTGTGAGTTCAATACCAGGTCATTGCAGGGGTGAACAAAAACTTGGAGAGCCGAGTTACTAAAGGGAAATAACTGAAACTGAGGTATCCCAAAAAGGCATGGCATGCAGAACTAGAACAATCTACCCTAGTGGGCAAAATAAAGGGTTCAGTTTGAAATTCCAATGTATATCACCTGAAGAAGGCCAGAGCCTACAAATAGTTTTTTAAACGTCATGAATATGGCAATAAAGATGAGGACAATAGTCCGAACAATGTAAATAGTGTAAATATCATGAATAATTAGAAATAATGTCATATTAAAAATAAAATCCATTAATTCCTTATATAGTAATTTTCTAAGGATAATTTAATTGTAACATAAGGCTGAAAGTGTGGAGCACCCAGTGAGGATCAAACTCACTACTCAGTCATAATTGTTCTAGTGAGACAGGAATGATGACCATTATACCACCTTGAGGTGCCCTAGTAATTTACTAAGTGTAACTTGGATGTGGCACAAGGCCAAAAGTATGGAGCACCAGTGATGATCAAATTCACTACTCAGGCATAATTGATCTAATGGGATGAGCTTGCTAACCATTACACCATGTCAAATTGCCCACTTAATTTCTTATATATATTAAAATTTACTATATTTATGAGGTGAGAATGCTCAGTATCAGAGAGTTTATAGGTTGCATGGACATAGGAATAAATACATAATGGTAACTGTTAGTTTCAAACCACCCAGCAATATTCTGACCATTTTTATGAAATGTCATGCTCAGTGGAAATGAGAATGCTGCTTACACTCATTACCTACTGAGTCAATCTTCCAATAGGCTTCATTAACTCATTTTATTTAGTTAGTATCTGAAATTTTGTCCTATTATACTGGAATGGCTCTGCGAACTTAATGATGGCTGACATATACATGGAATGTGATTGTGTCAAATCTGTGGCAGATATGTAACTGAGCACCTCAAAATACTTTATCAGCATTTTGGCAAACATTCTTTGGGATTTATGGCTTATATCGATGTCACATTGAAACACTGGTTCCCGAACGATCAGTGAACTTAAGCAACATCCAACTTTGTCAGTATCTAGATGGGTGACAACTTGGGAATACCAGATGCTGTAAGCTTGGATGTGCGGGTAAGTGTCATGGGTAATGGCTCAGAATTGTTATTCGCAGAGCAGAGTTCAAATTCCAATTTGCTTTGTTATATTCACTTACACACAAATACCCTGGGGAAGAGTATGAATCCACCTCTTCCCCCTCAGCTATAGGCTAATTAGTAAGACTTGTGTCACTAAAATCATTATTATCCCCTCCCACTCCCAACAAAATTGCGTGCAAAATATTTAGATTTTAATATTAAATAACTCATAGAGGTCAATATACCGCTAAACAAAAACAACCAGCCATTTGGGTTATATACCCAGGTTTTCCTGTGGGATGAATGTTTCAAGGCCATTCAAGTATTGGTCCAAGACAAAGAGAATTCAGGGTAACTAATCACCAACAAAACACCAGAAAAGGTGAAAGAATTTATAAACTCATCCATGAAGACTATTGCCAAACAATCCATTAACTCTTTTTTTTTTTTTTTTTTTTTTTTTTAAATCTGTATCATCCCATCCAAGGCAGTAAAGCCACTAAGACACATAGGATTATAAGGTATGGAAGAATTTGGACCAGAAACATTAATAATGAGCAGGAAGAAGAAAGAGTAATCAGAAGGACAGTTGATAGTGATTGACATTTGCAAATTATACTTGGCTGGAAAGCATGAAGCTGCAAGGGAGTTCCACAGGCTAGAGGTGCGAGAAAAACTTAGCATAGAATTTATGATTACATCTAGCCAGGTCAGCTCAACTGTAAATTGAGGAGATCTCAATGCCAGTCTAGTACTGCACTTAAATTCAAAAAGTCTATGTACCATAGCGAAGTGCTCATTCAAACAATTACTATGAAAATATTTATAGAAAAGAGGCAACTGTGGTAGTGGGAAAGTGAGCCAAGCTGCTAGATCAGGACCTATAATATTGCTGATTCTTTGGATTTTATCAAGGAGCTCAAGGTAAATAGCAGGGGCACTGGAGCATATGTTGCTGCAATATTCTAAGCATGGATGAATGGTAGATTTATAGATATGTAAGATAGATTGTGGAGAGAAAAATTGTCTCACCCAACATAGAAATTATGCTTATCTCTCGCCAATTCAACTGTGCATTGATGAAACTTTGCTGTCAATCTAATACTACATTTAAGTTTATAAAGTCTAGGTACCATAGCAAAAAGCTCATCTGAACAATTACCATGAAAGTATTTATAGAAAAGTCACAGAAAGGCAACTTTATAGCAGTGGCAAAGTGGTTTCCCTCAAATGATAATCTGCTCAAAGCGTATCTAAATGTAAATAAATGATATCACATACTACGAAATGGACAAAGTCTGACAATTATTTTAAGATATTTTATTGTTATACATTATTTATATAGACACAATTATTTAAGTTACTGCTCTGTTTATAATAAACAGTATTAACAATTAAAAGCAGTAAAATCGACCTTGCTAACCAGACACTTCTCTGTAGCTAAACTGGTATAGCACGTCAGGCTATAAGACGGTTCCATGTAGGATACAGGTTTGATTCTTGTCAATGGACAAATATTTTCTATGAAAATGTCTCGGGTGTTCAGTCCAGTAAATGTTATTAATACTGTTTATTATAAACAGAACATTTACTTAAATATTTGTGACTATTTAAATAACATGTAACAATAAGATATATGTGTGTGTGTGTGTTTATAATGATAAAGTTAATTAGTAATCTGTATAGATAATTCCAGAGAGAATATAAATCCCGAGAGCTCAATGTCATAAACAGAGCAATTAATAATTAATTAACAAATCGGAGACTTCAGAAAGCCATGGTAATATTCTATTTCGCAAGGCTGATAAAATTTGATTTCGCTTTCTCAGACCTGGCATTTTCAAAATAATGAATGGATTCAAAAGTTCTTCCATGAATCAACTGAAAAATGAAATGAAAAACAAGATTAACGGAAGTTGTGTTTTAAGATAGTTCAACAAAGTAGGAAGGGAAGGAAGGAGGTATACGTTTCTTGGAGATGCAATGGTTGTAGCGTTGACCTCTTATTCACCAGACAAGATAAAGGGAGGGGGGTTTACATGAAGGATCATAGATGGGAATTCTGACTGATTTATTACCCATTAGTATTTTATATATACGAAAGAGTAAAACAAAATGTATTCATATATATATATATATATATATATTTATTTCCTCAGACATTCATATATACATATACCTATCCAAAAATACATGTAAAATATCTGAAACCCAAGTTTGAGTTAAATTTCTTTAAAATTGATGTTATTTTAGAAATCCAAAAATGTTCTTAAATTTGCATTTGAAGACAAGCTTGTTTTGTTGATTAATTAGTTCATTGGTGTTTTCATATTTGATTATTGGCATTTTTTCTTGATGCAGTGATCACATTTGTCCCTGAAATTTTTGGGATGTCGGGCCTTAGATATGGTCCTCCATTTTAATTGTGGGGTGAAACCTCCATCAATAAGGTCCCAATTGTGTTTTGATAAGGCCATTTGCTGTCTTAGAGATTCATTACTGAAGGAATTGGGACCTATGACTGCATTTAACATGAAGCAGTCTGTTGCCTCTGAGTATTGACTTCAATTTTCACTTCTGTATATATTATTATTATTATTATTTTTATTATTATAAAAGATTATAATAAAAACATTGAAATTACTACACAAAAGCTTTCATGTTTCAATACTTTGATTGTACTTCTTTGGGCGATAGTAAGTGTGTGTGTGTGCGTGCGTATATATATATATATATATATATATATATATGACCTTGCTAACCAAATGCGCCTCTGTGGCCAAATCGGTAAAGGAACGTCAAGCTAAATGACACTTATGTATAGGATACAGGTTCGAATCCTGTCGGAGGACGAATGTTTTCTGTGAAAATTTCTCGGACATTCAGGCTGGTAAATGTTGTTTAATACTGTTTATCATAAACAGAGCATTTACTTAAATATTTGTATCTATAAAAAGAATGTATAAACATAAAAAAATGTCTTAAAATAATTGTCGGACTTTGTCCATTTCATAATGTGTGATGTCATTTGTTTATATTTAATACGCCATGAGCAGATATGAATGTACATGAGAGATTCATGGAAGATTGACGTTTAAATACACTAAATTCAACCTTGCTAACCAAACATTCCTCTGTGACCAAATCGGTAAAGGCACGTCAAGCTAAATGATGGTTCCATATAGGATACAGGTTCAAATCCTGTTGGAGGACGAATATTTTCTGTGAAAATCTCTGACATTCAGGTCGGTAAATGTTGTTTAATACTGTTTATTATAAACAGACCATTTACTTAAATATTCGTATCTATAAAAAGAATGTATAAACATAAAAAAAGTCTTATATATATATATATATATATATATATATATATATAATTATTTATTTGAAAATTATAACAAAATTATGTTATAAAATCACTACAAAAATAGCCATTTTGTTTCAACACTTCTGGTGTCTTATCAAGTGATGGTGTTGAATGTAATGATCTGAGAAACCTGAATGGTTTATATGTAGCATTGTTTTCAAAATGAGCAGAACTCATTTGTCTGCACATGGTAAAAAGTGATTCCAAGCATTTATTGTTTTATATTTTTTGGTAACATTTGGAACAAATTTCATTGAAATCAATGCATTTTATCAATATGTTTCACTGTAAAAGATGCATGACAGTCAACACAGAATGGAGGAGGATCTTCTCCTATAAGCAGATATGAGTGTCTTGTCTGTGTGTGGCCTTTGTGGAGTCAAGCAAGAGTTACTTTCTCCTTTCTCACTTTTCTGTAATTCTGGTAGATCTTGATCATTGGTTGAATCTTTCTTAGTTTATTGTTAATGCATTTATCCCTGAGAGTTTGCCATTTTCTTTTTTTTTTAATTTTTTTATAAATGTATTAATTATTGGTTTCAGATCAGTGTATGGAATTTTGGTGTTTGTTTTGATACTGTATAGTGATCTTTTGACAGCTTTATACACTTTTTCATTTCCACTAATGCCAACATGACTCAGTACCCAACAGAAGATAATTGTTTTTGTGTTACAAAGGTTGTTGATTCTGTTACTAAGTTGAATAATTAGTAGATTTCTCATATTTTTATTTTGTATTGCTTAAAGTGAGGATTTTGAGTCTGTACATATCATGAATTTGTTTGATCTGCTGTTTTTGATTACGTTCAATACCAGATCAATGACTGTTAACTTGGCAGTGTAAATTGATGCCGTCCTTGGCAGTCTATTCTTTGCTGCCATTGATGGAAGCACTTCCCACTGTCTCTTCATCTTTAGATTCATCTGTATATATAGTTTTATAGCCTGAATAATAGTCTTTTATGTTTTCAAATAGATCTTGAAATATTATTTGGTTTGTTCTGTTTTTTTAACATTTTGGCAAATCATGTATGAAAATTGGGTGTTTCAGTTGCCAGGGTGGGGTTTTAGAAATTATTGATTGCTGTATGTGACTAGGGGCCATTTTAATTTTACTGGTAAGCTCTCCAATTGTAGAATAACGATACAATAAACAGCACTTACCGGCGTAAGGGTCCCAGCTAGCATCCAGCTGGTAGACAAAAATAAAGCAGCTTATAACTCAATACAAACCCTGCAATATTTATTATTGTAAAAAATACAACAAATGTGGCACAAGGCCAAAAAGGGGGTTGGGATAAAGGACGGTCATCATTTGTCTTAATATAAAACTTAGCTAGCCACAACCACTGACCCTATCATACAAAACAATATTCCTTTCGCCAAAACAACACATTTATCCATACCTTTCTTACTACATCCACCAAAATACCTCTTTGACTCAATAAAAATCCTAAATACTCCCCTTATGTACAAATATTGTCTGTGGGGGGAGGGGCATAAAAACAACAATTTTTAAAAAGATCCCCAATGATTATATACAATATGACAAAAATATTTACAAGAAACCAAACAAAAAATAGTGTTAGTAATAAAAACCCCCACAAACTTTAAATGTGGCAGAAATATCAGTTAACCGGACAAATGTGGGACTATGAAAATAAAGGAGACATTCATTCCTCCCAAGCATTCACACAGGCACACACACAACAACGAATACGAAAAACACACGTGAAATGAAAGGCACCCCGCATCCGCCAGAGAACTGACATCACTGACCACCTAAACAAGGGAGGGGATGGGGAGTTAAACTAAAAGAAAAAAAGTGGGGACAGAAATAAAAGGGACCAATGAGCAAACACACCCTAGCTAAGTTTACCGGAACAGGAAAGAAAAACTAAAAGAATAAATACAAACCCTGCAAACTAACTGATGAATCAAGCTGGTATTTATGCAGAAATACCTCTACTCATGTACCAGCAGCCAATCACAGCCCAAGCAATGGACTATCCCACTTTAGCACAATGAGATGCTCCATGGCACCATAAATAGCTCTCTTTCTGAAGGTTGGATTATTATTCACTCAGCTTGCTCCACAACTGAGTGTTTATCTTGGCTGTGTGATTGTTCTACACCAATATGGAGACTGAAGGGTTTAATGGCATTGAGCTTTTTCTCAAAGAGGGTTTTGTACTGTGCTTTAAATACACAGTCATAAGCAGGATTTGATGGGCACAATGATAATTTTGTAACATATATGCTAACTTTTGTCTCCTCAGTGATAAAAGGGCTTCATTTGCTTCTATATATAGACATTCCACTGGGGACATACTGAAAGTGCCCAGTGTGAGTCTCGGCTCTTGATGATTTTTTACTTTTTTTTTTTCTTTTTCTTTTTTTGGGGTATCAATATTTTGTGGCACCATAGATGAAACAACCATAGTCAAGTTCTGTAAATTTTTAGAAGTGATTTGTTATCAGTTCCCCAATCAGAGTAGGTTGACTGCCTTGTTACATTTTTAATTTATATGGGAAATGAAAGACAATTTTTTTATCAACTATAATGCCCAGAAATTTATCTGTTATTGGTATTTTCTTTCCATTCAGTGTTAGACACTGATGATTGTGCATTTTGTGGCGGTTGCAGAAATGCACACACTTCATTTTGGTTTGGGAAAATCGCAAAGCATTTTTCTTCAGTCTATTTGCTGATCTTATTTAAACACAAGTGCAATTTGCACTCTGAAGTGCACATGTTTTGTTCGCCAGTATATTAAAAAATCATCCCCATACAGTGAGCAATCAATTCTAGGATTGATGCTTTTAATAATGTTCATAATTTGGATATTGAATAGGATTACTGACAAGATGCTTCCTTAGGGCACACCATTTTCCAGCTCTTAAGTCAGAGAAAGTGGTTTCTATGCATATTTTAAAATTCTGATTTTCTAGGAAGTTTTGAATAAAGAGTAGCATTCTGCCTTTCAATCTTGAAGGCCTCTCATGATTCCATGCCTCCATGTGGTGTCATATACCTTTTCCAAGTCAAAGGAAACTGCAACCAGGTGCTCCTTTTTAATAAATACCTCTCTTATGAAGGTCATTAGTCTGATCAAATGGTCAGTTGTACTTCTGTTCATGAAACCTGATTGTAATTTTGATATTAAATTTTTCGATTCAAGGTACCACGCCAACCTGTCATTGATCATCCTTTCTAATACTTTATAAATACAGCTTGTTAAAGGTTTAATATTTGATGGATTTGACGAATCAGTTTTAGGTGTGTGGGTGTTTGTTTCATCATTGGAGTCTTTACTGAGTTTGGGTATTATTATGGCTTGTTTCCAAAGATTTGGAACTTTTCTGCTGAAGCATATCTTATAGATATTGAAGATATTCAGAGGATACTTGAAATAGTTGCTTCAAGAATTTATAAGAAACATCATTAGAACCAAATGCTGCATTGTGGGTTTTGGTAAATGATTTGTTGAGTTCTTTGAAAGGTTGATTATAGCTTTTTGTATTTTTAGAGTTGAGATTTTCTGATTTTTTAAATTCTTCAGTTTGATTCTTTTGAGGCAGAATTCTGCTAAGATGTTAGCAATATCTTTTCTGTTTGTGATCTTTGTGTTGCTTTTTATGAAATGTTTTATTGGAATGCTATTATTCTTGTCAGCTATCTTTTTCATTATGTTCTATATGGTTTTTGACTTAGTGTTTGAGTTTATTTTTTATATATATAATTTTTCCATGTGGTTCTTTTAGATTCCTTGATAGTTCATTGAGCCTTGACTCTGCTGTTTTTAAATAAGTTTAGGTTTTCTTTAATGGGATTTAAATTAAATTTTGTAAGGGTAGCATGTCATGTCTGGATAACCTTTTAAGCATTTCTTGTCAAATCAAGATTTGAAGTATTTTGTAGGAGTAGATGATTTTGATATATTCTCTTCAGCTGTAGATATGAGTGTTTTGGTGAAGTATATCAAGCGATCTTCATTATTAATATTTCCTTCTGGTATTAGTTTTGTTTTACATTGTTTTTGAAATTGAATCCAGTTAGCCATTTTTAGATTCCACTATGGTATTTTCTCATCAAGTTGAGGACCTGTATTTTCTAAGATGGTTGGAAAGTGGTCGCTTCAACAAGTATTGTCATGCACACTCCACGTTTAGACCATCTATATGGTTAAATCACATAAGATCTATTACTGAATATGATCCTGTTGCTAGATGCAGGTATGTATTCATCTCATTTTTGTAGAAGCAATGTCTGTTTTGTTTATGACGTTTTCTATAATATGACCTTTTTCGTCTGTCTCTTTGCTTCGCCATATTTCATTTTGACAGTTGAAATCTCCCAGTAAAATAAAAAAAGAAAATGGGAGCTGTTTTATTAAATGATCTTATTTCTGATTGGATGATGCTGTGATTTGGTGATATATAAATGAGACAAATGTTTATTGTTTTGTGTAGTAGCAATTGCCTTCATGTTTGTGCTCAGAGTAATCTGGCTTTGTGGAATTTTGTTATGAACGTTCCACTTGATGCTCTGTCAGTATTTCTGTTTATATAATTATATGAGGTGTAATTTTTTATGTTTGTCATTGTTTTCCTTAAAAAAACATCTCTCGTAAGCATATGACTGCCAGGCATCTTCTCATAAGGAGTCAGTTCACTGAGATTTACTTTTGCACCTCTAATATTCTACTGTATTATTTTATTAGACATAGTTTTACTTTTATTTTGGTTTAGGTGTGATTTAGCATTAACATTCACTTCTTCCAGTCTTTCTGTTTGTTTCGGTCAAAATAGAGTTCTTTTTTGACAGTTCCTGCTTCTTTGGGATGGTTTCTTTTGTCGTTTTAGTTTTGGGGATATCCTCCAT
>CAHIKZ030002117.1:32500-162500 GCA_903632075.3 Acanthosepion pharaonis
TGTTTTTATGCCAAGCTGACCTTTGCAAAAAAAATTTGCATATGCCCAACCACTCTCGCCAATTCCCAATTTGCATACACTTAATCTCTCTCGCGAATTCTCCTAAGCTCCGAAACAGTGTCTTTCTTAAACTAAGGTGTCAGGGCAGCCATATTTCTTTTTCCTTTCCTTTACTCGTTTTGCACGCCAGGCACGTTACGTGCTTGCTTTAACATGAGTTAAACCATCTTCTCTTCTACACTGTCCATTTGCTTTGCAAGTCAGAAGTCTTTGTCGTCATGAGGTGATATATCAGCAAAAGTCTTCCTCTCAGCCTCTGATTGGCAAGCTGTACAACTTGTTTAGCAATATGCTAGGCCTCACTGTAGGCTTCCTTTTTATTAGATATTTAGCATGGGGCTTAAAAATGCAAATTATCCAATTTGCATACACCCAATCTCTCTTGTGAATTCTCCTAGCTCCAGTGTCTTTCTTAAATTAAGGTGTCAGATTGGCCATATTTCTTTTAATCATTTTGCATGCTAGGCACATTATGTGCTCACTTTTGCCACATGAGGTAAGTCATCTTCTCTTTTACCAGCAGGGATAGCCTCATGTTCACAGGAATTAAAAACATCATACATTAAAATCATATAATTTTATTTATTTTTGTGTACAGGTCCATAATGAAGAGAGTGAGTTTGGTGTTTTCTGGCACAAAATACCTGTTTTCAGGCAGGAAAGTTTTCTGTTGCATGCTGTGAGAACATTCATTATTTTATTTTATTTTAATTTTTTTTTTAAACAAAGTTTTAATGTTATTTGTTTTATTTTATTTTTTATTATATTTATTATTTTATATTTTTATTTATTAATAATAATGTCCCTACAAACCTTTTTTGTTTGTAAAGTCTATAGGCACTGGAATTGTCACATAAGCCTTTTCCCCAGACAAAGAAAAATGTCTTGATAAAAACCAAATGCCCTGAACTGGTTAGCTATATGAACCCATAGATATATTTAACTTTATTTTTTTTTTTAAGCAGGGTTAAATAATAAGAAATACATGTGTTTTGGGTGAATAGGAAAATATTTAGATAACTTTTACTCACTCGGGCATTTCAGCATTGTCCTGTACCCACCTTTTTAAATTAGGAATATGGGTTTCAATACCTACCAATTGCAGTCTCCAAGCCTTAATCAAGGTTTTGCTCATATGTTCAAATTAACCATTTCATTTGATTTCTTTTTCCATTATAGTTTTCTCAAGTTTCTGTATCCCCATATTTATTTTCATATCTTTAATATGAATCTTTCATTCAATCCAGCCACAAAACATTATCCACACTACTAGTAAGATGGTCACTCTGCAACACATACATCCAACAATATCTTTTCGGCTAAGATATTTTTCATTAAAGACTCATCTAGGTTCTTTGCTTTTACAATTTTGCTTTGGTCATGGGATCTCACCTTTCATTTAACCAAAGATTCGTTAACATGATTTTTACCTGGAACTCATCTAGGTTCTTTGCTTTTACAATTTTGCTATGGTCATGGGATCTGTCATATATGAATGAAACATGTCACTGCTGACACCAGAGTTCGAACATGAATCTCTAGACAGTGAAAATATAGACCACCATTTACTATAAATAGAGATTTCATACCACTGACTGCTGGTTACAATTATGTGTTTCACTATTGTGTTAATCTGGACGTTAAAGTTGAATGTTGCATGTTTCAAGACGAATTTGTACTTTGTACTCTCAGCAGCTCTACACAGTCCTGTATTAACTGATAAGTAATCAATAATCTTTCCGTTGACACTTTACTTCTTTGTTGTTAATGTATTTTAATTACATTTGGTAATTAAATACTTTATAATTTTATATTGAAGTCTTTCTGTTATTACTTGTATTATGTACATGTGATAGATTACAAAAGGATCTCACCTTTCAGTCAGCAAAAGATTCGTTAACATGATTTTTACCTGAAACTGGTACACGCTCATCTACATTCTTTGTTTCTACAATTTTTACTATGGTCATGGGATCTGTTTTGGTAAGATCCAGTTACCCTCCTTAATATCATGAATGGACCGATTCATTCATGATAAGTAGTCCTGCGTAATTGTTGGGAAAGAGAAAAAGATAATATGATTGCAGTGACTTGTCTAGCTGAACATTGAATACTACTATCATGGCTGATTCTGTCGAGTTAAGTGTTGTCTTGCCAGACCCCACAACACAACAGGATCTCAACTTTCATTTAGCAAAAGATTGGTTAACATGATTTTTACCTGAAACTGATTTAAGTTCTTTGTTTCTAAAATTTTGCTATGGTCATGCGATCTCACCTTTTGTTTAGGCTTATGGCCATATTACATTGAAACACCAGTTTTTGTACAATCATTGAAGTTAATCAACACTTAGCCTAGTGACTACTTAGATGGGTGATGACTTGGGAATACCAGGTGCTGTAAGCTTGGATGTGCTGGTGGTGTAATGGACAACTCTTGAGAAACGTATAAATCCAACTTTCTCTCCCAGCTATGAGTTAATTAGTAAGACATATATTGCTAAGTCATTGTATCCCCCCTACAGAATTCTTAGAATCTAAAAATATTTTCTGCCTTTTAATAATCTGAACAGGGTTGATAAGTCATAGAAATCAATCACAATCCTCATTCTCTTTCAGTCCCAGTAATCCCAGGTGTCTTATTGGCATTATTGTTTTACTTGGGATGAATTGATTATATATGATAACATGAATAGTTTTTTTGGGGTTTAATAAGTAAAAATTGTTATATGGCAGTGAATACGGGACAATTTCCTCAAAGATGAAGATATTTGAAGCAACCGAAATGAGGTTTTACAAAAGGATTCTGGGGATACTATGGACTGAACATGAGAGGATTGTGAACCAGATGATAGGTGAATTTATCTACTCATATATAGGATTAATATAAGTAAAATTTTGTCACTTAGCTGATTGACGTTACGTTCAAAATCCTGACTCCATGGTTTCATAAGTGGACCTGTCCATCCACTCTTCAGTGGATATCAGCAATTAATTGCTTATATTTTTTTGATCATTTTTTTTTCTTTTATGCATTTTTGATATTACTATCTATCAATCATATATATATATATATATATATATCAAATACCAAATTGTAATTGATAGGGATTATTCCAAAGAGGAGATTTTGTCTATATGAGAGCTCAATGTATGATACAAAGCAAATTATATGAATAATTAGGAAAAAACTTAAAAATCCATATTTGGTAATAAATTTATTTCAAATTTATTATTTCCTAATTATCCTTATATATATATATATATATATATATATATATATACACACACACACACACAGAGAAACACATACACACACTGTTAGCCCACTCAATACAAGGCCCAAGAGCCACTCATAGAGGATTACTTAGGGGGAGGGGAGTAAAAAATTCATATTTTATGAGGACCTGTGTTAGATAGTTATTGATTGACCCTAAACTTAAAAAAACCAAGACTGTAGCTCTCAGGGAAACATCCCCTTGGCAGTCTGTTCCACAAAGTAACAGTTCTTAGAAAGAAGCTGTCTGAGTAGAACTTCCTCCTTACCAATGGAATACAGAGGGAATGAGGATGGCTTGCCACCATGAACATGGCATAGCAGGTCCTAGCTGTGAAGGTCTGAACTGGTGGGGTCTAAGAAATATAATTCTTCTAAACATCATCTATCGTAATAATGATAGAGCAGTGAGAGGCTAATGACATTTCATTTGTAGGATAAGGTGGAGAATAATTCATTGCCACAAGGCCACGTAATCGCTTTTTGAACTCTGTCGAGGCTGAACGATGATGAATGGACAGGTACTAACTCAGATGTGGCAGCAATATTCCATTCTTAGCTTGATCTGACTCTTGTTCGGTATTTTCTGAAGGGATTTATATCCCTTCAGAAAATACAACTGACTATTCTTCCAGCATCTTTTGTGATGACACAAATATGTGTTGCCTTTGCAATCAGGAATGATTTTTAGACCCAGTAGTCATT
The DNA here is from genome assembly GCA_903632075.3 of Acanthosepion pharaonis. NCBI lineage: Eukaryota > Metazoa > Mollusca > Cephalopoda > Sepiida > Sepiidae > Acanthosepion > Acanthosepion pharaonis. The sequence goes on from CAHIKZ030002117.1 coordinate 36,543, forward strand.
CGAGGCAAGGAGCCTCTTTGAGGGTATGACAACTTATCAGGATTGGTGTCGATGGTGGTGAAATGTTACTAGATTAGTTTTGAATGTACAAAATGATACCAGCCAATCTTTTTTTCGCCCGTGAGAGATAGCTTAGAGGAGAAATCAGCTGCCAGGCATTTGTTATCAAGAACTTTGGAGGTGCACACATACACTTTGGTATCATATGTATATATATTTGCAAAGGATCTGAGTGAATTAGCAACATAACAGTTTCTCATATACAATAGTTAGAAGATTGCACAACTAACTTTATGGCAGTGCACAAAAACAAAACAGAATTTCTTCTCTGGCTGGGCAATGCCTTTGATGTATCCCATGAGAAATGTAACTGATTTATTACTGGAACAGGGGAAAAAATCATGATTGACAAAATAGTATTTAATTAAAAATGTAACTAAATAGCATTGATTCTATGCAATTTCCATTTTGTTGATGAGTCAAGAAGTTCTAAAAAGTCCTCAGCCCAACAAAAAAGTTGTCCTGCCTAATGTTTGGTTAGATTTTAGGAAGTTGGTCAGACTGAGGACTTTTCAGCACCCCCTCATATAATTAGTTCAAACTTTTTTTTTTGCTTCTTTCTGTTTTTCTTCTTATTTTTTTTCCTCCCTTTTTGGGTTTTTCCTTTTTGCCTTTTCAGTATTTCATTTTATGTTTTATTTTGTTTTATTTTTTTGGCTGAAAAGAGCTAAAGTGAGGGAGAATACGATTCCATTTTTATAGGCTTAAAGAGCACCCCCTAGCAAATGCTTTTGGCAGAGGCAAGTGGGATAACCCCTAAAAAGACAATAAAAGAACAAAAATTAAGAAGACAGTATAACAATTGACATTGCATTTAAATTTGACTAGGAAGCAAAAAGCCGAAAGGGAGTTCCCCAAGTGAAAAGTGCTAGAGAAGAAACTGTTAACATAGAACTTACAGTTACATCTAGCGGCCATTTTAACTGTAAAATGACGAGACATTGCCACCAATCGAGCACTGTTCTTAAATTCATAAAGTCTAGGTACCATAGTGGAAAGTTCATCAGAACAATTACTATGAAAGTATTTAAAAGGCACAGAGAAACTGGAAGAGAGCTTCAAAAGCAAGAAGTGCAAGAGAAGAAACTGTTAGCATAGAACTTACGGTTACATCTAGCCATTTTAATTGTCCAATGATGAAACTTTGCCACCATTCTAGTACTGTGCTTAAATTCATAGATCAAGCTACCATAGCAGAAAGGTCATCAGAACAATTACCATGAAAGTATTTAAAGAAAAGGCAGAGGGAGGCTATATTATAGCAGTGGGAAAGGGATTCATTGCATTGAAACATTGCAGATTCTTTTGGGGATTTTTATCAAGAATCTCTAAATATATAGCAGGAGCACCAGACCTGATGTGGCAGCAATATTCAAAACAAGGACGAATATGTTTTTTTTTTTCTTTATCAATCTATTTTTATATTTTCTGTTTGTTTTTTATTTTAATTCCGTTTTCTCTCCTGTTTTTAGTCAGTTATGTGCCATGCATGATACACGCCTAGGCAATAATGTATCTTTTGATACATGACTGATGAGGCAGATTTTTTTCCCGTATTAGGTTGCCATTTCTTTTTGTAGTAGATCAGTTGCCATCTAAGGTTATAGAAGCTAATCTGCCCTGCTATTTACCCATAGCTAGGGAAAGAAAAAGAGGATTCATACCTTTCTCATAGGTATTAGCACTTGAGTGAATGTAATGGATTCGACTGGAATTCCTTAATCCAAGCCGCTACCCATTACTCCACTGTGCCTCCTGTTTTACCTGGTATTTCAATTTTGTTTTTGCAGTTGGTTTTGTACATTTTATTTTAATAATTTTTTTTTTTTACTCTCTTTTTCTTTATTTGCCTTTTTATATCTGCTCTTTCTATTATCTCCTCCTCTTTTCGCTTCTACTTTCTTCCAGTTAAAGGGATTTCCTCTCTATTCGTTTAGAGCCATTTCGGGGATTTATTCCAATATGGTGGAATAGCAATTATCTCCGTTTCTACAGTCACTCAAGGAATTAGCAATGAAACCTGTTCCTCACTGAACAGCGACGCTTTTTTCTCCCTCTTTCTTTTTACTTGGACTCCATATTTATTGAATTTACTTCTGGTTGCTTTGTGAATGCTGATATCAAATGTCGTCATATAAAAGTCGATCTTCTTCTTACTTCGATTCAATCCTTGCCTTTCTCCGCCACCATCGACTTCTTCCTCCTGCTTTTCAGTCGGCGTTGTCTTTTTCTCCTGAATGACCTCACTTTGATCAACTCACGCGCGCACACAGCCACTTGTTTCTTTTGCCCACTCCCTTTCCTTTTTATGTTAAATCTTGTTTGATTTTATCTTCTTTTCTTTTATATATTTTTAGTCCGAAGAGACTTGATTTTTTTTACAGCCACTTAGGATGAAATGGATTGTCTCTGAAATCCCGTATTTTAGGCTCAAATATTAAAAAAAAAACATAAAATAAATTAAACTAACATCTTTAAAAACAAATTCAAACCCCAAACGATTGTGAGGAAAATAATGTCCTTTTATTTTTCTGTCTCTCTCTCGTGTGTGTAATAAAAGAAACAACGTTATGATTTATTTTTTTAGTGGATACACTTTTTAAAAATAGACGCCTATTTTTATTTTTTAAACTGTATTACGTCTCGGCTTGCACATTAATTAAAGCAATGAATGGCAAATAAAAAAAAAAATCTGTATAGCGTATTTCGTCCCCTTAAAGGACTTTCTTAATCGCACTAAAAAACTAGTCAACTCTGGTATTCCAGTGAAGTCCTTTTAGGTAGGTACCTTCATGAGAACTAAACAAATTTATAAATTTTTAGCACTTTTTTTTTTTTTTTGTATGACATTAATTTGGAAAATCTTGTAAAAATAAAAATAATTGTCAGCCTAATGAAACTTTCAGAAACTATTCATAGATGGTGGAAATTATTTTTTTTTTTTTATTAAAGTCATGGCAGAAATATTTTTTTTTTTTTACATTTATTACCCCCCCTCCAACCCCGCCCCCAAACTAATTTTATGAAAACTCTAAAAATTCGACCGGATCTTTAGTGTTTACAATAGTTAAAAGCACAAGGCTTTGAGGAATGCAAATCATGTTTTTTTTTTTTTTTTTTTTTTTTTAATTCGAACACTCCCCACCACCACCTGAAAATCAGCTCTGAATTGTAACATAAAACTCAATAAAACAAAGATATTATTGTTTCAAATGCTTTTATTTGCTTTTAGTTGTTTTTATGAATATGGACAATATTTTCTGAAAGCAAAAAATTTTTTCGATGAAAAATGAATTTTTAATACAATTATTTCTTATTTCTTTAATTATAATAGAGATTTTTATAACTTGTTAAAATATTACTTAAAAGCTGCATTCAGTTTCGTAAATGTCCTTTTGAAATAGATCTGTTTTTAGCGTGTTGTAAATTGTATCATTTTGACTTTTGATTAATCAGAAGACCCACAGTAATTAAGAAATGTAATTTTGTGTTTATAATCGGGCCGTAATTATAAAGTATGGAAGACCAACAAGAATACAATTAAGTTGCGTTATTTGAGTTAAGCATTGTTCTCGACTGTTAAGGCCTTTATATTTGCGAAACACATGTTAATTTGATTTTTCAATTTCAACTGAGAAGAGTACCTACAAGTATCAGTATCATCTTATGAAATTTATATGATCTCATTTTCATATTAATTTTAGTTATGACATTTTTCCATAAATGAAATATCAAAATTAATAATAAAATGAATGGAAATACAAATAACACAGTAAAATGTTCATAAAATTATAGTATTTTATGTACACTTCTGATAAAATTTCATAAGAAAGGTACATATAAATTAATTAGATACCTTTCTTATGAAATTTAATCTCACTCTCAACAGTCTTATTTTAATTTCCTTATAAAATATTTTCCATTAAGCAACGTAAACATAAAGGTGAAAGCTAAGTAGAAAAAGAAAATTAGAGTGGTGAAAGTTTTCCTTAAAAATAATGAGGTAAATAATTTGTTCACTTAAATCTAAATAATTTCACTTCTCTCCTTCCATAGAATAAATTACCCTCACGTAAGCTGTCAATATGTCTTGAAATTGCCATTTGTCACCTGTTAAGTGATGCGAAATGTTATGACCTGCTTTGTTTTATTTTCAAATTACATCTTTTTGGTGCAGAAACTAAGTAATGCTTCAAAATATTTTAAATAAACATTATAATTTCTGATTTTCTTAAAATAAGTTTTTGAAATAATTGATTTTTAAAAGAATTTCAAACTGAGATTTTCATTTTTATTTTATAAAATGGAAAAAATTGTTGACATGATTGATTATCTGTCAATTTTGCTGACTCAAAAAAAACAAGATTTTTAAGGAAAATTTTGGACATGCTAGGAATGATTAAAAAATGTAAAAAAATACCCCCAAAATACTTTGATCTTTCCTCTTAATAATAACATAAACATTTAGACGATAAAGTTTTGTTTTTGTCAAGTTTGGCGTCTTTTTCGTTATGCTATGCTCTTTTTTAGTGATCTCATGGAGGTACCTACTTTTAGGGGACGAAAGTAGTTACACAGAATTTATTGCCTTTCAATTATTGCCTGATCTTGTTCTGATATATAGAAATTTAATTTATTTATCATATTCCCCCCACCATCATATATTGGACTAAAAAGATGGTTAATTAATTAAAAAAAAAAAAATGATAAAACTGTGAAAAAAAACAAAAAACCTATGTTACGTATTTTGTTCCTCGAAAGGACTTCTTCAGACTAGTTTTATCAATGGCATCATGTGTGTAACGGGCGGGGAAGAAATACAACAAAAATCCCTGTTAGAATTTTACATCAAGAAATGCTGAAGATACAGGGACTGCTTAATTTTTGCTATCCAAATATATAAAAAAAAAAGTCCCGATTAAAAAAAAAAAAAAAAAAAAAATAAAGCTAAAAGCAATAGAAATCTGAATATTGTCAGTTACACTCAGATTCATCAATCATTGGATGCCTAAAAATTAAATTTTAAGTATCTATGTATCTTTTTAGAGCGTTTCTCGATGTAAAATTGTAACCAGCGTTTGTTTCAATTCTTCCTTCTATAATTTCACGCATTGAGTTTTATTAAAAAGAAAAAGCGATACCTTTTAGATTTTAAAAAGTGAATTTAAAAAAATGAAAATCTTTCTTGAAGTTTTTTTTTTATTTTTGGTTTCATTTCAAGCTAACGGATTAAATTTAATATTTCCAATTAGCAAAATACTTCACTGTATTTCAAAACGAATTTAAATTGATTGGAATGAGTTTTTAAATTTTTTTTTTTTTTTTTTAAATCGCTGATTTTTAGCTATAATTACAATTTACTCAGCACAAGAAAATTCTCTTTATTAAAAAAAATATTTAAAAAATACTTTTCTGAAATTTTATTTAGACATTAACTGATTTAAAGACTTTCACTTCATCTGATTTGAAATATTACTTTTAGTTTAAAATATTGCAGAAAAAGCATTTTTTAACACAGCAGTGAGTGTTTTGACATGTATTGATATCAAACATCAGGCTATCTATTTATAGCCTGATGTTTGGGAAATTTAACTAATTTTTTCTATGGGGAATATATGTGCAAAAATTACTTGATGAATATAATGTGAGCATATTTTTTATATAAATTTTTTAATTACCCAGAAATCATGAGAATTTATGAAATATAATTTTATTTAGAAACCTTCACAATAAATGCAATACCTAAGATTTAAAATGGATTTTTAAAAATGAAAAAATCTTTCTTGAGGCTTTTATTTTAGTTTTAATTTCAAGCTAATAGATTAAATTTAATATTTCCAATAAGTAAAATACTTTATTTCAAAAAATAATTTAAATTAACTGGAAAGATTTTTTTTTTTTTTTTTTGCTAAAATAGGTGATTAGAGTCGATTTTTTAGTAGTCTTTTATAGCAATGTAATTCTCTTTATTAAAAATATTTCAAAAATAAAATGTACTTTTTAAAACTTTATTTAAGGAATATTAGCTGATTTAAAGTATTATTAATCTGATTTGAAACATTATTTACTTTAAATTTAAAATATTTCAGAAATGTAGTTTTTAACCAGTCAATAACCTAAAGTAGCCATGTTTATGTGTTTGATAAGGTGATAATAGATCTAATAATGTTGTTTTACAGAGACTTTATCTGTAAAACATAAGTGAAGAAAATGATGTAATCATTTTTTATTTAATTTTTAAGTACTCGGTGATCTTAAAAGTTTAGGAAAATATTCTCCACAATCTATTTTATTAAATTTTAGAAATTTTGGCTTTAAATTTAGTACAGTCATCACTAATGTCATGTATGGTCACCTGTATTTACAAAAAGCAGCACATTTATACAGTAATAAAGAAAATTCAAAATTTATTTTAAAAATATTGGTGTTTAATGATTTGTATTAAGCTTTTCCATTTATGATGAGTAAATATAGTTTTCACTTAACAACAATATCATCAAAACCACTGAAATTAATACAGAATTTTAAAAGATTTAAAACTTATTTTTTAATTAAAATTTTATAAAAATGAAAAGAAGTTTCTGTCTGACAAAAACAAATTGATGAATTACATTCTCCAGGGAGTCCTGCTTTTAACTAATAGAAATATAAAATCCTGGAATTTTTATTTCTTGAAATTTCATAAAATTAAGTAAGTGGGGATTAACAGACCTAAAAAAAACAAAAAAAATTCCGAAATAATTTAATTCATTTCTGAATAAGTCCTGAAAATTTCAATTATTTGATTCTTGAAGGAATTTTCAAAGCAATGTGTCTTTTACCACAAAAAAATATGCTACATATAAATGTTTGGCCCACTTTCTGCCCCCCCCCCCCAACAAGATTTTTAACCAAAATTTTGAATGTGCGAGAAAGGTTTAAAAATTTTAATAAAATAATACTTTGATCTTTCCTTTTAATAATATAAATATTTCGATGATAAAACACTGTTTTTATCAAGTTTGAGGCCTTTTTTAATTAGAATTAAAATTTAAAAAAATGAAAACAATTCTTGTAAAAAATTCATTATTAATTAAAAGCATTTTTTAAGACAATAGTGTCCATAATATCTTATTCATAAAAGCAATTAATTAAATAATATCCTAATTAAATAATATCTTTATTGCATTTTTTATTTTACAGTTCAGAGCAAATTTTCTTTGAGGACCCTGTTTTATAAAAACAAAAAAATTGATTTAAATTCTTCAAAGACTTCTCCTTATAACTAATATAAAACAAGCCCTACAAAAATGAATTTCTCAAAGTTTCATAAAATTAAATATGGAGGGTAAGACATGTGGAAAAAAAAATTTAACAAGATTTTATCAAAAAGAAACATTTCTAAGATAATTTCATTTATTTGTGAAGTCCTGAAAGTGTCATTAAAATTCAACAATTATTTGATTTATGCAAGAATTCTCAAATCACATTTTTTACCATAAAAAGATGCTATATATATATATATATATATATATATATATATATATATATATATATATATATATATATTTATATTTTTTTTTTACTTTTTAAAAAGTAAATTCTACGAACAGTGGAATTTTACTCCATCTGTTCTTTCTCTCATTTGGAGATTATATATGTATATATAATCTCCAAATGAGAGAAAGAACAGAAAAAACTGTTCGTACATTTACTTTTTAAAAAAGTGCTCAATACAAAGTAGAGCAATATATTATTATTTTTAATTATAAGAGGTTATAATGAAAACATGTTAAAATCGCTATGCAAAAGCTTTTATGTTTCAATATTTTGATGGTAAGTAACTGGTGATTAAATGATTTTTAAGGAAATTTAAAAACAAAGTGTTACCTCTTTTCTGAAAGTTAAAGTTGGGGTGGGGACATAAGGTCAGAATTAAAAATAGACTTGTGGGTATGTCTTGATTAACCAATTAAATGTCAGATCTGCGCTAAATAGAAAAGTAAGTATTTACTCTGTCCCCCTACTAGGACGAGATGTGACACAAGGTCTATTTTTAGGTGGGGACCCAAGTGCGTACACCCAGGACAGGAACAAAAATTCCCCTCAGTCCCTGCAACCGTCAGTTGCACTGGCCTCGGTGCGAGCACCAATTCCTCCCTCTGGTGCAATGGGAGGGTGTGGCTTTGGGCAGCTATTCCCCAGGGCTGGGCACCTCTTCAGTATTATTTTCCTCAGTTCCCCTCTGTCCTTTGACAGAGAAGCTCCTGAGCGTACTCTGCCCAAAGACAGAAACGCAACTGAGAGATAAGTAAACATGTACTTACTCTTTTTGAGTAGGTATAGAAAGTATAGAAAAGTAAGCTCAGAGGGTGGAGGTGGGTGAGTTATTTTTTTCATGCCATGATAATTGTGGAAAATTTTTTCGTTTACATATTTTATTATAATTTCATAATATATATATAGTTGGTGCATAATTATCAGGCGTTTTTAAACAATGTTTATTAGAAAAAAAAGAAACATAACAATTCAACTTTTTTCAAAAATTCAAGATTTTTAAATGATTATTCCAAAGTGTATGATTATCAACACACCTTTTTATGATCTGAAAATAAAATCATATTTTTATTTAAAAAAAGTAAACAAAATGGCAATTTTTATTTAATTATATTATTATAATTTACTAGCAGCATGGCCCAGAGTTGCCTGTGCTTGATTCAAAAATCATACGACTCGTACAGCAATCGCTATCACTTGACTTAAAATATTTTTGCCCTTTCTTGCCTTTAAAGGAGTGCCCTTTGCCATGCTGATGTTGCTACATTCCTTACTTCTTGCCTATCTCACACTGTAAATTTTTTCTAAGCTCTATACTAAACATTAAATCTGTTATGAAAAAAAAACTAAACAAAATGAACAAAAAACGACTCGTAAAAAAAAGGACTCGTAACTGGAAAACCAAATGTAAAAAGAATGTTAACAAATGCTTTTTCACACCCAACCCAGTTCTGTGGAATCAGAATCAACGTTGAGTTTAAGCATGCGAATGAGCCAATTGGAGTAAAGTGCCATGCAGATTTAAATTTTTCCCACTTATGACGTATGCAGCTATCGATTCTTTTTGCATGCTAGTTAATATTCGTATCAGTCAGCTGTTGGTTCTCATGCTGACCAATAGAATCTTCCTGCCTATTCATGTCAGCCAGCTATAGGCTCTCACTCTAGCCAGTAGAAAATGGCTGCAAACTACATGAAAACTGCCGTAGAAGCATGAAAAAATCAATTATTTCCACTATCAATGAGAGTTGGGAAATGCAAAGTCAGTCTTGGCCTTCCCGCTAACTTGAAGCATGTACATTTTGGTGCAAATCCGTCGAAAATTGCAGCTGTGCATTCATTACACACACACACATCCTGCCTTTTATAGATAGAGATTATTATGTTAACTCGCCTACAAAAACGCCTGATAATTATGCACCAACCCAATATATAGGGCGATGAGTAAATTATCGCCATTCTATATTTTTCATTTCGTGCATATGTGTTGTTTGTTTTTTGATTTTGTCAACTGCCCAGTATAGTGGGGTCAGTTGGGCATTATCTCTGAGAAAAAGTACCATAACGCAATTCACTGCACCAGAAATAGGGAAACGACATTCTGTAGTGTACTGCTTGACATTCGCGCTGGATTCTGTGATACAAACATTTCAGAGTGTTTGGAACAAAATAATCTGTACCTTTGGTCACATCTTTCTTCATCCTTCCTTTTATGAATTTCAGCTGAAAGCAGCCAATGAATGCCAAACGTTTCCTTGTAGGGAAACAGTTAATATTACCATTAATGTACTTACCACAATGATACTAAGTGTGATCATTTGCTGACCCTGTCAAATCATTGAAACCCGTTTCGTTCTGATATCCAGTGATAATTATTTTCAACTTTCTACCCATTTTTTCTTCTGGTGAGAATTTTCACGTGTTGTCGAATCTTTTGAACTCCTGAGTATACAATATTTCTGTTTAGTATTTCAGAAAAAAAAAACATGATATATAGCTAACTTTTTTTTTCTCGCCAGAGTCTATCTTTCAAATCTACAAATCAACCATTCACCCTTGGTTGGGGTATTGCTGCCATATATGGTCTAGTGCCCCTTATGTTTGTCTCAAGGTTCATGATAAGATCCAGAGACGGATATGCAATGTAATTGGCCCTGATCTGGCATCTCATCTGCAGTAGCTCTCTCACAGACATGTCGTTGCCTCCCTCTGTCTTTTTTTACAAATATTTTCATGGTAATTGCTCCAATGAGCTGCTTTCACTGGTTCCCAAACTTCATGAATTTAAGCATTCTACTAGGCTGGTATCTCGCTCACACCCTTTCACTGTTAAAACTGTTAAATGTAACCGTCTCTTCTACTCCAATAGCTTCATGTCTCGCACCGCTCGCCTGTGGAACTCCCTCCCCTCTTCCTGTTTCCCTGATAGCTATAATCTGCAACTATTCAAATGTAATGTCAGTTGACGTCTCTAGATGCCCTGATCTATTCCCTATCCTTCTCTTCATCCTTTCCTCTATCACTCCCCTTTGCTCTTGCTCCAACTCTCTGTAACCCCTTGCGTGTTAGTGGCGTCCTGTCTTGCTTGGGGTGAAACACTTAACCCCCCCCCCAAAAAAAAACTAACAACTCGTCGGGGATGGGCATTTGTTAGATTTTTTTTCTTTCTAACCGTAATCATTAAACTTAAACTTATACATATATACCGTACCCTGGAACCATAGGTAGTAATACTTTGTGAGACGAACTTGCTGACCAGTTCTACCTAACAAGCAATTATTGATAAGCTTAGCTTTTTGTATATAGAACAAGTCCCCAATACATCTCATCTTGTGAAACTTTAAAACATTCTGTTACTTTAGTTATATCATCGGTCATAGGAGCAGCTGTAAACATACAATGTGACCCTCACCCAAGTTTTCCACCGACTGGGCAAGGGTTATCCCCACATTGCATTCTGATCCTCAATCTTGTTGGTGTGCACTGAAAGCTGGGGAAAGTCATGCTGCATGCTTACAAGGAAAGATAAATGCTACATCGAGAAATAAGAACGCAAACTTTGTTTCCTATTTCACCCCAAGCAAGGTGATAATGCCAATAAGACACAAAGGCAGAGCCAGATTATAACTTTTTTTGGGCCCCCTAGGCTAATAAAATTATGCCCCACCCTCAAATGGAGCTGCCCTCCAACTAACCTGTACTTGTCTTGAATATTTTTTACTCGCGTTATATTTCAGTGACATAGATTGAAGTAAATTTCTTGCAATTAAATAAACCAGAATAGCTCATTTGTTGATAAAAATATTAAGAAATACCGCTATTTTTCTATTTATTGCAAAACAAATCGGCATATATTTATTTCAACACAACTGTATTTAAAAAGAAAAAATATTTTTGATAACCAGCATTGTAATGACAAAACAATCAAAATAAACACGAATTTGTCATATTTATATCATTTCAATTTACGAAACTATTTAGAAGTTATAACATCTAGACAATTAAAATCATGGCCACTATTTACATTATTCAGACTATTGTCATCATCTTTGTCGCCATATTTATTACAACGTTTCGGCCATTGTACGCTCCGGCCTTCTTCAGGTGGTTGGAATGTTGAACTGAACCCTTTATTTCACTCACTGGGGTAGACTGTTCTAGTTCCATGTGCCATTTCTAATGGATGTCAGTTATCTCCTGTTAATTCCCCTCTGAAAGTTCTCCACAGCCTTAACAAGGTATTCACTCTTTGGGTCCTGTCACTGTATCTAACTAATGCCTTTATCCACTGTACCATGTGTCCTTGAAGACATCTGTGTATGAATTTCTGGGTATTATAAACCTAATGTCTTCAGCAACCATTTTTACCAGTGACCATACCAGTGCAATTTTTGCTGAAGAAGGCCGAGCCTACAATGGCCGAAACGTTGTAATAAACATGGTGACAAAGATGAGGACAATAGTCCGGATAATGTAAATAGTGTACATAATACCTCATCTCAGAAATATAGACAAATAAAATCATAGCGTTATAAAAGCATGAGGGGGTCCTAGCCTGCAGCCGATACTAGCATAAAGAATAATCCGGCCCCTGGGCTCTAGGCTGCAGCTTATACTAAAGGATAATCCGGCCCCTGCCCCTGGGCTCTAGGCTGCAGATTATACTAAAGAATAATCCGGCCCCTGGGCTCTAGGCTGCAGCTTATACTAAAGGATAATCCAGCCTTGTGAGAAGACTTTAAGGAACTGGAAACCCAAACAGGAAACAAAGGATAAACTTCTTCTCCTGTTCAGTAGCCAGGAAGTAGTGAATTGAGCCATAGGCGAACCCAGTTGAATTAATGTCAGTGGAAACGTGGTTAACAATCTAGCTGTATGTAGGTAAGTTCAGTATATTCTGCTGTGGGGTAAAGGGCACCAGACTAGCTACACTGCTACTCGTTGCTACATTGTTGCAGTGGTTTCTGTAGGTTTTTATGGGGTCCGGTTGACAGCACCTACGTCTGTTTCTCAGTTCAGAGTTCTCTTTCTACTAAATTGGCTACCAACCAAGGCTAGTGAGCACATTCTGCCCTGCTATTAACCGCTAACTGGATGGAGAAGAAATAAATTCATACTGTCATGGTGACTTATCTCGGCGACCCAAAAGGGCCAGAGTTGCGTCTATATTTTGCAAAGGAATGTGGAAACGGCGAATCGACGAACTTCGGACGGTGAATCTGACAGCACTTCGTGCTAATTGTGGTGGTGTCGCTTGTAGCCATTTTTATTGGCTGGTTCTGGGCGCTTATTGGCTGCGTGTTGGTTGGGTCAGGTGTATAAAAGCAGGGTACGCTCATTTATCAGGTGTTGAGATTGTCTTTCGAGATGGGGAGTGGCGTATTGGAAATCGAGGCAAGAAGTGTGGATTTGTTTTGCCGAGTGTACCTATTGGACTCGTCCTATCTTTGTTTTTCTGTGTGTGCTTCCAACCAATTTTTACAACACATACCTTTCCCAGAGCATTTTTTGCGAAAGTTAATGCAACAGCTTTGGCTGGAATTTGAACTCTGCACGCGACTTCTGCTATCTGCATCGATAACCACAATGATACATACATAACCCAGTAATAACTGACCAGTACTAAAATAAATAAATAAATAAATAAGACGCAGTATCTCAAGATATAAAAAAGTGGAAAGGGAAGAATTTATGAGTAGATTAAAGTGTTCAGTTTGAAATTCCCTGAAGGTTATCCTAATCAACAGACACTTGAGGAATGTTCGCGAGCACAGCAGTCTAAACACTGTAATAACAGACGAGGATATTACTCCAGCTGTAAATAATGCAAATAAATAAAATGTTTTATGAAACACGTTCATGGCTCCATTCATTGTTGTGAAGTAATAAAGAACTCATTCAGAGAGAATTAAAGTAACCTTTTACCAGACACGTTTACTGGGCATTGCTCCACGGTGAGACATTTCGTGTTTAGTGGAACCAGTGGAAGAATATAATTTCCGACAGGGAAATCTGATTAACTGATCATTGCTTAACTAACACATTTTATCCTGGTGTATTTAATTCTGTTCGATTGGGTAATGATCTGTGGTTATATTGACCACTGTAAATCGTCCGTTAATCACTTTATTTTCATTCATTAGTCAGTTTATAAACGCTTAATAGTCATTCTTAGTTTGTTAGTTTATTGTGTAATAGTCATTACTCTATCCTTTGTCAGCTTATTCATGAGAAATAGTCACTCCTAGTTCGTTAGTCAGCTTATTAAGAAATAATCGTAATTCCTAGATCGTTACTCAGTTTATTCACGAGTAATAGTCATTCCTAATTCGCTAGTCAGTTTATTCGCGAGTAATAGTTATTCCTAATTCGTTAGTCAGTTTATTCACGAGTAATAGTCATTCGTAATTCGTTAGTCAGTTTATTCGCGAGTAATAGTCATTCGTAATTCGTTAGTCAGTTTATTCGCGAGTAAATAGTCATTCGTAATTCGTTAGTCAGTTTATTCGCGAGTAAATAGTCATTCGTAATTCGTTAGTCAGTTTATTCGCGAGTAATAGTCATTTCTATTTCGTTAGTCAGTTTTCCTGGTTTGTTAGTGAGTTTATTGTGTAATACTAATAGTCATTACACGTTCCTTAGACTGTTTATTAAAGAATAATTAGTAATTGTTCAAAAATAGTTTTCGTTTTTTACTCTTTTAATGAAAAAGTCCGACCGTATCAGCGGAAAGAGTGTTGCTCAGTCATACCCGCCTACAAAAGAGGAATGAGGAGGGATGAAAAAAATAATGACCGTGGGTACCGACCCTGTTTTTATGAAGCTGACCCAGTTATGGTTTCTCGTGTCATTCTCAGCTGTTTAGGAAGGAAAATTCAATGGCGGAAACCAGTTTTCTGCGAATCCGAAAACTTAAACCACTTGATGTCAGGTCGGGTCGGGGCAGTGGTATGTCGGTAGATATTAAAAGGGAATAAAAAGGGAGGAGCTTACCCAGCCGGTGGTGGACAGAGGTCCGCGATTTTTGGGCAGGGATTTTTTTTTTACTTTTGCTGAAAATTTTAAAATACTTCGTACAGTAACTGACCTAGTTTTTTTTCGTGTTTTTTTTTTTCTCTTTGTTCTTCAAAAATTCTCAATGCTTCTCAGCGAGGGAAAGATGTATTTTTCCAGTTTTCATTAAGAATCGTTTTTTTTTTTTTTTTTTTTTCTTCCATTTGCCACCCTACTAGGAAGCAAATACAAATAAGGAAAACCTGCCTCTGGGGGTGGTAGCTACGGTGATAATGCGTAATTTTGGTTTCAAGAATTTAACAATCTTCATTGAGATTTTAGAGACGTACCACATACTGATCAAATGCTAAAAATAGTACCCTGTTCAAAATTAGACCCGACGAATTATTTATAATTTGTCTACATGCATAAAATAGGACAAACTTAAAAATAGATATTGCTAACAGTAACACGGTCATCCGTTAATTTTTTGCACTTTGTGTCTGTGTGTGTCTGTAACCCAATAAGGTCGTAGAGGAACCATATGTACTGCAGCCATACCAGTCATGGTGCGTCTAGGGCAAGATAGCTTGGCAGGAGCACAATCCTCTTTACACTGGTTTTTGAATTCAGAGTTTTCCTTCTCCAAGACTGGTTGCCACTTCTAGGCAAGAGGGTCAAGCCTGCCCTGCTGTTTAACTCATAGCTAGAAGATGGATTCATGCTTTTCGCAAGAGGATCAGCTAGAAGTGAACAAAACCAAATTGACTGGGAATTGAACTCTGAATGCCTAACTCACTTTCTATGCTAATATTGGTGGAGTAATGGATAGTGGGTTGGATTGAGGAAGTGGAGAGCCGAGTTCAAATTACATTCACTTACATGCTAATACCCTTGGGAAAGGTATGAAACCCTTTAGATAAAAGGTACTTTGGGTTCTATAGTCTTGGAATCTTCTTCAGAAAGAAATGGCAACCTATCTAGATAAAAAGAAAATTTCAGGACAGACCGGTTCTATAGTCTTGGATGGCAACTGGTCTACTTGCAAAAAAAAAAAAAAATTTAAAACTATTAAAATGGGGGGGAATCTTTTTTGTCAGTCACTCACTCTTCAACACATCACAATTTTCTGAATATGATTATTGTAAAGACTGTAAGTAATGGATACCATCATGCATGACAATTTTAGATTCCATCTGAAAGATTCCTTTAGGTAAACTGAAAGGTAAACATTTCTTCTTCCACCACTATAGATAAATACAGGATTGTTTTTTCTTGGATGGCAACTGGTCTACTGCAGAAAGAAATGGCAACCTAAAAAAAAAAAAAAATTCTAATATCTATTAAAATTAAATCATTAATAATAACTGAAAAGAACTTTTGCATAAATATTTCATCGGGCACTTCTACACTTGTTTTTCTTCCCCACAAAAATGGGTAACATACTATTTTTTTGAATGTGTTTTGATTATGGGGACAAAGACTCTTTTTTCTGAAAGATAATGGATAGATAATGGATTGGATTGAGGAATCAGAGAGCCAATTCAAATTCCATCTGAATCCATTACATTCACTTATGTGCTAATACCCTTGGGAAAGATATGAATCCTCTTCTTCTCCACCCCCAGCTATGAGTAAATATCAGGATAGATTGGTTCTATAGCCTTGAATAGCAACTGGTCTACTGCAGAAAGAAATGACAACCCACTGTGGGAAAAAATCTGCCTTGTCAGTCATGTATCAAAAGATACATGATTGCCTAAGCGTGTATCATGCATGGCACATAACTGACTGATGCTAATATCTATTACGCTATCTGCATATAGAATGGGACAAACTTTAAAGTAAAAAAAAAAAAGTATGTAAATATAGAAGTGGACACTGAAGTCAACACTGTTTAGAGACAGTCTGTTTCATGCTTGAATGCAATCTTCAGGATATTAACATATATAGGATTAATACAAATACAAAATTTGTTACTTATCTGATGTTATATTCAGCACCCCGACTCCAGAGTTTCATGGGTGAACCTTTGTGTAATTGGTTAGTCCACTCATCAAGAGGCTATCAGCAAATATGTAAATATTACCAGGCCCAATCATGGAATTTCAGATTAATATTAACTCAAGGTCCAGGAGGCCATCCCCCAAGCAGTACCTCTCCTTTGGGAGAGGGCTGGAGTCATTACCTAGCCTCTGAGGCATCCTCAATAAGAGAAATGCTTGAGGTGGCTTGAGCAGTTTTTGAATGGCTTCCAAAATCTCCAACTAAACTTGAGCTTGTGTCGTGGACATGTGACACAAGCTCAAGTTTAGTGAGAGATTTGTCATATTGTTGTGGCCTTTTAAGGGCCAGAAAGAAAGACATGGAAAGAAGAAGGTAGGTTCAACAAGTGCATTGAAATAACAGAACATATATATGAAATAAGAGTGTTATTAGTCAGTAGATAGAAGTGTCCGTCTGAACTATCAGGTTACACTGTGTCCCGACTACCTTGCTTAGGAAGTCTTGCAAGTTAGTATTTATGAAGGAGGAAGAGTTCATTCTAACATAGACAGGTCACCATAACACATCTGATTTGGGTGTATGGATAAATACCTATATACAAGATGGGATGGTACTTTTTAAAATCCCATGTTAAGTAAATGATAGGGATTTCTTTTTTTTTTTTCCAAAAATTGCACATCATGTTTGGAAATTTGCATAAGTTAATATTACTTTAGCTGAATTCTTGAAAATTTCATGTGTTGATAGCAAAGTTTATCATGCTTCTGTTCTCTCATCCTTCGCCTGTATCTTCTCATTCTCTTCCTTATCCCTTTGAATCTTTGATGGGATCCTCAAGACAGGAGCTTGGAAATTAGAAGTACTCGGAGAAATGACACATGTTGACAATGAAGATTATCCGTTATACTATACTCTTCTGTTGTCTGTACCTTCTCATTCATTCCTTTATCCTGCCCAAACTGGCCCATTCATGATTCTTATGTAAATATTTTTTAATACTTCTGGTCATCGAATACAAGGCCCAAGAGCCACCCAAGGTAGAGGGTCACTGAATAAGGTAGTTGTAAATACATAAAGGGAGAAAGTAAGAAGTGTGTATTATAGAGATTTTTAGGATAAATAATGATTGGCTTAGACTAGAAGTGGTCAAGATTGCAGTGGTTGGGGAAGCATCAACTTGGGAGTTGGTTCCACAAAATAACAGTTCTGGGGAAGAAGTTGCTTGAATGAAATGTCCTTACTAGTGGAATATTAAGGGAATGAGGACGAGTCAACCCTCTATACATGGCATGGCAGGTCCTATCTGCAAATGTCTGGACTGGTGGAAGTAAGGAATGTAGCTTATCAGACTATTTACCATGAAAATAGTGATAGAGTAGCAGTAATTATGTCTGTGTGGAAAGCGGTTGTAAATAAAGGGTTTGGTTTGAAATTCTAATGTAGATCACCTGAAGAAGGCCAGAGCATACAACAATCGAAGTATTGTGAATATGTCAATAAATCCGAGATAATAGTCTTAATGATGCACTATAAATAATTACAATATCTCATCTGACATAATGGAAATGCTTAATTTTAAAGGATAATTACTGAATGATGTTAGCATCTATCTGCACAGTTAATTCTCTTTAGTAACTCAAATCTCCAAGTTTTTCTTTCCTCTGCTGTGGCCAGCAACTTGCAACTCTTTGGGTCAAGTCACTTTTGGATCACTTAACCAACACTTTGGAGAGTTGAGTTGCCAGGGGGAATCAACTGAAACTGAGATATCCAAAAAAGGTATGGCACATGGAATTTGCACAATCTACCCCCTGTCGACTAAATAAAGAGTTCAGTTTGAAATTCCAACGTATATCACCTGAAGAAGGCCGAAGCATTGTGAATATAGAAATAAAGCTGAGGATAACAGTCTAAATGATGTAGTGTAAACAGTTACAATACCTCATCTCAGAAATATAGGCAGATCCTGAAGAAGGCTGAAGCATACAATGGTTGAAGCATTGTGAATATGTCAATAAAGCTGGGGGATAATAGTCTGAATGATGTAGTGTAAATAATTACAATTAGAAATACTTAATTCTAAAGGATTAATTACTGAATGATGTTAGCATCTGCACAGTTACAATGAAAGCCTGTTCATTCTGCACAGATGTAAACAAATGTCATTTTGATAAAATATTTGGCAAACATGGAAAAATGTGCCTGCAATAAGACAGAATGTAAAAAAAAAACGACGGTTTTCCCATTGACATTGCTTTTATTTTAACTACCTTCACTCTTTGGCAGTGTTTGTTTTTAAAAAGTGATGATTAAAATTGTAATAAAACCTAAGCATATGAAAGTGAATTTATACATTTTCTTTGTTCTTGAGAATTTACTACAAAAATAATAAACACTCTTTATTTAGTAGATTGTTTATTACACTATTATTATTTCAATGCCTGACCACAGCAAAGGGAATGAAAATTTGGAGAGTTGAGTTACTAAAGGGAATTAACCAAAACTGAAATATCCAAAAAATGCATGGCACGTGGAATTAGAACAACCTACCCCTGTCAGCTAAATAAAGGGTTCAGTTCAAAATTCTAACAAATATTACCTGAACAAGGTCAGAGTGTACAACAACTGAAACATTGTGAATGTGACAGTAAGGATTAGGTTTTGTTTGGTTTACGGCATATCAACCTCAATGGGTTATTTAATGTCAACAAGATTTTTATTGCTGGTAATATTTTTTATCTATCTATCTATCTATCTCGGTCTATTTATATCTATCTCAGTATATATTTGTTTGGTTTGTTTTGTTTTATGGCATATTAACCTCAATGGGTTATTTAATGCCAACAAAATTTTGGTTGGTGGTAATGTTTTTCCTTCATAAATCTATTTTTGGTAATATTTGTTTTTTCAAAAATGTATTGTTGGCAATAATTTTTAAAAAAATTATTTCTGGTAATAAAATCTATTTTTACACTTTCATAGTGTTATGATACCAGTTTGGGGGTTAACTATTTGCCCATAGCTGGAACCCTAACAGGTGATACCACCCCGGGTCAGGGTGGATCTGGGAACACCAGCAATTTAGAGATGGTTCCATGCTCCTCAAAACCTCCTGATCAGAGGCCTTGCTGTTGGATGTAGTTTATTGTCTTACCCAGGATGCGGGTGTAGTTTATTGTCATACTCAGGATGGAGTAAGGATCAGGACAACAGTCCAAACAATGTAAATAGTGTAAATAGTTGCAATACCACATCTTGGGATTATAGACAGATCCTGAAGAAATGCCAGAGGATATGGGGGTTGAAAAATTGTGAATATGGCAATAATGTTTCAGGACATCAGTCTGAATAATGTAAATAGTTATAATTCCTCATCTTGGAAATATAGACAGATGCAATTTTTATGCCTTTCAATCTTTTATTCATTGTCTTTTGATATCCATCCAGTAAACTTTGTTTGTTCTGAGCTCTCTTATTGCCTTTCTTCTCCTTTCCTCCCTTGTTGCACCCAATTCTTTCTGAAGGTTATTATTTAAGAATGTGTATGTAGTATAACAGTGAATGGAATAGAAGGTGGAATCAGCAAACTGTGGTCAAGTGGTAGATTCACTTTTACATTAATTGCCCTTTCAAAAGATATTTTTTTTTATTATGCCTCTTAATTCCTTGGGGCACATAGGGCTGTAACAACACCTCTCCAATGAATGTGGTTCCGGGTGACCTTCTTTAGCTCAGCCAATGTAGTGCTGGCTGCCTTCCCAGGGGGTTTTTACCACCTCACATCATATGCTCCATTTTGAAGGACTCTTGGCCATGTTGTTGTTTGAACACATCATTGAGGTTTCTGTAACAAGCTAGTTTTTGAGTAGGTTGTTAGCTTGCTGCAGAATCTCTAACCTGAATGACCATGGCGTGTCTTTCATCTGGCTTCTACCCAACAGGCCTGCTGAGCTTGATTGGACCTGCTAAGGGCTGAAGCCCCTGCTTACATAGCCCTGGGGGTTGTTGAAGCACGCAAGCCATCCTAATACATGAAGGTGATACACCATCAGGACAGTTGGAAAGGTATGAATCCATTTATTGGCTCTAACAGCTTATGGACTAAATAGTAGTGTAGTGGGGCCTTTCTAACCTTGTACAGCAGCCAGTCAAATTAAAACTGGAGAAAGTAATGTCAAACCATTATGCTATTTTTCCTTAGAAATCATGGAAGTTCATGGATAATAAAAGAAAGGAATCTGTGGAGAGTCATGACCGCCTACATCCTGAAGGAACCTTCTTTCTTTAGGTGCCATGTGTGTCACACCCATTGGAGGTCATGTCTCTTTTCAATTAATGATTGAATTGCTAGAAGAATTCCCACAGTAGGCTGCTGTTACTTTTGGTAGTAGACCGGCTGCCAACCAAGGCCGCAGGACCTGATCTGTACAGCTAGTAGCTGGGGGTAAAAGAGATATGTTGCGGACCAGTTTATGCGCTTACCAACTTGTTTCAGGTGTTTGTAACGTGGGTATTTGAAATTTGGAATAATCCCCATCTTCTGAGATACTCATGACAAAATGGCAAACTTGGGATGCGAGTCCACATAAAGGAAGGACAAGAATCAATATAATAACCAGTACAACAAATGATAATGTATTAACAATAAAGGCTTACAAGTGACAAAGATGTGTGCATTAAATGAATGTGAAAACCATTTAGGTCCAAAGTATGTGGAGTGAATGTGTGTTTGTATGTATTGTTCATGCATTTCCTAAAGGGAACGCATTCTTCGCAAGAGGTTACATGTTGATGAATAAGCAAATGAGAAGAGAATCAGAAAAATATTACAGAATATTTATAGTCCTGAGAGCGTCTCCTATGAGCAGTTTTGAAAATTAGGAAGAGGTAACCCGACAGATGGATTCATACCTTTCCCAAAAGTATTTGCACAAAAGTGAATGTAATGAGCTAAAGTTGAAATTGACTCTCTGATTTCTCATTTCTAGCTCTTATCCAAGCTTACAGCACCTGGAACTCTCAAGTGGTCACCCTTCTAGGTACTGATCAGGCTTACTCATTGCTTAAATTTGGTAATTAAATGAGAATAGATATTTCAATGTGTTATGGCTGTAAAGAATGACATTTAAAAAAAAAATGAAAATGTGGGTTTTCGGTCAAAAAGTATAACTGGTTCCCGCTCACAAGAGCTGGAAATTGAACAGATACTACAGTTTAGTCCTGAACTAACCTTTGTATTTCTATAGAATTGATTTTTTATTTGATGTTTAATAAATCTAATTCAGTCTGGCACAATGCCACATTGGTGTAAATGAGAGCAGGAAAACGTTTATGTAGATATTCTAAATTGGGGAGGGATTGTCTGGCTTGAAAATCAACATTTTGACTGAATTTCAAAGCAGATAATTTTTTATACCTGATGTAAAAAAAAAAAAAAAAAAAAATGCAACTCCCTTAACCATCAAACAGGTGTAAGGCAAAATTAGAGTGGGAATATTGTTGCAACACAGTCTTCCAAGTAGAAAAATCTTTTGCTTTTAAAAATCAGCATGAAAAGATTCAAGCTTTTATTGGTTAATTTGCAGTGTAACTCCTGCGCTTAGTTCTCATTAAAAGTTTCCAGAATACTTGCATTTAGGTGTAATTGTACATGCAACATTTGAATCTGGCTTGATAAATTTGGTAAAATCTACCATTTTGGAGTTACCGACAGTGAAAGTTTGAATTCATTTGTGTCCTGGGAAGCCGTTATTGGCGTTGTTTGCATACATTCGCTACAGAATAGCTATCACTGTAGATATCATTACGCAAACTGAGCGTGTCTATGTAAATAGTTCTCGTGCACTGTAATTGAGACAAATTTAGGCAAGAAAGATCAGTCCACGCTTAGCTTTCCATAGTCTTCCGTGTTTAGCTTTCCACGGCAAATGTACACAAACAATGACAGTAATGGCTGTCACAAACAACATGAATGAATCTGAACTTTCACTGTTGATAACTCCAAAACGGTTGATTTTATCAAATTTATCAAGCCAGATTTAAATGGAGCATGTACAATTACACATAAATGTAAATATTCTGGAAATTTTTAATGCAAACTGAGCACAGGTGTTACACTACAAATTAACCCTTTTATTTGGGTTTGAACAATCTCAGCCACCATAATGTTCAAATTCAAATCCTGTCGGAGGGTACATATTTTTTTCTAATGAGATTTCTCGGATATTCAGGCCGGTAGATGGAAATAAATAAATATACTGTTTAATCTAATAAATAAATAAAAACATATCCATTAAAAATAACATTTAAGCAAATAGAAAATATGTCTGCTTAATAAATGAAAAATCCATTCCTAAAACTTGTCTTTGTTTACGTTATGACATGAAATAGAGCAGAAATGTATATTTCAAGAATTGGGAAACATCCATGTTCAAGAGCATTATTTGTGCTTTGCTTTGGCCAGTTGGTCTTTCATGGCCGAGAGGTCAAAGCATGTCGGATCTAATGACTATTTCCTCAAGGGGAACTGTGTTCAAAAGCATTATTTGGGCTTTGCTTTGGCCAGTCGGTTTTTCATGGCTGAGAGGTCAAAGCATGTCAGATCTAATAATGGTTTCCCCTAGGGGACGCAGGTTCAAATCCTGCTGGAGGGTGCATATTTTTTCTGGGAATGGGAAATTTCAGCATAGCCCATTTGGGCATAGGAATTTTTCAGCAGAAGGATGATTAGGTGTGAGATTATGACTTTGTCGTTATAGTCAAATTTGCTCTCTCTCTCATTTAGTAGTCAAATTAGTACTTTGTCATTATATTCAAATTTGCTTGAATAGTCCAATTTAAAAAAAAATGTAGCTGGAGGTATTTTTATATTATATTTCCTTCAGTTCAGCTTGATATTTTTCAGTCATCAAAGCCATTTTGTTTTAAATGGAAGCAAATATTTTATCAAAATGTTGAAGAAACAAAATGATACATGATGGATACCTTCTTATTTTTGACACAACGAGCAAAAGAGAGATCCTGAATTAAATAACAATATTTGTAATTTAATTTTTTAATTTACATTATTCCATTAGTGTTTTAATAGGATCCTTAATTCCCTAAATGAATAAAAAGTCATATTGAAATTAGATGTTTTCAATGCTTTTATTCTTTTTTTGGAGGTTGCCTCTGGTCAAAGACAGTGATGCTATGTTGAATCACCCAATTATTTTTCTGATGCTGAATAGGTGATACCAAATGGGTGACACCGAAACGTAACAAACCTATTTTTTTCTAACAAGATCTCTTGAATATTCAGGCTGGTAGATGGAAATAAATAAATATGCTGTTTAATAAATAAATAAAAACAGAGCATCTACTCTGAGAATCCATTAAAAATAACATTTAAAAAATAAATCAAATATACATGGTATTTGAAAAAATTTTTTCAAACAGCATAATCAGAATAACAGATTTTATTTTAGTAAATTTACTTAATTTATTTAAGTGAATCTACACTATTGTGGACGAGCGTGATTTACATCAAATATAAAAAAACGATGCTGTTTTCTTTCAAGAGCGATTCAGCATACTTTCATATGCATGCTAACAATGACGTTAAAAGAACTGGCAATAAAATTCAATCATTCCCCATAAAAGCTTAGAAGACCTGCAGCACTTTTGTGATTTAGCACACGCCTGATAAGAGTTATTTAGAAAGTTGCTGAATTTGAGAAATCGCATTGTGTTGCCATCTGCCTTCAAGTCAAAACAGCTCTGAGGATGATGATTATATGAACACTTGACTTATTTTGTTTTACCTTAACTCTGTTGTTTTTTTGGTTTTTTTTAAATTAGATTTTACAAATTTCAACTATGTTTTTTGTTTGCTCTAAGATTTTCATATCCCACATTGTATCAACACTGGTTTGGTAAGAACAGGTGATAGACTGAAGTAACTTGATTGTTTATTAGCCACAGGGAATTCTTGTAGATCATGGCACTTTAGATTGACTCTGAAACGTAATATATTCATTTGTTTGAAAATTTGTTTCCTACCTCCTCCCCCGTTTCAATAACAGTTTAAGGACTGGTGATATGCTGACGTAGTTTGGTTGTATATTAACTACAGTGGGTTCTCATTGATCATAGCACTTTAGGTTGACTCGTTAAACATAACAAATTTTTGAGACAGATCTGGCAACATTTATACAATCTTTGGACAATTTTGTGATCCTCATCAAATTGTTATTTACATTAAGTATATGAAGGCTTGAGTCTTTTTTTATCTTAAATGTATCATTTTTAAAAATTAGATTTTACTAATTTCAACTCTGTTATAAGATTTTCATATCCCACATTGTTTCAACACTGGTTTGGTAAGAACAGGTGATAGACTGAAGTAACTTGGTTGTTTATTTAACCACAGGGAATCCTTGTAGATCATGGCACTTTAGATTGACTCTAAAATGTAATATATTCATTTATTTAAAGATTTCTTCCCTACTCCCCTTGTTTCAATACACATTTAAGGACCAGTGATATACTGAAGTAGTTTGGTCATATATTAAAAACGGTGGGTTCTCACAGATCATAGCACTTTATGTTGACTTTCTAAACGTAACAAATTTTTAAGACAGACATGGCAACATTAATGCAATCTTTGTGATCATCATCAAATTGTTATTTACGTTAAGTATATGATGGCTCGAGTCTTTTTTACCTTAAATGTATCAATTTTTAAAAATTAGATCTTACTAATTTCAACTCTGCTTTTGTTTGTTACAAGGTTTTCATATACCACATCGTTTCAGTGTCAGTTTCGTAAAAACTGATGATAAACTAAAATAACTTGTTTGTATATTAATCACATTGGATTTTTTTTGCAATTTAAATCTTCATCTGAACAAATTATCTTCACATTTTAATAAAATGGCATTTTCCAGGTCAAAATTGTGATCACAAATGTTTTGCTGACATATCAGTGCATTGAGTCTTTCAAATTTAAATATATATTTACATTTTTATTAAGTATAGTTGATTCTGATACAAGGCTACATTAGAGTTTGAGGATTGAGAAGATTGTGTTGTGCCATTTTTTTTAGTATGGAGAACTTGTAGATCCTGTAGACTTCTCTGTAGAGTGTAGTGCCACTGCCTCACCATGCTAGGTATTGCTGCTATGGACTTGGAGTAAGTAGGATTTTTTTTTCTGGAGGTGGGGTTGCTACCTCCATGCCCTGACATTTTTTTAATTCAGAGTTGTATTTCTCTTAGACTGTTTGCCAGCCAAGGCTATAGAGCCCAGTCAGCTCTGCTATTAATCACTAACTTGAGAAAGAAGAGAGGGATTCATATGTTTCTAAGATATTGTGAAAGTGAGCACAATGGCCTAAGCTGGAATTTGTACACCAATTCGACTTTCCATATTACACATTCTTGTGGAGTATTTACATTTTTTTTTTTATTAATGTTCTCCCAATAAAAGGCCTAAGAGCCACTCAAGGTAGAGGGTTACTGAATGATGATGTTGTATGAGCGTAAGAGGAGGGAGTAAGAAATGCTGTTTATAATCTTCCTAAAACCAAATCATGTTCCGGTTCATATTACACAAATTTCCACCACTGGCCAGATGTCAATGATTCAAAACGCAAGACTGAAGTAAAAATTCTGTCAACTGCACATCGGCTCTGCACATAGCTTCTGTTTTACTTACACAGTCAAAGAAAAATCCCACCTAAAGAGACAAAATAAAAATTTGAGCTGATCTGAGCCTAAGAAAAGGACCTAAAAGAATATTTACCAAGCACGGCTGTTCCTTCAGGACATTAGTGATCATGGCACTCCAGTTTCCTGTCCTTTGTAACTTTTAATAAATTTTGTTTTTTTGTTATCTTGAAGGTTTTTTTTTTTGTTATCTTGATTGCAGTGATTGGGAGGGGGCATCTGTCATTCTTGCCTTCAATCTTTCCTGTGTGTATCAAATTTTCCAAGTTCTCTTTCCTCATCATGTGACCTAGAAATCTCTTTCTTTATAAACATCCTTTTTGTTTAATATTTTCTCTAAAAAAACTTTGTCATTGCTTACATGTTCAGTTGATGATATTCCCAGCATCTTTTTATAGAACCACATTTCTGTTGCTTCACGTTTCTTCTTCATATATGAGGAGATTGTCCAGCATTCACTGTCATATAGGAGGACTGATATTATGTAACACTTCAGTGCTCTTTATTTTGAATCTAACAAAATTTTCTTAGCACATCAAAAGGCTGAATGCAAGGGAAGAAAATTGTGCTATTTCTAAGTGGAAAAGGCTTGCCTACTTTGAAAATCAAAATTTGAAATCACGTTTTTTTTAAACACTGGCTAAATATCATTATTTGTTTTCAAGAATTTTTATAAACTCATTACATTTTTTTATTATTTCCTGTGTAAGGAAATCATGTCAGCTGCATATTTTCACTCTCTCTTCTGAGAGGTCACAGAGGCTTGGAAAGAATCTCTTCCTGTAGCTGAATAAAGGAGGGGTAAACTCGGTGGGGATGGGTGGGAAAGAATAAAAAAAAATAATGGGTGGGACAGAATATGCAAAAGGAAATCATATGGAAAAAGAATGGTAATGGTAATATTAGCCATTTCCTTATAAGGAAACATTCAGCATTCATTGACTGAACAGCATTACTGTCAGTTGCCATTTTTAAAATCTTTCTGTTAAAACAGTTTTTTCAGGAAAATAGATTCCTCAAGTCCAGTAACTGTTATTGCGCTTTCCAACTGTCACTAATTTGCATGTATCGTCAAAAACCTGAATAAAAAGTGAACTGCACAGACGAGTGGCAGAGTGACTCATGGTCTTTGACTTGTTCAAGACTGGGCTTTTTATCTACCTTAAGCTATTTTGACAGATTAAATTTCTTCCATTTCATCATGGACAAAATATTTGACTATCAAATAATTATAGAGTCTGGTTGTATGGCTACAGATGAACCAGTTACATAATGGATTCAACATGTTGGAATGATATGTGACCTTTGCAAGAGAACTGACATTGAGTGCATATTGCTGCTGCACCTGAGAGACGGCACTGTTGTCATATACCAACAACTAGACATAAAGGAGAAGGTGTTTTTGTGGTACATCAAACGGGTTGTCATAGCTGTCTAACCTCCAGACTCATTTGTTGCATACAACCAATTTGTAGCGCAATGACTTTTCCTGGAAGAGATGGTGAATGAGTATATAGCAGATATGCAACGATTTGATCTTCTTGTTGGAGAACAGCAGATAGCCTGTGCATTCATGTTAGGATTGCCACAGGACCATAAAGACCATTGTGGCCAGGAAGTAGTGCACTGGCATATTGTGACACCCAAGAACAATGTTTCCCCTTCTTCAGCTCCAGCAAACATGATACATTCAAACACAATGTCAGAATCAGGAAGATTTATGCTGTCCTCCCACCTTAACCACTGGACGAATGAGAGACATACATGATGGGGGATCTTGTCTGGGTCAAAGTCCCAAAAGGTAGATTTACTGTAAGATTCAAATTGTGCTGCATGACTGGAGTCAGCAGTCAGTGTAAGTTGATGCAGTTCTATATCACATAAAAAATGTACATCCCTTCCCAGAATTATACTCATCAGAAAATGAGAGTAGCTCAGAGGAAAAAATGAGGCTGATCAAAGTAGGATCAACCGTGCCAGAATCCAATGAAGATTCATCTGTGAACAAATCACCTGCAGATGAACCAAGCAGGATCCTTGTCACCAGCTGTTGTGGGGGCTTCATACAAGAGTACCTCATAAACTCTGAGATAAACAAGTTGGAGATGTCCACTCAGAAAGTATATGTGTCATAAGTAACCTGTACCCAGATGTACTCTTCATGAGATCAGGAGTGGGGAGGTGGGAGAATGGCGACCAAGAAACTCTGACTTACCCAAGGCTAAGAGGTCACAATATCTCACTTGCCCAGTTGGAGCTGCCATTTGCAATTTAGTCAAAGCACATATGTGGTTCTTTGCTCTTTTAAAACTCTTGCTTATTTGCATGTGTGATCAAAAACCTGAATAAAATGTGACCTGCACAGATGAGCAGACAGAATGATTCAAAGAAATTAACTTGTTCAAGACCGGTCTCTTTGTGTTTATCTCTCCTAGTTCTTTGTTTTTAGTATCACTCGGTTATTGCTTGTCATATTTCTGCTGAATCTAAAGTACATACTGCCTGGCTCAGGGATTGAACTCACAATTACTATGTTACCAAATTTGAAAACCAACTTTTTAATCCATTAGAATATTGTCCCACACTCTCGAAAGTTGGGGACTGGAAATTTGCTGATCTGTCAATTTAAAATCTTTGAGCCTGGAGATTGAATCTTTAACTTTGAAAAAAAAAAACAGGGAGGAACAAAAGGATTTCAAAAGCAGCCACAAAATGTTTATTTACAAGACTAATTATATATTTACAATATTCTAAAAATTAATAAAATTAAAACTAATGCAATGCAATATTTATCATTTAGCAATTTGTAAGGAAATAAATATGAAAACAATTTTAGTTCATAAATTTATAAACATTTATTAAATTATTAAAATATGTGAATCAACTGTAAGGAAATCCTTATTATTTACCATTTTATACAGTTTGAATCAATTGACAATTAGCCAATGTTTTGCCAACCATTCCAATAAAAAATCTAATAGTGTTTATTATTTTTGTTGTCAATTCTCAAGAACAAAGAAAATGTATAAATTCACTTTCAGATGTTTAGGTTTTATTTCAATTCTAATCATTGGTTTTTAAAACAATAAACATTGCTGAGGAGTGAAGGTATTTAAAGAAGTGGTGTCATGCGTAAAACTACGCTTTTGACATGCTGTTTTATTGTGGGCACGTTTATCTATGTTTGTCCTTTTTTTTATTATCTGTCAATTACCATGCAATGTTTATTGTTTTAAAAAAATGATAATTAGAATTTTAATAAAATCTAAACATATGATGAAAGTGAATTTACACATTTTTTGTTCTTGTGAATTTACAACAAAAATATTAATCACTATTTATGAGATTGTATATTTATAAGAATAATTTTATCTTTACAACGTCCTAAAAACTAAGACAAAACTAATGCAATATTTATCATTTACCAATTTGTAAAGAAATAAATATGAAAAGAAATTTTTATTTATAAATTTATAAACATTAAATTATTAAAATATGTGAATCAACTATAAAGAAATCTTTTATTTACCATTTTATAAAGTTCAAATCAATTGACAATTAGCTGATGTTTTGCCAACCATTCCAATAAGCAATGTAATAAATAGTGGAAATAATGTAATGGAATAACCTGCCCCCCCCCGCCCCCACGAGTGACTACACTATAGGTAGTAACTACCTATAAGTATCTGTAAGTCAATGGACTACAGATTCTAGTTGGAATCTTTTCCAGCTGTGCTGGTCAAACTCTCTGCATTCGGACAAGGAGGATCCCCAGACGAGGCTATGTCGAAGGGCAGAGTCTCATCTCGGGGAAACTACTACCCGACTTCATTTTATATGGGTTCTACAAGAAATTTTTGGCTGAGCCTATAGGCTCGGATACCCCACATTAAACTCGGCCTAGTACTACATCTGATCACATGGGGAGGTTAGTAAATACACTAGCTGGAATCTGTTGAGTACGACTTGGACTTACGCGAGAACTACTGACCTTTCAATAGTAGCACTCCCTACTGGATTGACTTGCGATGTCCTTGTGCATAACTGTTACCTTTATGCTTATTGTATTGGCTTTTACAATAAACCTTTACTTATTTTATCCACCGTGTTTTCAAGTATATATTCTTATTAGCATGGAATATAACAGGAAATAAACAATTTGATGAATAACGTTTATTATTTTTGTTGTCAATTCTCAAGAACAAAAAAGAATGTATAAATTCACTTTCAAATGTTTAGGTTTTATTACAATTTTAATTATCAATTTTTAAAACATTGCCAAGTTCAAATAATAGCAGTGTCAAGGGAAAAACCATCCTTTTGACACTTTGTTTTTTTTTGTGGTCATGAAGGCCTAAGTTTGCTGAAAAATGTCAACCTAGTAATAATTTAACTGAATAATGGCCTGAAACAGTAAAGCAGTTCTCATGCCAAATGAACAGGAAGTATTTTCTCTTAGTAGCTTCACTAAAAGTAAAGAAAACCCAATGATTTATTTACAAGGATGATATGTCCCAGATAGGTATATATTTGTTCGAAGTAGCAAAGTGGTTTTGAACTACTGTAACCGGGTAGGACAATCTAGCAGGTAACCATAATGGACTGGTCCTCATTGTAGTGGTAGGCAGTTGGCATAGTCAATAGGCGTTGTCATGTACCTCCACATCAGTCTGTATTTATGGCTGACACCAGCCAATCATATTACTGTGAGGGGGAACCCAGGTGTATGCATATTCATTACATCAAAAGAGAATCTTATAAAAACTAGCAGACTTAGCAGAAGGCCAACACTTAACAGTTCACCAGAAGGCATTATTCAAAAACAGGGGGATAAAGAGCTCAAAACTAGGAGATGCCCAGCACTGTCAGGAGAGCTGATAGGTTATAACATTTTTGTTACTGACTTTTTTCCTCTGGTTTGCACACCAGCCACTTTTCTTTCGTAGAGTCTAAGCTCAGATAAAAAGAGGGGAAATGGTGGTCGGAAGATGGTTCAGAAACTTGTAGCGTGGAGAAAGCTTGTCTATTTTGAAAATCAGCATTAAAAATCCTAGCTTTTATTAGTTACTTTGGAAAATAATGTTCAATTTTAGAATCAACTTTTATTCCTGATTTAACATATTTAAACAATGTTTAACTCAGTCAAAATAGGAACCTGGATCATTTATACATTCCTGCCATCAAGTTGCAATATTTGAAATTTCTAAGTCACATAATGAGGAAAAGGGGCTTAGAAAATTTGACACTCCCAGGACATGTTGAAGTCAAAACAGACTGATTAAAGCAGAGAATAACCCCTGCCTAACAAGCTTTTGTAAATGGTTGGCAGAACATGGATTAGGAGTGATAGCAAAAAAAAGAAACACTACTAAGAGCTACAAAGGACAGGAAGTTGTGGAGAACACTGATCGCCCACGTCCTTGAAGGGGCACGGCAGATATTCTTAATTTATGTAATAAAACAATTATGATTTCAAGTTTAGTTGGGTGGTAAAAGTTGATTTGGTATGAGGTTAAGGGAGATAACTCAATACTTAATATGATAAAGGTTCAATAGTTTTGAGAACATATTATTTGACTGTGTGGAGAATAATGTCCAGTTTTAGAATCAACTTTCATTCCTGGATTATTTAAACAGTGTTTAAATCAATGAAACTAGGAACCCTGAACATGTATAGATTTCTGATATTTAAGGTCTAAGGTTATTTATGCTTTTATGATAAAACTCTCAAGAGTTGGATGCCAAGAAATCGTTGAATGCCATTTCTGCCTATTCTTTGCAATGGAATGTCTTTTGATGTAAAAAAAAATTCTTAACATGCTTGAAAAAGTGGTATTCATTGGGTGGGAGCTCTGGGGAATATGGTGGGTGTGGCAAAGTCTCATATTCCAAGTTGGTGAGCAATCTACAGTGTCATCCTGACAATATGTGGCCAAACTTTATCATGAAGCAGAACTGGACTTCATAGATTAACCAGTACTCGTTGCATTTTACTTACCAGAATATATATTTCATCAAGATACTGGCAGTAAACTTTGGCAGCAATACTCTGGTTTGATTCCAGAGAGCTATACTGAATAATGCCAATGGCAGACCACCAGACAGTCACTGTAATCTGTTGGTGCAATTTTGGTTTTAGAAAGTGTTTGGGTCTGTCATCATGATAAAGCCATTGAGCTGATCATTTAAGATTGTCATAAAGGATCCATTTCACATCAAAAGTCACTGTTCCATCAAGAAATGAATTATTCAAAATGAGAGAAAGTATCACTGTTCCAGATTGTAATCAATGAAAAATTCAAAACTTTTAAATGGGTCTTTTTATATATATATAATATATATATAGTGCCACGATTACATAAATTTAGGCATGCTACAAAATTGGCATCTAGGTCCCACCCTTATACTGTTGAAATAGTTAAAAAACTTTTAAATGGTTTCTTTTTTATATGCCTGTGTAGCTCCTTTTTCATTTATTTGCTTCCTGATAACAATAATTTCAAAAAATTTTAATGCAACGTCACTATTTTTATCTTCTTGAATCCTGTTCTTCTTTTAAATTTTTTAATCTACCCCTATAACCAGTCTTTTCCTTTCATTCTCTGTTATCCCTGTTGAAATAGTAAAATGTGAAATGCAAAAAAAAAAACTTTGCTTTGGCAGTGATGCTCTGGTTTGAGTTTAATTTTCCAACCACCAGACAGTCACTGTAATCTGTTGGTGCAATTTTAATTTTAGATAGTGTTTGGGTCCTTCATGATCAAGCCATTGAGCTGATCATTTAAGAATAAGATTGTAATAAAGGATCCATTTCACATCAATCACTTTTCAAGAAATGGATTTTCAAACTTCACAGATACAGCATTGAACACTTCAAATTTTACGATTTTATAAAAACATTTTAATTGTTTTTTTTTTATCATTATCCTTAATCCACCTTAAGTCTTTTTCTCTTCTTTACCTCTCCTGCCTCCCCCCTGCATAGTAGTGGCATTCCTTTTCTTTGCTTGGGAATATATTTAAAAAAAATGTTGAACATTTCTGGACCTTGTTGATGGACTAGTGCTGGCCACCTAAACTGTATATGCATTTCATCCATTTGCAGGTAGTCACCATAATCTTGCAATTTGGGAAAAATTCTTTGTCAAGATCAAAAAAATGATTATTTATGCTGAGGCGAATGAAGAAAAACTCCATTAACCGAGTAAATTCAAGCTCTCCCAACTATATTTCAATTGATCCTTCCTGAGTTTGATTCCAAATCACATATGCCCTGAATAATGCCCAAGAATTGCTTGGGAGTTGTTTTAGACAATAAGTTTGTGAATAATTCATTGTCCATGTCCCATAAATTGCGCCCATGTTTTAGAATGTTTGTCCTTATTGGATAAAAATGCGATCAAGTCCCCCCCTCATTCTTTTTGAGCTGATCATTTAAGAATAAATGGAATGCTTTAAAGGATCTCATTTCAACTGCAGTAGCACAAGTCAAATGTTCCATCAAGGCAAATGGACCATTATTCAAACTTCACAGATACAGCATTGAACACAGATACAAAGATAACGATTTTATAATAAACATTTTAATTTGTTTTTTTTTTATCATTAGTAATCCACCTAATACCAAGTGACCACATTAACTCTTATTTAGATTTATATAATCTATAACCCCTGCATACTGGATTTGGCATTTCCTGTCTTCCTTAAAAATGCTATTTTAAAAAAACCTAAGCTGAACATTGTCAGGAACAGAAGGTGAGGATCTGATTTGATGGACTGCAGGCATTTTGCTCGTCGTCCCACATTTTGCTAAACTGTATATCAGTTGTCACCCTAAGGATACCTTTCATTTCATCCATTTGCAGGTACCTGGTCCGTCCATAATCTGTTGGTCAAATGGCTACTTATTTTGAAAACTTTTTCTATTCTTTGTCAAAGATCAAGCCACTGAGATGATTAAGGAGCTTTATATCATTGCCAAAAGGATTCAAATTTACACAACTTGACAAATTATGGCGTTTTCAAAAAGTGGTCAGTTGATGTTTTTGAGACCCAAATTTATCATCGCATGATAACGCCCCAGGATCAGGACAAATTTCCAAGATTTTTAAAGGATCCATCCAACTAAGTGCTTTTTTTTTTTAAAAATTTAAAGTAGAAATTAACATTTTATTCTTTTTGGTTTCAACCAAAACCAGTTTTGTGAATAACTCATGTGCCACATTGCCAAAAGATCATTCAAATTAGATCCTTTATGTCATTTAATAAGTTTCTTCACCTTTGTAAATGAAATTTTTTTAAAAATTAAAGTAAATGGGTTTTACATGTTTCAACCAAGTGAATAATTTTCAGTCCAAAGTCAGGATTTTGGAATGTAATGTAAAAAAATGTTTAATGTTTGTATTTGAAGAAATTTGAATGAATAACCCGTTTCTTGATCGATCTAGCAATAACTGGTAACTACACTGCGTGCCAAATTATTATCGAACACTGACCTAAAGTTTTGAAAACTCTAGCAACACTTGATGGGCCAGATAGATGGTGCAAAGGCTGCGTAATGAATGGACAGAATCGCCATCAGCTTTTGAGACACTTACAAGGCAGTGGAGGCATAATGATCTGGGGTGGTATTATTAGAAAAACATTAGTGGGCCCATGGAGAGTACCAGATGGCGTCAAAATGACTGCTGATACATACATAGCATTTATGAAGGAGCATCTTGAACCGTGGATGAAAAGGCAAAGAGTTGCCTTCAGAAGGGCCATTGTTTTTATGCAAGATAATGCTCCCTCACATGCTGCTCACAAGACTACTGAATATTTGAAACAGGCTTCGATGGACCTCGAAATATGAAGTGGCCAGCAAATTCTCTGGATTTTAATCCAATCGAAAACCTTTGGAGCATCATGAAGTGAAGACTGTATGCCAACGGATGAAAATTTCATTGTGTGAAAATTTTGTGTGAATTGATTGGACAGTTTTTGAAATATTAGAAAAAAAAGTTTTCTCAATAATAATTTGGCATGCAGTGGATCAAGGCGTTAGATCCAGTGACAGACCCAAAGAGTGTGAGTTCAATACCCGGTTAAGGCAGTGGAGAACTTTCAGAGGGGAATTAACAGGAGATAACTGATACCTGACATCCATTAAACATGGCACGTGGAACTAGAACAGTCTACCCCAGTAAGTTAAATAAAAGGTTCAGTTTGACATTCCAAACACCTGGAAAAGGCCGGAGTGTACAATGGCTGAAACGTAATAAATATGGCGACAAAGATGAGGACAATAGTCCGAATAATGTAATGTAGGAAATGAGAAATATTGGAAAAGTGTAAAATAATCCAAAATATATCAATCTTGAAGAACATAACTGGCATCCATTAAAAAAAACATGGCACGTGGAACTAGAACAGTCTACCTCAGTGTGTGAAATAAAGGGTTCAGTTTGACATTCCAACTACCTGAAGAAGGCAGGAGCTTACAATGGTCGAAACGTTGTAATAAATATGGCGACAAAGATGAGGACAATAGTCTGAATAATGTAAATAGTGTACATAATACTTCATCTCAGAAATATAGACAGAAACTTATACCCATCTAATGTAATTATAAATACTTTGATTTACACCATTGTGGCTTACAAAAGGTTTCATATGAATGCTTTAGGTGGTAAAAACATTATATATATATATATATATATATATATATATATATATATATATATAAACACATTTTATCTTTCCATTTCATTGCCATGGTGACAGACATGGCAACAATTATGCATGTTTATTTTTGTAAAGGTTCTACAATACGATATAATTGGTTTGGAGGTTGTCTTCCTACAAACTGAGTGCATGGATATTTTTGTAATGACTTTTGAAATATTATACATTTGGAGGTCATCTTTTTACATAGTGCATAGGTATTTTTGAAAAGGTTCTGCAATGTCTTTTGAGATATTATATATTTGGAGGTTGTCTTCTTACAAATTGAGTTCATGGATATTTTTGTAAAATGTTCAATTTAGCAAAATGTTAACACAAATAAAACGGAACCAAAACTCTTCCACCTCATCTCCTCAATATCACAAAATCTATAAATAAATCCTGTGGATGCAGTTATAACATTTTATTTCTTTGTACTTTTTTAAAGGTTCTGTATACATAGTATTTCAGCCAAGTGTTCTCTGATCATCATCAGGTGTTCATTATTTGGCTGATATGGGATATCAGTTGATTGTGTTACTTTGTCTCTGTGATGCCAATTCTTGTTTCTTTCTTCTGAACCAGTTCTTCAAGACCTGAAATGATCTGTATCATTTATAACAACCAACAATAGAAGAGTAGTTCAAAATACGTGTACATTAACAATTACTCATCTCTAAAATGATATACAAAATTATCAAAAGTGGTACAAACCCGCTGTTGGAATCATTGAATACAAAGGCTCCAAAAATACACCATTGTTGTCCTTCATGTTGGTGGCATGGTGAACATAGAAATTGGCTTAGTATATGTTACTGCCACCTTTGTGCATGCTGAGGCTGTGTAATGGTTAGCAAGCCTGTCTCGCTAGAACAATTATGAATGAGTAGTGGGTTCGATCCTCATTGGGTGCCCCATACTTTTGGCCTTGTGCCACATCTAAGCTACACTTGGAAAATCACTATTTGGGCACCTCAAGGTAGTGTAATGGTTAGCCAGCTTGTCTTGCTAGAAAAATTATGAATGAATAGTGAGTTCGATCCTCACTGGGTGCCCCATACTTTTGGCCTTGTGTCACATCTGAGCTACACTTGGAAAATCACTGTTACTGCCACCTAGTTATGTGTTCAATCCCCGAATCAGGTAGTAAAACAAATTCAGCAGGAATGAACAAGGAATGGCATCCCAGGGACAAAATAACACTCTAATTAACAGATATTCCATTACCAGTTAAACAGTGGATATCTGATGAAGGCCAGAAGCTACTTGTTCGAAACATTGTGTCTCTGATAGCATTTATAACAACCAAAATGAGAACATTAATTTGAAATAAGTAAAGTATATTTACAGTTCAGCCAGTCAGTTAAGTGTCATATGCAGTAGCATGCAGAAGGTGGGGAGCAGAGGGTACGTCAGGCCCAGGGCATCCATATCAGGGGGGTATACAATCAAAGAGAGAAATAAAAAAATTTAGTTTTTGAAATTTGAAATAAAGTGTTTATTTCATGTTTCTTCTGTTTTTACATATTTAAAATGTCTTCTTTCTCACATTCCTTAGTACTATCCCCCCTCATACACACCTACTTGAATCTTAGGGGGCATAAAATCAAGGAGTTAGCCCAGGGCATCACCAAACCTCTGCATACCACTGGCCATACCTGATACATGGTTGGTTGATTGATCATGTCTATTTTGATTCATGACTGACTAAGCAGAACATTTTCTTGCAAAAGGTTGCCATTTCTTTCTGCAGTAGACTAGTTGCCAACCAAGGCTATAGGATCTAATCCATCCTGTGATTCAACCCAAGGGTATTTGCATTTAAGTGAATGTAATGAACTCGGCAGGAATTTGAACTCTGTTCTCTAATTCCTCATTCTCATATTAGCAATTACTCGTCTCAAAAATGGAAATACAGAATTACCTTTCTGATTTTTAAGACTGGCCTGGCATTCCAACTTTCGTCACTTCCCCACAGCTGTAATGTAGCTGCCCTGTGTCTTTTCTATTAATACTTTCATGGTAATTGTTCTAATGAATTTTTCTCTATTTTCACTTTCAAATGTTGTTATTTTTAAACTCCCCCCCCCCAACAAATTGCATACAATTAGAGTCTGTCTATATTTCTGAGATCAGGTATTATGTACAGTATTTACATTAGTCGGACTATTATCCTCATCTTTGTAGCCATATTTTTGTCACGTTACCAACGTTTATTTTTTAAAATGTTTCTTCAGGTGGTTGGAATTTTAACTGAACCCTTTATTTGATCACTGGGGTAGACTGTTCTAGACTGTTAACCACCTCAAGAAGGCCGGATTTCATTTTTTTGGAAAACGTTGGACAAATATGGCGACAAAGATGAGGATTTAAAGACTAATGTCCATACTGTACATGGAAATTAGTTTAGATGACATAGAGAATTTAAGGTATTATGGTGGCTGTAGTAAGAATGATAAGAAAGTAAGTTTAAGATAAGTTAGACCGAAGACCAGCCTTCCCCTACCCCCCTTATGACCTTATGTCACATTTTTGTATTATCTTACTTATTATAAAACGCAGATTGTGTGTGTGTTTGTACGTTTATATATTGGATCGGATTTCCTACATTTCACAGGACTATGTAAAATTACCTTGCAGTGGTTCTGACAGCACCAAAAATTGGAAAAACAATTGTTTTTGCACGAAATCAATTTGAAAACACGATTAAGAGGCATCATGAGAATGAAAGGGGGGACAACTCATATCAAGTTATACTTATTATAAAACCCAGGTTGTTTGTGTGTGTGTGTGTGTGTTCATTTATATATGGGATCGGATTTCCTACATTTTTCAACCGATGTCAACAAAACTTCACTTTTTTTTTGGCAGGTAGTGTTTCTTATTGTCTTGCACACTTTTTTCTTTATTTTTACATTCAGAATGCTTTAAAAATTCCATTTACAAGACAATTGTTTATAATAAAATTCTATTCAATCGGTAGACTCATAACGATTGAAAACAATGTCTTTGTTTGAGTTTGGGTTTTACCAATTTGTAAAAAAAAAAAAAAATAATTAAAACATGCGTGTCCGTCAACCTTAAACAATAATTTTTGTCAATTTTATTTTTCAGTCTTTATGATGGTCGATACTTGATCTATCTGTTACTGTTACATCCCCGGGCAACGCTGGGCTCTACTGCTAGTTCAAAATAAATATTACTTTCTTCTATGGTACCTAGACTTTATGAATTTAAGTGTAGTACTAGATTGGCGACAAGGTATCATCATTTTACAGTTGAAATGGCTAGAGAAGTATCCCTAAGTTCTTCATTAACAGTTTCTTTTCTTGTATGTGGAACTCTCTTCAGGCTTACTTTCCTGTCATCAATGCAATGTCAATCGATATCTACTGTCTTTCTGATTACTCTTTTATTGTTCTCGCTCAGTTTTCACTTGTGGAACTCTCTTCCAGCTTCTTGCTTTCCTGTCAACTTTGATCTCCAAAAATTTAAATGTAATGTTATCTACTGTCTTCTTGATTTGTCTTATTCTTGCTCCTTGATAATGTTTTACTTTTTCTTATTCTTTCATACTCAGTAACCTCTTGTGTCTCAGTGGCTTTATTGCCTTGTTTGAGGGTGAAATGATTAAAATAAAATGTTCTTTTTAACAAGGTCACAGGACAAGGTAAAGTCATAATTTTTAATTTTTTTTTTTTTTTTGGACCAGGAAGCCGTTACCTTTTTTCTTTTTTTAACACAAAACTTTACTCTCTGACCTTTTTATAATATTAACAACAGCTTATCTCAGATATTAAGACACTAATAGGCAGAGTAGGTACTGAAGTTTTTGCAGACAAAAGACAAAAGTTTATTTCTTTTTTAATCATTTCACTTGTATTTATCTTAAATCTAGATGCTAAGTGAAAAACGTTTTAATCCATACGACAATTTTATTGATTTTAAAGAGGCACTTGAATCTGTCTGACTGGCTGTGGCATGTGATTAGGAAGTCTAATATTGATGACTCTTTCTATTGATTAAATAGAAGCATACAATTTTAAATTTACTGTCTTCCTTGATGCAAACATTGGGAAAGTCTTACAAACGACAAATGTACTTAGAAAATAGCTTTCTTTGTTCATTTCTTCATGGCTTCTTTTTGATAATATTATGAAAATCACTCAAACTTATCTAAATTATGATCAGCTGTCACTTAAATGCATCTCTTTTTTTAAGCTAATCTTAAATGGCCAAGGGTTAGAACATTAGCTTTCTGACCATGAGACACGGGTTCAAATCTCGCCATGGTCAATTTGTCAGGAAGCTGTCTTCTTGATGTTATTGGTCTGGAAGAAGCCGATTCCAGTATACAACATCTTTGGAAAGTGCCTGAAAACCATACCACGGATTGACCCAAGCATTGTGAGTGAAATTGGGTAGTTGGGACCCGTTGATGGTTGTGCTAGCACAAACTCACAAGTCATCGTGACTGAGGGTTTGAGCATGCTGGCCTTGTTTAGACTGTTGATCTTACAAGATAATATACTCATTCCTAGGAAGTGTATCTAAGGTAAGCTCAGCATAGTTGTAGTATAAACCACGGGTGGGCAATGTGGATGTTGAACAAACACAAATGTGCTTGAGCAGGCATCTGCAACAGGGATTAGCTAGCTGCCCTAGTAGATAGGCATCCTCTCAGATGCAAGTGGCCAGCCATCCTATTCTATGTTACTATTGCGTAATATTTAGTAATTTAGGGTACTTAGCAGAAATCCAACTCCCACAACAGGTAATGGGAGACAAAACTATTACTATTAGAGTTGACATAAAGATAAGATGAAAGAAAGACTAGTAAAACATTTTATAATAATTATAAAAAAAATTATGACGTTTGAACAATCAATAATTGACAATGTGTCATTTATGAAATTTGAACAAATTAAGATTATTATGCTTTATTACAATATACAATAGAGGATTCTGAAAAGTTCTTAGTCCAGCCAAGATTTCCTTAAAAAAAAAAAAACTCTTGGTTTTTTTTTTTTTTATTTGGCCAGATTTTGAAGTTAGTTGAATCAAGAACTTTTCAGTAATTACTTAGTGCAAATAAGCAAGAAAAATATGATGTAAGAAATACCCATCAAAAATTGATAATACCTGATTTAAGAAATTCATACAACTTATCGCAATGTCTTATTACTACTAGGTGTAAAGAAGTGAAAGAAAGACAAGTCAAAAATTAATGATATTTGATAATACTTGATCTAAGGAATCCAGACCACTTAACACAGTTCTGTTTTATTACTACTAGGTGTAAAAAGCAGGAAAAATGAGATGAAAGAATAGACAAAAATTAATAATTGACAATGCGTGATCTCAGAAATTCAAACAACTTACGTCTATAACATGGAAGATTTATAAAAGTTTGAGTTAGAGTCAGGAATTTAAAATAAAAAAAGTATCTGATTTTATTTACATCATTTGAACAGTTATCCTCATTTTTATTGCTATATTCCCAATGTTTGTACGCTCCAGTCTCTTCCAGGTGATATATATTGGAATTTCAAACCTTTATTTAACCTCTGGGGATAGATTGTTCCAATTCCATGTGTCACACCTTTTTTTTTTTCTTTTCTTTTTTTGGATATCTCGGTTAATTCCCTTTAGTAACTCCAAGTTTTTTTCCATCTGCTGTGGCCAGCTATTGAACTCACAATTCTTTGGGTAACGTCACTAAAAATTACTCGACCAATGCTTTTATCCATTGGGCCATGTATGTCCTGGGTATGACTATAAACTACATCCGCGTCCTGGGTATGACTATAAACTACATCCGCGTCCTGGGTATGACTATAAACTACATCCTAAACTACATCCGCGTCCTGGGTATGACGATAAACTACATCCGCGTCCTGGGTATGACAATAAACTACATCCGCGTCCTGGGTATGACAATAAACTACATCTGCGTCCTGGGTAAGACGATTAACTGCATTCAACAGCAAGGCCTCTGATAATACGTTTTTGAAAAAAAAATGTTGCCGGCTGTGCGTTTTTGAAAAATAATATTGCCAGCTATACGTTTTTGAAAAAATATTACCAGTTATACATTTTTGAGAAAAAAAATATTAGCAGAAATAGATTTTTGACAAAACAAAAATATTACCAGGAAAAAAAAAAAACGTTGTCAGCATTAAATGACCCATTGAGATTGATATGCCATAAAACAAAACAAAACAAACCAAACCATTGGGATATGTATCCATGGAGAAATAAAGATAAGGATAAAAGTTCAAATTGTAGCAATACCTCATCTCAGAAATATAGAAAGACATCTGATTTCTGTATACAAAATCCATGAATCTGTTATTAATTTTTGAAAAACCCAATGTCTATTTCCTTGTTTTTTAACAATTAATATTTATAGATATTTATGAATATTTGGTTAGTCTGGCCCTAGGTTAAGAGTAAAGTTTGCAGGGGTGAGCTTGCTAGTCTTGGAATAAAAAAAATTGGCATTCAATGTTGTGGTTTTAATTTAGCTTGATCTGAAATCACTGATGCCAGTTGGAAATATGCTATGACGCTTGCTACTAAATGGGGTCTAAGGATTTAAGTTTAGGAAATAAACTTAATTTACTCTGGTCTTGATAGGAATGTCAAAGTGTGATACATTCTAATTCCCTAAGTGAAAAATCAGATTTGTCTGAATCTTTTAGATGAGGAATTACCATTTTTATATATATATATATATATGTATTTTCCACTTTTTTCAACTGCCTCTTTCTGATGTTAATTGTAAGTTTCCTCTTTGTTTCCATTTTCTCCAAAACCTCATTGTTGCTCACATTTTTGGTTCATGGTATTCTCAGCATATTTCTGTAGAATGAAATTTATGTTGCTTCAAGTCTCTTCAACTTTGAGGTTATTGTCCAGCATTCGCAGCCATAAAGGAGGACAGATATCCTGTAACAGTTCAGTACTCTTTTCTTCATTTCTAATAAAGTTTTTCTATCTCTTAATACTCTGCTTAGCTTTTGGAAGGCATCTTTGGCTCTTCTAATGTGTCTTTGGATTTTAGTGTCACAGTTTCTGTCCTCTGTTAGAACACTTCCCAGATATTTAAATTTTTGTGCTTGATTGATTTTGTTATTTTGAATTTATCATTAAGTAAGCCTCATTCTTACTTGGATCTGTGACAACTTTTGTTTGGATTTTCAGAGTCGAATCCCTCTTTATCTAGCTATAGCTGCCATTCTCCACTTCTTCTCTACGCTGTGGGTGATCATGGCTCTCCACAACTTCCTGTTCTTTGCAGCCCTTAATAAAATTTGCCTTTTTGCTATATTATCTAATCCCTGTTCTACCAACCATTTACACAAGATTGTTAGGTTATACGCAGCTTTCCTATTACCCGCTTGCGTTCAGTGTTCTGTGAGTGTCAAATTTTCCAAACCCTCTTTCCTCATTATGTGTCTTATAAATTTCAACTGTCTCTTTCTGAAACTACATCTAAGTGTCTTTTTTTGTTTCCATTTTCTCTAAAACTTCCTTGTTGCTCACATGTTCAATCCATGGTATTCTCAGCATCCTTCTGAAGAACGATGTTTGTGTTGCCTCAAGTCTCTTATCCATCTGTTGGGTGACTGGTAAGGAATACCAGGTGCTGTTAGCTTGGATGTGCGGGTGGTGTAATGGATAATGGCTTGGAATTGTTAATTGGAGAGCTGAGTTCCAATTCCAGTTGGGATTTATTATACTCACTTGCATGCAAAAACCCTTGTGAAAGGTATGAATTCACCTCTTCTGTCTCCTTCTATGAGTTAATCAGAACTTGTATCATTAAATCATTATTATTTCAAAAAAAAAAAAATTTTACAACCTAAAAAATATTTTCTGGCTTTAAATTACCTACAAAGAGTTGATAAGCCA
This sequence comes from Acanthosepion pharaonis, assembly GCA_903632075.3. Taxonomy (NCBI): domain Eukaryota; kingdom Metazoa; phylum Mollusca; class Cephalopoda; order Sepiida; family Sepiidae; genus Acanthosepion; species Acanthosepion pharaonis. Next base: position 80,469 of record CAHIKZ030002117.1, read on the forward strand.
TAAAAAACAAATCCATCAATCAACCAAATCAATGGACATTTAGAAAAATGGGTAAACTGGAACTAGTTCTAGTCCCAAAAAGGACTGTTGATATAGACCAGCTCCTGGATATACCCAATTTCCAGTTTTGTTGTTACTTGATCTCTAAAAACTTCTCATCCACTCCTTTACTTCCCTGTACTCTTTCAGTTAAAGTAGCTGCCACTTAGAAATTTAGACTTTAAAAGAAACCACCTACTAGCTATATAACAGAATCGAAATACAACCACATTTTCCTTTTCTACATGTGTATCCATCATATCACTATGTAGTATATTAATACAATATTGTAGTGTGATACTATGGATACTGATAACATTCTTCAAAATTGTATCCTTTAATAAATACATTATCTTGTAAATAAATACATTATCTTTTCATAAAAGTTTAAAATTTGCTGTGTATGTCCTGTGCTCAATTCTAATGAAAATTTCCTTTTAGGTATAAATTTACATGCTTAATTTGAAAATAACAGTAAAAGTTTGTGGAAATCTACCATTTTGGAGTTATTGACAATAAAAGTGCAGAGTCATTCACGTTGTGGCTACAGCATAGCAATCATTACCAGTGTTGTTTACATATGTTTGCCTTGAGTAGTTGTGCACCGAAGCTTCACTTGTCTTGATTAATGTGCATGCAATGTGCAAACTTTGGGCGAAATTTAAAAAGAGTAAGATTATTTATAAAATAGAAAAAAATGTAATCTATCCTGACCTGGCATCTCGACTGCAGTCATTTTGTCTTCTCTACAAATATTTCCATGGCTATTGTTCTGTCAAGGTGTTTCCCCTGGTACCCTGACTACATTAATTTAAGCGTGCTACGAGATTGGTAGCTTGGTCTCACACTTCTACCGTTGAAATAGTTAAATGTAACCGATACTTCTACTCTAACAGCTTCTTTTCTTGCACTTCCCACCTATGGAACGTCCTTCTGTTTACTTGCTTACTAGGTGACTAACACTTTACCAAATAAATGGAAATTTACAAAAAAAATAGTGGGAGACAGGGAATGTCCCTTCAGAACATAGATCGCCTCTTTTTTTTTTTTATTATCTGCGAATTGCTATGCATTCTGGCAAAATTGATTTCCCGTCGATTTCACCACACATTGGAATTAAGTTTTCCTTCTCAGATGAGTTGCCATTCAAGATGAGGGAGCCTTACCTGTTATGGCATTTAACCCATAGCTGGAAGAGAGGGGGATGAATTCATCCTTTAGACTGCGCTCTCTACTGTTTGGTAGCATCCAATCTGGCCTGGTATTTAACCCATAGCTGGGAGAGAGGGGTATGAATTCATTTCTTTTTCAATGATACTTAGATTGGGCTCTCTACTGCTGGAAGCATCCAGTCTGGCCTGCTATTTAACCCATAGCTGGAAGAGGGAGGATGAATGCATCCCTTTCTCAATGGTATTTAGAGTGTTCTCTCTACTGTTTGGTAGCATTCAATCTGGCCTGGTATTTCGCCATAGTTGGGAAGGAGGGGATGAATTCATTTCTTTCTCAATGGTATTTAGACTGGGCTAATGAACAACCAATCAAGCCATCATACTTTTTGTGCTTGTAAAATCTCTTGCCAGGTATTTGCTAGTTGCAACAAAACTTGAACCTAAGTTAGGCAATTTAAAAAAAAACAAAAAAATCTCTTAAGTTGACAAAACATCCCAAGCTGAAGTTTGGCAATAATGAATTTAAAAAGATCTTTATTTATATGCATGAAAAATATATTTAATTTTGCTAAAAAAAATTTCTCTTATCATGGTTCAATTGTTTACTCTTTTTTTTTTTGTTTATTCTGTATAAGGTCCAAGAGTCACTCAAGGTAGAGTGTTCCAGAGTAAGGCATAGTAGTTTATGCAGATATGTGAGGAAGATAAGTTAACCTTAGACTTGAACAGGTTAAGACTGGGGAAGCATCTTCTTGGGAGTCGGCTCTTTAAAGCAGTAGTTAGTGGGAAGAAGCTGCTCAAGTGGAACTTACATCTCACTAATGGAATACAAGGGTGGTTTGCTACAATGTGCCTGGCATGGTGGGCTGGGACAGTTAGAACTGATGGAACTAAGAAATGTTGTTCATTTGAACACTCTCCATGGAAATAGTGATAAAGCAGCAAGAGACTTGTGATGTTTTGTCTGTGAGATAGTAGGTTGGAAAATAACTTGTCACCCACAAGGACACAAAGATGCTTTGGGACTATATTGATACTGGAAAATGAAGCCTGAGCGACTCCTGCCCATTGGGGAATATTGATGTTCAAGTGATCTGAATTTCTTCAATTGGAAAATTGATCCAACACAGTATTATTTTCATTTCTTACCATTTTGCTTAACTTGTTAAAGAAAACTTCTTCAGGTGTTATAGATTATTTTGTAAATTTTCTGTTAAAATAGACATATTTTAAAAATGCACCTTTTATAGTTCATTATTTTTTTTTTTTTTTATTTGTAATTTGTACTTACTAAGTTCATCCTATTCTAGCCTTGGGCAGGGAGAGATGCAGCTAGAAAAAAAATGTGTTTGTTCTAATATTACTAAAAAGCAGCAGTCAAAATTATTGACTTTTTATTTTCTGAACTTAAACATACCACTAAGAACTCGACTATTTTAGCCACCAGATACATTTAAACTTAATTGAGTAATGTTTTTTTCCTACATTTCACTTTTCCAAACATCAAACATAATCTAATTTCTAAAGACATTGTTATTTGATTGGTAACCTTGTTTAAGGCTAAGAGTGCAAATATTGACCTATTTATTTACACATACCTGGATTTGCTGTGTTATTTTAAAATGATTGATAGGCGTATATAGAACTTTCACTTTTACAGGCCTTTTTCTATGTATTCTTTTCTTTGCTTTCCCTCTCAGTATTCTTTTGCTTTCCCTCTCTGTATTCTTTTGCTTCTTTTCGTTCCTTTCTCCCTTCCTTCTCCCCGCCCGCTGTTTCTCTATTTCTTTTTTTTTTCCCCTCTCCCTCCGTCTCCCATTGTTTTACTCTTCCGTGCTAACATATATGCAGATCGGTTGGCATATAAAGGGAAACAATCAACAGAAAGACATCAGTGTAGGCGAGTTACTTCCCTTTAAATGATTGCTGACCCATTCAGGAAGTCTAGCTCACTGTGTAGCCCTATTACGACTGCTTTTTTTTTTTTTTATTTAACCGCTTGAGCGTGGCCGTTATTATTATTATTATATTTATAGGCCAACAGCAGCAGCAGTTTGACTGGAAAGATGATGAAGAAGAAGAAGAAAGCAACGTTGATTTGGTTGAACGCCAGCCTCCACTGTAGGAATGGAGATGATCGGTCAAAGCGGGGGTCGGGCTGAGGAGGGGGAGGGGGAAGGCAGCGTGTGAAGTAGGCAGGTGCTATCATCAGCGCGCTTGTTATGCATATTTCTAGGTCATCTATTCCTGCTTCTTAGCATTCCTTGGTCGTCATAAAAAATGAAATGCTTCTTCCTCCTTCTCTTGCTTTCAACCTCTTTTTGTTAGGCAAAGATAACTGTGTGTGTGTGTGTGTGTGTGTGTGTGTGTGTGTGTGTGTAATTAGTGAAATATATATATATATATATATATATATATATATATATATATATATATATAAAATCTTTTTTTTATTATTATTATTGTTTTATAAACTATCGCCAAAAAACTACATAGTTGAATGCATTAAATTTAATTATGATGACCGAGATGATCTTCTGCCTGGTTGAATAGCCAACAGTCCCCGCCGAGCACGCTTTTTGTCTAACTGTCGTTATTTGATTTTGAAGTGAATAACGGAGCATATAGCTACCATCCATATGTTTGTAAATTTTCCTTTTAGTTTTTTTAGCAATACTTAAAAATTAATATTTATTGTTGTTATGTAAAAATAAATAGTTAGTTTTTTGTTCTTCTTAATCATCATTATTTATTATTATTAAAAAATAAAACTTCGAAAAAAAAAAAAAAAAAAATAAAAGGGAAAAAAGAAAAGAAAAGTGTAACGTGGGACGAGATTTACCACATCTGTCACATTCAATATTAGTTACCTTCCAGAGTTAGTCAAGTGTGTTATTCATGGACATTTGAGTATAATGGACAACACCTCCTTTATTAACTATAGGGTTCCGAAGGCAGTCAGTAACGGGTTTATGCTGTTGCCTTACTTGGGGACCACTAAAAAAAAAAAAATAAAGCCTGAATTTTAAACTCGACAAAAAGAAAAAAAGCTTTTTTTTATGTCCTTGCTGTATCTTGTTTGATATTTTGACATTAATAGTCTGATCCACTTGTAAAAAAAAAAACAAAAAAAAAAAATTGGGAAGTGGTGGGGCAACAGTTTTTGTTGATTACCATTCTTTTAGGCTCGGGGAACTTGTCAGAATAAAAAAAGAAATATCTGTCTATTTCTAAGATAAGGGAACTATATTTACAATTGTTTGAACCGTTATTATTCCCATCTTTGTTGTCATATCGAATATGACAAGAAAGATGAGGACAACAGTCTCTCTGAACAATGTAATTTGTAAATAGTGTTAAAAATATAGTTAAATTCCCAGATCAGTTCTGTGGATAAGACAAATTGGTATAAAATGACAACAGTCTTATCTACAGAATTGATCTGAGAATTTATTGTCGACATGGGGGGGGGGAGTCAGAAAAAGGCTTAGACAGAAGAAGCGTCTATCTTTTTATTTTAAATTAGGATTTTTTTAATGTAACTAACAACAAAGACATTTCGATTTCAATTTTGCCTTGAAAAAGTCGGAAGACGAAACGCGTCGGCAAAATCTAAGATTTTTTTTCCAATTGTCAATTTTTTTTCCCAATATACCATATATACTTTTTTTTTTTATCGATTTACAATCAGGTAGTGTCGTACTCTTGTTCATAATATTGTTATTGATACCGTATAAAAATTTGCTCCCTAATACAGAGTTATCTGTTCTTACCTTTTATTTACAATAAAGTTTGAAACTGTGTATACGTCATTGATATTGATTTTTATCTTATGTCTAAAATTCTGGAACCAAAAGCAGGGCTTTCATTTTTAATTTTCCTTCTCATTTTATTCCATGCTCTATTGTTGACTAATTACTACAGTGTAACCCGGATATAAGAGACCCGGATATAAGAGAAACCCGGATATAAGAGAGATTTTCTCTGGTCCCAAATTAGAGCCTGTGTTAATGTATATAAAATAGACCAAACCCGGATATAAGAGACTTCTTCTCTGGTCCCGACAACTCTCTTATATCCGGGTTACACTGTATATGTAACACGTAATTTTCTTCAGCTGTTTAGAGATTTTCAAAAAAATGTTTTCTTTATCGCAGATATTTCTTTGTTTTTACTTTTTTTTTTTTTTTTTTTTCTTTTTTTTTTAATTATTGTTTTTTTTTTTCTTTTCTTTCTGTAACATTTTTTTTAAATTGATCCAGTCTTTGTGATACTGGAATAAAAATGTAGTTTAATTCACTGGGATTTGAACTTGTGTCCCATACATAAGCACATGCAAACAATTTTGTGTGCATATTCTCCTATCTACTGAGAGATCAAAACTTCATATTCAAGATGCAGGGTTTTAATTTTCAATAAAAAGATTATTAATTTAATGATTAATACCTGTATCTTCAAGTGCATGTACACATAAAAAGGAATGCTAAGAAGTTCTTAGCATGACTCACTTTTAGTTTGGCTCAGAACTTTTCAGCAAACAATCACTCATGATATAGTGGAGCAAGGAATAGAGGCTCGGATTGAGGAATCGGAGAGCTGTGTTCCAATTCCAGTCGAGTTCATTACATTCATTTGCATGCAAATACCCTTGGGAAAGGTATGAATCCATCTCTTCTCCTATACCCCAGCTATGGGTAAATCACAACTAAGAGTGGCTCCTATAGGCAACTGGGTAAATATTGGTTTTGTTACTTGTGCACTAACATCCCTTAAAATTTTTCCAAAATTATCATAATTCTGAACTCGAATTAACAATTAAATTATGAAGAAACCTTACTGTTTTGGAGTTATCAACAAGAAAAAATCGGATTTCTTGTTGGTCATTTGTCCCCCGTTAATGCCATCATGAATCTCTATTCAATGCGGGATACCTACGCCAGTGTAATAAGAAAATTTGGCCTATTTACTTCTTTTATAGACTTTCCTTGCAGAAAATCACTACGCACGGGTAATAAAACCAATACTTACCGGCAACTGGTGTAAGAAGAAGGACAACTCTGAATTCAAAACCTGTGAAGCCTTGGGGAACCTTAAGGCATTTTGTTCTTTGTATTCAGCTCTTCCAAAAAGCATAGTTGGTTCTACGCAAACCTTTACTATTATAATCAAATCATATGTGTGGGTAGTTTGGCACTAAGAACTGAGTTGTTGTACCCTCATACCGTGAAACCTACGGGGTGGGGGGAATACACACACACACACACACACACACACATACGACAATTCAAAAGTTTAAGGATACCCATGGTAATTTTTTTTAAATTGCCCCCCCACCCAAAGTAGTTGTTTTGTACTTTAAATAAGAGGAAATTATTATATATGGTTAAAAAAAAGTGAGACATAATTTTTTTATTAAAAATTTTATTACGACAAGAAGAAAAAAACATTTTCTGATTAAATTTTGTTCTCGTCAAAATATCCTCCTTTAGTCTTGATTATTGCAGCACAAATTTTTGGCATTTGTTGCAAAAGTTTCTCAAAGTATAAGTTTGATAATTGATCCCATTCTTTTTTCAATGACTCTAAGAAATTTTTTTCATTTTTTTTTTCTCACTCTTCTGTCAACCCCATGCTAATTCTGGAGATAGCTTATTTATCATTCAACTGGATTCTAATCCAAATTGGATACTTGGGATCTTCATTGCAATTTCTATCTATGACCCAGTCCCGTCCTGGGTAAGATGTTAAACTACATCTGCATCTTGTGTAAGACGATAAACTACGTCCAGCAGCAAGGCCTCTGATCAGGAGGTTTCGAGGAGTGTGAAACCACCTCTTAATTGCTGGTGTACCCAGGTCCACCCTGACCCAGGGTGGTAGCACCTGTTAGGGTCCCAACTATGGGCAAATAGTTAATTATTACCAACAATACATTTTTGAAGGAAAAATATTACCAGAAAGAGATTTTTGACAAAACAAGATATTACCAGTAATAAAAAATTATCGGCATTAAATAACCCATTGAGATTGATATACCATAAAAACAAAATAAACCAAACCAAACCAAAAATCATGATCCAGTTACACTTTCATTGGGCACAATCATTACTTTGATATTTGAACATCATTGACATCAAAATCTTCCATTGTCTGCTGGTGTCATTTCCTGTTTATGTTGTTTTTAAATTCCCTGTTCACAATCTGTTACTAGTTTATTAATAGTGGCTACTTTTTTGTTGGTACCTACAGTGAGGAAAAGTATTTCATCCCCTGTTGATTTTGTTGAGTTCGCCACCTTACAAAAATGGGAATGGTCTATAATTTTTAGGGTAGGTCTGTCTTGAAAGTGAGAGATAGAATATAAAAAAAAAATTCTACGATCTCTGTTTATATCCCCCCCGCCAAAAAAAATTTTCAAAGACAATGGTAGGCACATCAAAATGAAATATATTTTTAACTAGAATAATGGTTCTTGGACTCGGTTATGTGCCATGCATGATACATGCTTAGGTGATCATGTATCTTTCTATAGCGAAGAAAACAGTGACTTACCTCATCAAATCAAGTGACAGCATGTCATGTGTATCCTACGATGGAAAATGTGGCAAAAAAGAAAATTACTTACCAAAAAAAAAGGGCACATATTCCGCATGACATGCTGAAGACGAAATAGTTTAGAAACAAGTCAGTCACAGGAGCCACTATAAAAGTATTTTGATATGCTAAAATTGGACGTCCTCTCTCAGTTGTCGACGAATGGAAAAAATGCTCGGCCAATAAAAGCAGTTGGTGTTCTCGAGTCATGGGGAAGAAAAGATTTGCGTATTTAGGCTACCGCGTTTGTCGGAGAGTGAGTTACTTTTTTGACTGGTTACATGCATTGTGATTTGTGAGATAGTATCTGCGATTTTTCCTGCAGTAGGTTACCATTTCTTTCTGTAGTAGACCAGTTGTCATCCAAGGCTATAGAATCTGGTCTGTTCTGCTTTTTACCCATAGCTGGGGTGGGGGGAGAAGAGGAGGATTCATATCTTTCCCATGGGTATTAGCACGTAAGTGAATGTAAAGGATTCAACTAGAATTTGAACTTGGCTTTCCGATTCCTCAATCCAAGATGCTATCCATTACTCCACTGTGCCTCCTTGGACTACCATTCTGAAATCTGAAAAATTCTGAGTTCTGAAATGTGTCTAGTCATGAGGCGTTCAAGCAAGAGATTTCTGTAATAGATTCTGTGAAGATGATGTGACTAAGTTGAAAAAGCTGTTGTTCTCAGGTTCTTTACAAATGAAAGACAAAACTGTGTGTAACAAAAATGTGTTGACATTTTTTAGGATAAAAGGGAACAAAAATTAAATTGCCTTGTCAGATCCAGTGACCATAAACCAGAAAGTGTTTGTTTCTTTTATATATATATATATCTCCAAATGAGAGAAAGAACAGATGAAGAAAAATTCTGCTGTTTGTAATATTTACTTTTAAAAAAAGTGCTCAATGCTAAGTAGAGCAATATATTATTATTTTATTATACGATATAACTGTGGCACTATTTAGCTATGGTAATTGATTAACTAATTAGCCATAAAAATTAAACGAGAAAATACTGAGAACAGAAAATAAGATATCCTGAATGATATACCAGTCTCCGACCTTGCATTTCTACAAAACAGCAAGTTATACTGACGAACAAAGCCAGCACCTAAAAACTAAACCAGTTGACTTAGAAGACTAGAACTTGCCTAGAAGTATAATAGTGTCACTCTCAGTTCCTTAATACTTTTTTCTAGGGTTTTTTTTTTATTATTATTTTTTTTTTTACATGTCAGTCCTTGCTGGGTTATTTAATATCATCAAATTTTGGGTGGGACACACAGTGAGGCTCACATTCGCTACTTAGTAGATATGCTCAACCAGATTACTCTTGCTAACCATTACCCTATACCAATTATTGGTTGGTTTGTTGATTTTATAACTCATCAAACCCAGCTGGGGTTTTTAATGTTGAATTTTGTATGGGACACCTAGTGAGGACCAAACTCACTAATCAGTAGTAATAGCCAACCAGATTACTCTTAACTGTTACCTGATGCCAATTATTGGTTGATTGATTTTAAGAGATGTTAAACTTTGATAGGTTATTTAATATCAAATGAGTATGTTTGAGTATGCTTGTTTAGTGGCATATCAACACCTTATGGGTCATTTTATACCAAAATTTAATTTTCTTGGGAGCATTAGTAATTTTTTTTTACAGAAATTTATTGCTGGGTATTTTTTTTTTTTTTTTTTTTTTACTATGAAAATATATTGCTGGTATTTTTACGATAAAAATTTTTATATTCTCATAGTGTTTTGACCCTAGTTTAGGGGGTTAACTATTTCCCCATAGTTGGGACCCTAACAGATGCTACCACACAGCCTCAGGCTGGACCTGGGAACAACAGCAATTAAGTGGTGTTCCCACACTCTTCAAAACCTCCTTGCTGCCGGATGTAGTTTATTGTCATACCCAGGACATATTTAATGTCAGATTTTGTATAGAGAATTCTCAATAATTATTACTACATTCTGTTGTGTTTTTTTTTTCACTGTTGTGTTGTGTTTGTTTGTTTGTTTGTTTGTTTTTTTTTTTTTTTTTTTTTTTTTGAAAAAAAAAAAAAAAAAAAATTCCCATCTGAAGTGTCAGTAAGTTCATGAAATCATGGCCAAAATTTTTAAGATGGTCACTTATTGACTTCTGGTATGTGTTACCTTCATAATCCAAAATTCGATTCTCTGAAAACGGGATTCTATATAATGTTCAAATCTACATCCGGTTTGTTTAGATATTTATTTACTTTTTTTCATGCTTTTTTTTTTTTTTTTTTTTTTTTTTACAAACTCTCCATCTGGACTCTCCACCTTAGCACCTATTATTTTAACCTGATTCTAGGGGGAGTTAGTGTACTTCTCTTTTTTTTGCCTCAGCAAACCGAATGACATGTTGGCTTGTTTGTCTTGTCTTCTCTTGAAAGTAACTGGTGCTGAGAAAAACTAAAACCAAAAACACTACATCCAAAATTCCATCAATTGCAACAAATGGAAGCTAACTATATTCCAAGTTGCTCAAAGACTTTTCCCCTCCAGCAGAAATGTTTCATAATGGACAAAACGTTCTTGTGCTAACAACTATTTTCCTCTTCTCTTCTTATGAGCCTACCATTCCCACATGCAGGGTAAGATATCAACTCAAGGAATGTTTGTTCTTTTAATCCCCACCCCATCTTCTTCTCACAGTTACTTTTCATTCTTTGATATATCTTAGATCTTAAGTTTCTTTTTTGTTTGTCTGGTAAAAGAATTTATAATATTGAGAACTCAAAGATTTATGAAGAAATTTAACTATATAACACATAACGAAGCTAAGTAGACATTTGCGGTTTTTGAGTCTGGAACGATTTTCCATTCAATTATAGAACTGGGCTAATGTTATTTGTACTTAAGAGAGAGATTAAAACAAAACTTTTACATTTCTAATTAAAAATAAGGGTTTAGGACTAGAAAACCTGGTTTGCAGTAAAGAGACAAAATTCTCCCCAAAATCTTATATTTTGTATTGGATCCATTTAAACCTCTTTTGGGAGGGATTTTCAGTGTCAAAAATGACTCTAGAACCCTAAAATACATAATAGAAGTCTGGGACATGATTTTCTGATTTAAAAAAAAAAAAAGTTATATTAAAAATGGATATTTGGTGCCTGACATATGGCGCCAAAAACAAGTAATGATCAATTTAATGTATGAAAGGAACTGATTACATTTTAAATATCTTCCAAAGAACAATTTTCTTACATTTTGCAGATTTGTTTTAATGTTTGGAGACTTACATGAAAAAGGAGAAAATTTATTCTTTGACAATTTTATTAATATTATTATAAAAATCATAACTCACAAGTCCAACATCAAATGTCCAAGAGGCAAAATAAAATAGGGCCAAAAAAAATTCAACTTCTAATACAGCAAACTCTCACTTATGAACCAAAAAATACACACATTCCTCATAAAGAAAAAAAGTGGCTTTTATTCAGAAGGCAAATTTTTTGATTGGTGTCTATAGTCAGGGAGGATAAAAAAATATTATGCCTTGAATGACAATCTTCCCAGATATGGTGTCATAATAAAAACACTTGGTGTACTTGGAGTACCGAGTGTCTGCATTGGATGTCAGGAAGTGCATCTACTCTTGTAAAACCTTGCTTCAAATCATTATAGCAAATCCTTTGTCCTTACTTTGTGGGAGATTAATAACTTAAAATGAAATCAAAAACTAGAATATTGCAGTTGAAGGGCCAGCATATATAATTTTTTTAACTATTGTGCACCAAGTCCAACATCAAATGTTCAAGAGGCAAAATAAAATAGGGTAAAAAAATTGATCTTAAAGATTCTAATACAGCAAACTGACTCTAACTTATGAACCAAAAAATACACACACTTCTCATAAAGAAAAGAAGTGGCTTTTATTCAGGAGGTAAATTTTTTTGATTGGTTGCTATCGTCAAGGAGGATGAAAAAAAAATTAAGCTTTGAATGGCAACCTTCCTAGATAGGGTGTCTTGATAAAAACACTAACTTTGTACGCGATTAATCCCAGTTCTTTCTCAACAAAAAAAAAATTGCTTTGTATCCCCTCACTTAAACCATTCTCGTATAGCAGGGACTGTCTACAATTTATTTCCAGGTGAGGGGTATTTCCTGCCAGGAACATGTTTGTTTACAACATTTTGTCCCCTTTTTGGAATGATTAGAAATATGAAAATTAGAATTAAAAAAAAAAAAAATTAAAAATAATAATTTTCAAATAACATTACTACACACTTGTAGAACACAGTAGAAATTCTATGGGTATTAACAACTAAAATTCTCTGTTATTTTGCTTGGTTGGTTGATTTTAAAACTTGTCAACCTTTTCAGGATTATTAAATGTCAAATTTTTTGTATGGAGCACCCAGTGAGGATCAAACTCGTTATTTAGAATACCCTTGCTAACCATTATCCTATAGAAAGGAACCTTATCTATTATTTCATACATCTGTTCATTTCTCATCTTTTGGCTGTATCTTTCCATTCTCACCTTAGCCTTTCCAATATTATGGTCTTATGTAAAAATTATACAAACATGGAGTAATTTCACATGCATAAATATTTTCTCTTGTAGTCTCTTGTTTTTCTTTTGTTCTGTTTCCATAAAGAACAAATTTTACACTTTTCCATTCTGACTTGCTTTTCAATCTTTTGCTCAATGTCTCTTGATATCAATTCAGAAATATTGTCTCTAGGTTTTTCTTTCAGCCATTTGCCCGTCTAGGTTTTTTCTTTCAGCCATTTGCCGGTCTAGGTTTTTTCTTTCAGCCATTTGCCCGTCTAGGTTTTTCTTTCAGCCATTTGTCCGTCTAGGTTTTTCTTTCAGCCATTTGCCCGTCTAGGTTTTTCTTTCAGCCATTTGTCTGCCTAGGTTTTTTTTTTTCAGCCGTTGTCTGCGTCTAGGTTTTTTTTCTTTCAGCCATTTGTCCGGTCTAGGTTTTTCTTTCAGCCATTTGCATTCTAGGTTTTTTTTTTTCAGCCATTTGTCCATCTAGGTTTTTCTTTCAGCCGTTTGCCCGTCTAGGTTTTTCTTTCAGCCGTTTATAATAATAATATATATTATTATTATTATTATTATAATAATAATATATATTATCATTATTATAATAATATATATTATTATTATTATAATAATAATATAGACAAAAAACAGTTTACTCACTACAAAGATGCCACTTAGTTTTGGCGCATTTCAATTGAACCTTGACTGGTGCGAACTAAAATTGAACAGTTCTGCTTTTATATATTATCATTCTCATTGCATATATATATATATATATATATATATATATATATATATATATAATGTGAAATGAACTGACAAGTCTGTTTACATAGGGTTTGTTTTTAGGGGTGATTTCTGTTATCTGGCATTTTCTGTTATCCGGAAATAGCCTGGTCCCAAGAGTGTTGAATTAAAGAGGTTAGAGAGTAATAGCTTTGCATTTAATAGGAATGAATCAAGAATTATAACAGAGTATTTTATATCAGTAGAGACAAAAATGAATAGGAATTGTCTTTTAATTTTTGTTTTTGTTGAAATCACATCAGTACTGAAGCAAAATGAACAAAAAAAAAAGTCCACACCAATGTAATGACAAAAAGAAAAGTTAATGTCCTAACATCAAAATATTAGGTTGTTGCATAAATTTGTTTTTTTTATAATTTATTTTAATACTTCTTTATTTATGAATTATTCTACAATTGACCTGTTGATTGATTCCTTCATTTTCTCCAACTTTTTTTAAAACCAGAGAATACTTTTAGATTTTAATATATATATATATATATATATATATATATATATGTGATAAGAAAGAACAGTAAGATTTATTAAAATAAACTTAGCCTGACTTTGTAAGTAACATATAATGGATACATAAGCTGTCTAGGGAAATTAAAACTCAACCCACCCCTAAATTAAAATGGTTTTTCCTTAACCTTAACAACTCATAATATCAATATTGTCTGCACTTATAAATTAAGTAAATTTCCTTGAAAGTTTATTACTAACATTGCTTAACAATGGAATGAGACTATAGATTTGAAGTTTAATTTTTATAACTAAATTTATAAATTTAGTTTCACTTTTGAAACGGGGGAGATTTTCTTTGATAAGTCTTACTAATGAACACTGGGTTTCAGGGGTGGGGAAGAAAATGTGGGGTCATACATAATCAGAATTTGATAAACAAGAAATTATAATGTAGATATAAAATGAGAGCTTAATTCTGTATTACAAGCCGTATATAAACTGATCCCTCATTTTGTAGCCACAATAATTTCTATCCATTTCCATTCCCGAAAATGTAAATAAATCTAAAAGACATACCTGTGTAGCTAATTGGTTTTTTATTGATTGATTCTTTTGCTCATCAACACTTTGTAGGTTATTGAAAGCCAGAAAATTTATTTTAGATTGTAAAAATTTTCAGTTTTTCTTTTTTTAAGATAATGATGATTTAGTGAAACAAATATTGCTAATTAACCCATAGCTGGAAGGATAAAAGATGGATTCATACCTTTTTCCAAGGGCATCTGCTTATAAGTGAACATAATGAACCTAACTGGAATTGGAACACTACTCTCCAGTTAACAATTCCAAGCCATTATCCATTACACCACTCACACATCCAACCTTACAGCACCTGGTATTTCCAAGCAGTCATCTATCTAGGTACTGACCAGGCTCAACATTGCTTAACTTCGGTGATTGTACAAGAACCAGTGTTTCAATGTGATATGGCCGTAAGCACATTACACCAGCTTCACATCCAAGCTTAAAGCACCTGGCATTCCCAAGCAGTCACCCATCTAGGTACTGACTAGGCTTGACATTGCTTAATTTTGGTGATCATATGAGAACCAGTGTTTCAACATGATATGACCTTCTTCAGGTGGTTGGAATGTCGAACTGATCCTTTTATTTCGCTCACTGGGGTAGACTGTTCTAGTTCCATGTGCCATGTTTAATTGATGTCAGTTGTCAGTTATCTCCTGTTAATTCCCCTGCCTTAACCAGGTATTGAACTCACACTCTTTGGGTTCTGTCATGTTGTAATAAATATGGCGACAAAGATGAGGACAATAGTCCGAATAATGTAAATAGTGTACATAATACCTCATCTCAGAAATATAGACAGATATTGGATTGAGTCACAAATAATCTCTCTTGTTTATCAATTTTATTTTTCAAAAATAAATTACATTTAACAGAGAATCGGGTCAGCTCGGTAAAAGACTCATTTGGTTGTATGTGGTGCTGTAAGCACCAGGAGTTGCATCCCCTTCCACAATGGGCTGTTGAGAGAAGACCTTCTACTTAGAGTAGGTGGCACTGCCTATTTTCATGTGAACAATACTGGGCAGGTATTAGCCAATAATCAGTGTGGGTCTGGGAGTGGCAGAGCTATATAAGCATCAGGAGTTGCATCCCCTTCCACAATGGGCTGTTGAGAAGTTTTTTTTTGCTAAGTAGGTATGCTGCCTATTTTCATGTGAACAATACTGGGCAGGTATTAGCCAATAATCAGTGTGGGTCTGGGAGTGGCAGAGCTATATAAGCATCAGGAGTTGCATCCCCTTCCACAATGGGCTGTTGAGAGAAGAACTTTTGCTTAGAGTAGGTGGCGCTGCCTATTTTCATGTGAACAATACTGGGCAGGTATTAGCCAATAATCAGCGTAGGTCTGGGACTGGGAAAGGTTTATAACACCAGTGTTTTTTCTTAATCAAGAGAAACGCTCGTGAAAACCAGACAAGACAAGCACAGTACAATTATACTTTGTTTAACCATATATTCTCCTCTTTAATGGAGTCCCGAAATCCGTTGGCTGTCAACAATGATAAACTTCTGGCAACTCCGGCAGCTAAGCCATCCCCAAATGTAAGACCCTGTATTCCTTTGGATCTTGTCAGTACAGCTGAGAGGTGAGCCATTCTATTTAACCTGGGCAGCTTATGGCCTTCATATTTTTCTTCATATCTAAGACTGTATACCAGATGTAACTTTTATATTTTTTGTACCTAGTCTCAAAAATGGCATAAAGAGAAAAATGACTTTTTGTAAACTACCAATCAGAGTCGACTGTAGACAGTCATAGCGTCATTGTGAACTCCATCATCCCTTCATTAGTTGCATAATATGTGTCACTAGTTATATATGGTTTTTGAATTGTTCTTCTCTTAGACTGGTTGCCAACCAAGGCTGAAGAGCTCCAACTTCTCTACTATTTACTAGCTGGGGATGTATGGACAGTCTAATGTATAGTGGCTTTGAATCAGTTGGTAAGCTGAATTTGACTTCCAGTTATCATTACACTCATATGGGAAAGGTATGAATCCATGTCTTCTCTCCTTAGCTATGGGTTAAATAGTAGAAAAAAACTGGGCTCTTCAGCCTTGGTTGCCAAAACCCTGAATTCAAAAAAAGGCCCTGTGAAGCACATACTGTGCAACTAATGAAAGGATGGTGGAGTTAATGATGATTCTATGATGTTACAGAATGTGGAAACTGGCCCAGGCTAGTCAGCAATTGGTCAGGGGCATAATAGTCTGACAGTGATGGATTGTCTTTGTCTTGGTTTTGGATCTTCTTCTAGTTGTCATGTCTCTTTAGATCCAGATTTTCCCGTCCTTTGTCACTCTTAATAAATTTTGTCTTTTTGCTATCTCTCCTAAAACTTGTTCCATCATCCTTTTACTTAAGCTTACTTGGTAGGTTATGCTTTTTTCTCCTCTATCCTGCTTGCCTTCAGTCTACCCTGTGAGTATTAAATTTTCCAAGCCTTCTTTCCTCATTATGTACCCTAGAAATTTCAGCTGTCACTTCTTGATGTTAATTATAAATGTCCTTTTTGTTTCTATTTTCTCTGAAACTTCCTTGTTGTTCCCATATTCATTCCATACTATTCTCAGTATCCTACTGTAGAAACAACTTTCTGTTGATTCAAGTATCTTCCTCATTCATGATATTGTCCGGCATTCACTGCCATATAGGAGTTATGATGTTACGCATTAGTTCAGTACTCTCTGTCTTGTTTCTGTGTCAAGTCATAAGAGGGCTTCAAGAATTTTGAAGCTTCAATATGCTACATCCAAATTAATGCGTCATGTGGTTATGCGTTTGCCTGAAGTTCTCCCTCCTGTTATCACCTAGAATTGATGCTACCATAAGAAAAAGAAACTTTCATTGATATAATTTATGAAGTGAAGGGTTGAAGCCAGTGATCACACAGTACACAGCAAAGATCCCAATTGCAGTCTAATAGGTTTTCATTTGTTTTTAGTCTATAAATGAAGTTGTGTGATTGATTTTCTGTTGTTATTAAAAACCTCACAATGACTTTTTATTAAATTTTTTGAAAGCATGAAGTATTTCACTATTTACATTATTCGGACTATTGTCCTCATCTTTGTTGCCATATTTATTACAACGTTTCAGCCGTTGTACGCTCCGGTCTTCAGGTGGTTGGAATGTCGAACTGAACCCTTTATTTCGCTCACTGGGGTAGACTGTACTAGTTCCACGTGCCATGTCTAATGGATGTCAGTTATCTCCTGTTAATTCCCCCTCTCCAAGTTCCCCACCGCCCTAACCAGGTATTGAACTCACACTCTTTGGATCCTGTCACTGGATCTAACTAACACCTTTATCTTTGAGGACATCTGTGTATGAATTTCTGGGTATTATAAACCTAATGTCTTCAGCAACCATTTTTTTACCAGTGCTCATATTGCAATTTTTGCTAGAGCTCATATTGCAATTTTTGTTGTTATTATCGCTTTTCTCTGGCACTCCTTATTACTGGTTCCCATATTGTATTCATTTCTATGCTTGGCTGGCTCAGGAGATTTTTGTGGCGACAAAGATGAGGACAATAGTCCGAATAATGTAAATAGTGTACATAATACTTCATCTCAGAAATATAGACAGATACTGAAGTATTTCGATTTGAAAATTTTTTTTACAATAATGTTCACCCTATACAAGGCCCAAGAGCCACTCGAGGTAGAGGGTTGCTGAAAGAAACGACAGCCTACTGCAGGGAAAATCTTCTGCCTAGTCAGTCATGAATTGAATTAGACATGATCTCCCAAGCGGGTATCATGTATGGCACTTGATTCACTTTATCTTTTCTCCTCCCAGCTATGAGTTCAATAGACTGGGTTCTATAGCCTTGGCTGGCAACCAGTCTACTGCAGAAAGAAATGGCGACCTACTGCGGGGTAAATCTTCTGCCTCGTCAGTCATGGATCAAAAGAGATATGATTGCCCAAGCATATATCATGTATAGTATTTAACAAACTGATGCTTATGGATAGAAACATTTCATATCTGTAATTCTTCTTCTTTTATGTGTTGCGTCTCTTCAGGATGTAAGCGATCATGTCCCTCCACATCTTCCTGTCCATTGTAACTCTTAATAAGTTTTGTCTTTTTGTTATTTTTTCCCAAACCCTGCTATACCTTTGATCCACTCAAGCCCATCAAGTATGTTATGTGCTGCTTTCCTCTGTCCCTCAGACTCTCCTGTGAGTATCAAATTATGTCCCCCAGAAATTTCAACTACCTCTTCTTGACATTAGGTATAAGTTTTCCTCTTTGTTTCCATTTTCTCCAAAATCTTGTTGTTTGCATGTTCATCCCAGGGTATCCAAAGCATTTTTCTGTAGAAGCACATTTGTGTTGCTTCAAGTCTCTTCATCTTTGAGGAGATTGTCCAGCATTCGCAGCCATACAGGAGGGATGATATCACGTAACAGTTCAGTACTCTTTTCTTTGTTTCTAATAAAGTTTTTCTCTCTTAATACCTTCCAAAAGCTAAGCAGAGTATCTTTGGCTATCTCAATGCCTCTTCCGATTTCAGTGTCACATTTTTTGTCCTCTGTTAGAATACTTCCTAGATATTTAAATTTTTGTGCTTGATTTTGGTATCTTTGAATTCATCATGAAGTAAGCCTTGTTCTTGCTTGGATCTGTGACAACTTCTGTTTGGATTTTCAGAGTCAGATCCCCCTTTATCTAGCTATTGCTGCCATTCTCTGCTTCTTCTCTGTGCCATGGGTGATCATGGTTCTCCACAACTTCCTGTTCTTTGCAGCCCTTAATAAAATTTGCCTTTTTGCTATATTATCTAATCCCTGTTCTACCAACCATTTACACAAGATTGTTAGGTTATACGCAGCTTTCCTATCGCCTGCTTGCGTTCAGTGTTCTGTGAGTGTCAAATTTTCCAAACCCTCTTTCCTCATTATGTGTCTTATAAATTTCAGCTGTCTCTTTCTGAAACTACATCTAAGTGTCTTTTTTGTTTCCATTTTCTCTAAAACTTCCTTGTTGCTCACATGTTCAATCCATGGTATTCTCAGCATCCTTCTGAAGAATGATGTTTGTGTTGCCACAAGTCTCTTATCCATCTGTTGGGTGACTGCTAGGGAATACCAGGTGCTGTAAACTTGGATGTGATGGTGGTGTAATGGATAATGGCTCAGAATTGTTAATCAGAGTGCTGAGTTCCAATTCCAGTTGGGTTCATTATATTCACTTATGTGCAAATACCCTTGTGAAAGGTATGAATTCACCTATTCTCTCCCCTTCTCCCAACTATGGGTTTATTACTAAGGCTTGTATCAGTAAATCATTATTATCTAAAAAAAAACAAAAAAACTAAACAAGTTCATTTGGTAGGTTATATGATACTTTTCTCCCACCCTCTTGCTTTCAATATGTTCTATTTCCTTGTTTATGGCATTTATCAAATCTGTAATTAAGTCTTCCTAAAATAATCTTTGATGTAGAATATAGGATATAAGACAGGATAGAATATATAAGATTGAATATAGGATATAAGATTGAATATAGGATATAAGATTGAATATAGGATACTAGAAGCATGGCCTGGCGTTGCCCGTGCTTGATTAAAAAATCGTACGACTCGTACAGCACTGCACGCACTAACCGGTTTCTTCCCGTGCATAGTGTGACCTTAAATTAATCTGCATTTAGGAAATACCCAACTGGAAAAACATTTTTAAGGGTTGACCGATTGTCCATTTTCACTCTGTTTGGGGGGCGCTCAGAGTTGAAACTTCACATGGTGACTCCCAATGGCCTCCTCATAAATCCGATCAGTTTTCGCTAAAAACCGACATGCGGTTCAGGTGCAATCTGGGCGTATCGGCTTTTGGGTTTTATCGATTTTCCACGCTGTTTAGGGGTCCGTGGTCATGAAACTTCTGGACAACACTTCTAAGGGTAGACTCTAAGAGGGTGTCAAATTTGGTTGAAATGCAATAATTCCTTCTGTAAGCAGATTTTTTCGATTATCGATTTTTTTCGGAACCTGAGTCCAAACTGAAAAATGGTGCTGCGTCATGTCCTTAAGGCAACCATTTGCAAACTTGTGGTGAAAACCGCATTGAAATCGGGTGAGAAATGCAGCCTGGGTGAGGTAACAATGCCCACGACAGACAGACAACATGAGAAATATAGATAGATAGATAAGATATAAGATTGAATAGAATAAAGAATATAGGATAGAATGTAAGATGGAATATAGGATTCAAAGAAAATTAGTTAATTTAATAATTATATAATTGGATTTAAAAAAAAAAATTACTTTTTACTTTATATATAATGGAAAATCTATTTGTTTGCTGAGAGTGTCTTTTTCCTGTCAATTCATTTCAAAGGTCAAGTGGATATTCAGTTACTTTTCTTTATTCACAAGTGATCATTGTGTGGGAAAATTGCAGTATGGCTGACCGAAAATATAAAACCTGATATTAGTCCCAGTACTAAAAGAATATAACCAACATTAAAATACCATTAGTGCATAAGTATTTTAAATCATACTACAATAATTATACTATGAGTAAAGCTAAGCAAAGTATTCAGAAACAGGAAAATTTGTTAGAAACAAAGAAAAGAGTATTGAACAGTTATATAATATCAGTCCTCTTGTATGGCAGGGAATGCTGAACATTCCCCTTCACAGATGAAGAAGGGACTTGAAGCAACAAAAATATGTTTCTACAGGAGGATGCTGAGTATTCCATGGACTGAATATATGAACAACGATGAAGTTTTAGAGAATATGGAAACAAAAAGTACCCTCATACTTCAGAAAGTGATAGTTGAAATTTCTGGGTTACATAATGAGGAAAGAGAGCTTGGAAAATCTGATACTCACAAGACATATTGAAGCCAAGAGGGACAGAAGAAAACTGCATGCAACCTACCTAGCAAGATTGAGTAAATGGATGGAAGAACAGGGTTTGGGAGTAATAACAAAAGTCAAAAATTATTAAGAGCTCCAAAGGAAAGGAAAATGTGAAGAACCATTGTAGACTGAATTCAAAATCCTGATAACAGTCAAAATGGCAGACTAACTTCAGTCTGTTGTTAACTGAGGAAAAGGATGACTTGTTAATTTTAATGCCTCAAAAAGTAAACTGCTCTCTGTTAATCATCTGAGCAAACCCTCTCTGCCTTCCATCAGCATGGCTGATGCTAACCTCCAGGAGAGTGATTTGTTGCATTTTCTGGGCTAACATTCTTGGCTGTCATGAAGTAGAAAGTCTATATTGAATCCATTGCTAGTTCAGCTGCTAAGAAAGTTGGATCACTGTGTCATGATAGACAGATTTGGGAAAGAAAAATTCTTACATATCTATAAGTCTACCATTCATCCATGCTTAGAATATTGCTGCCACATATGGTCCAGTGCTCCTTCTAGATGTCTAGACATCTTTGATAAAATCCAAAGAATCAGCAATATTATTGGTCCTGATCTGATATCACAGCTTCAGTCACTTTCTAATCACCATAAGATTTCCTTCCTGTGCTTTTACTATAAATGCTTTCATGATAATTGTTTGGATGAGCTCTTCATTATGTTACCTAGACTTTATGAATTTAAGCGCATTACCAGACTAATAGTTACTTTTCTTGCACTTTTTGCTTGTGGGAGTCCCTTCCAGCTTCATGCTTTCAATCCAACTTTAATCTGAATTAAGTCTGAGGTTCTTTGGAAATTTATTCACAGTTTGGGATTTCTTGGGAGACAGTATAAAAACTTGTTCAACATTAAATATTAAATTTATTTGTTCAAAAATAGTGATTACCATTTTTCCTACCATGTACCATATGAGGTGTGCAAATGGTGTAATGGTGAACAACTTAGGGTAATAAATTTGTGAGCTGGATTTGAATCCTGGTTGGTTTGTAACATTCATTTTCATTCAAATAACTTTGGGGGGAAAAGTATCAATTTCTCTTCCACCCTGCCCAATTCAAGGTTAAATAGCAGGGGAGATTGGACTTCCTAACAATGGTTAGCAACTAGTCTAGAAGGACAGTTCTGAATTCAAAACCTTGTTAGATAAAGGGTGCAGATGTTGTCTGTAAAACAAAAACTCAATAGGTTTCAACAACTATGGATGATCCCAATGGAGAACAATTATCCAGAATGAGATTGGCACCAATGGGCATTGGACCCAAGGAAGCTGGATAGATGGATAGACTGACATCTAACCAGGATGATGAGTTAGAAGCCATTGTTAAAGTGCAAGATAAATAACACAATCAGAATTAATAAAGTTTGCAATGAAAAGAAAAAAAGATTAAAAAAAAAAATGTAACGGCAACAATCATGCAAGCAAGCAAACAATATAGCTAAAGCAAATCAAACGGTTAAGAAGGCAAAAGAATTTACAAAATATTAGTTGGTGTTTGAACACAAAAAACAAGATCGGACAAGCAAACGCAGTAGGTTTGCCTACTAGTTAAGGCAGATCTGGACCGTGTCATGTCAAAAAGCAAACCGTCCCATCTTATTGGCTAAGAAAAATATCCCAGCATGCATTTTGTGTCCTTCCGACTATAAGAGGAGGAAGGGGAAAACTTCTGCAATCATTCCCCACCATTAGGGAAATCAACACTGTACCAACTGTTATTTAGGAATAAGGATATTTATTAATATGCAAATGATGATTCATCCTTACTTATATATGATAAAAAAAAATATAGTTTTAACATATGCTATGTTTATGGGTAAAAGTTAGGGGTAGAGCATATGTAAATATAAATATAGATATTGAGGTGAACACTGGGTTGTGACAGTTTTCATGCATGAATGAAATCTACAGGCATATAAGATATAAACTTCATAATATATAGATATGTTATGTCTACTTATTTTTATATTGATCCTTTCCAGTTTAATCAGTTTCTTGATGTTAAGATTAAATTTATCAAGGAAGGTGCTGTAGTTTTTTTAAACACAAGTACTTTTGATTGTCTTTGTAATTTACCCTTGAAGATGATATTAGAAAAATTTGAAAGTAATTGGATTAAAAAAAAAAACTATGGCACTTTCCTTGATGGATTTCATCTCAGCATCAAGAAACTGATTAGACAACTGAAAGGATCAGTATAAAAATAAGTAGACACAATATGTCTGTATTATTCAATAAAACATGTTTAAATGAAAATATGCTGCTTAAAATATATGATAAAGAGGTAATTATACAAAGAATTAATTAGCAATGTTAATGTAATGGTGAAATCTCTTCACTAACAAGACTTAATAAGGCATTAACTTACTAACAATTCATTGAATAATGTGATCCTTATGTTTAAATTGTTGTCAGATAGATTTGATGTTGTTAGGCAGAGTACTTTTGAAAATTTCACATTTTCATCCTCAGGGCATAATTTTTTCATTTACAGGTAAACTACAAGATGAAATAAATGTAGTGTAGACCGAAAGATGTTTTTTAATAATGTTATTTGTTGACGGTTATATAATTTTGGAATGTGTGATGTTGCAGTGGTAGAGTTCCTGTTGAAATATTTCAAGTGAGAATTTTGTTTGAGTTTTAGTCCATGTCACTTTATCTGAAAAACACATACAACAAAAAAAAAATTGTGGATTTACCACATAACTAAATTCAAGTTTTAGTTCACCACTGCTGTGGCCTGGTATTGAACTCACAACACTTTGGGTCTAGTCACTGGATCTAACCAATGTCTTTATTCACTGGGCCATGTGCCATCAAGAACACATGGCCCAGTGGAGAGTTAAAGGAAAATAACTGAGACATCCAGAAGAGCTATGGCATGTGGAACTAGAACAATCTGCCCTAGTGGTTGAAATAAAGGGTTTGGTTCGAAATTCCAATCACCTCAAGAAAACTGGAGTGAAATGTTGTGAATATGTCAATGAAGATGAGGATAACAGTCCGAATAATGCAAGTAATCATAATATCTCGGAGATAGACAGATACCACAGTATTTCATTGAGTACCTATAACCATAGTATTAGATGCAAGTTGATATTTTGAGGAATTTTTTCATGTATGTGCAGGCACTTTGGTAATGGTAAAAACTAATTCTTCCATTGATATTACTTTGCATATAACCTAAAGCAATGTCAATATGAGCTCATGAGTGACATTAATGCAACCCTGGGGATAAAAACTTGGATTTCACCCTCCCCAATTTTTACTACAAAGATATTCATGAATTACAGTTGACTGAAGAGTTACCTTTTTAGCACACAGCCTCAAACACTGGGCACCTACTGAGGATCAAATTTTCCACTCAACAGTTAGGATCAGCAAGCTCCGTTTTTCAACAATTACACCGTCACAATGTACCTGCATCCTGTGTATGATGATAAACTATATCCATCAGAAAGGCCTGTGATCAGAAGGCTTTGAAAAGTATAGAACCACCTCTTCATTGCTATTGTTCTCAGATCCACACTGACCTGGGGTGGTAGCACTTGTTAGGGTTCCAACTATGGCAAAATATTTAATCCCTAAACTGGGTCAAAACACTATGAAAGTACAAAAATACATGTTTATAGTAAAAAAAAAAAAAAAAAAAAAAAAATTAACAGCAATACATTATTTTTTTCTTTTTTTTTTTTTTTGTGGAGAAAAATAATTACCAGCAATACATTTTTGTAAAAGAAATTACTAATGCTCCTAAGAAAATTAAATTTTGCCATTAGATGACCCGTAAGGAGTTGATATGCCACTAAACAAACAATAGTAACAATATGCCCCTGTTTAAAAGTTCCCTGCTCCTCAAGTTGCATAAAATTGCAAAATTTCTTGATTTTTTTTTATATATTTTTCTTGATTTTTTTTTATATATTTTTCTTGATCTGATTATTAGTTTATTTGAGGTCAGCTTCTTGGCCTCTTTCTCATTGGCTATTTGTTTAATTATCTTTAGTCTGTGTAAAGGGAGTCTGGTTGACCACTTGGCTTTGCCTTGATGCCAAGTCAGACAACCCATTATGAGTTGTCTACCTCCTCTTCTATGTCTGTCTGGTGGCCAGTTGGTTGGGGGTGGGGACTGGAGAGTTCTCTATCACCTTATAAAGCTGCTATAGTATTGCTAACTTTGTTTGATATCTGGTGGAGTCAGTGCATGGTGTGGTCAGTGGAAAAAGCTATATTGGGCAGGGAAAAAGAAAGTGTGTGGAGGATGGAAAAAAGGACAAAATAAAAATTGAAGGGCAGTTGAGCTGGCTATATGTAACTGTAAATTTTATGCTAACAGTTTCTTCTCTTACACTTCTTGCTTGTGGAACTACCTTCTGGATCCACACTTTCCAGCCAATTTTAATCTTCAAAAATTTAAATGCAATGTCAATTGCTATCTACTGTCTTCCTGATTACTCTTTTCTTTTTCCGCTCATTATTAATGTTTCTGTTTCTAATACTTCCACACTCTGTAACCCCCTTGTGTCTTAGTGGCTTTAACACCTTGGATGGGGTGATACTGATTTAACAAAAACAAAAAAAAATGTTGAGTGTAATAGCTGTGCATGGCTGGGTGTTTGGAGAGAGAGAAATCAGAAAGACCCTCTTAATGGAGATAGGGTATGAAAGGAAGAAAGAAAAGGAAAAAAAGAGGAGCAAAGAGAGAGAGAGAGAGAAGGAAACAAAAGTGGAGAAGAACTACTTCTAGAACTAGAAAGAGAGGGAAGAGGAATCAATAGAAATGGCTGAGATGCAAAAAGAATAAAGCAAAAAAAAAATGCATTGAGATAAAAAGTGTGATTTTAAATTATCCACAAATTGTTTGGACTAATATCCTCATCCTTAGGGATTTTATGATTATGGTATGAATTTTGCATTTGTCAGCCTTTGAAATTCTAAAAATCCATCATTATCTCTAATTCATGATTTTCTTGAACTAATACTGGTGAGTTTTATTACTTTCTCACTTTGGAATTCTTTGGTTTTCCTCATTGTTTGGACTAATATCATTGTCTTTGATAGTATTCATATTGTTTAGCCCATGCCTTTTTGTTTTTCTTCCTGAATGAAAATGGGCAAAATATTAAAAATTATTTTCTTAACCTAATTTTCATTGTCAATGCCTTCCATATTAGGAATCTGTGCAAAGCTATTTGAATTGTTTTGCAGTTCTGTGAATTCCTTTATGCTTCCCATAATGGTAGTCAACAAAATGGCTGACTTCTTTATATATACCGTCTTGATTTTTCTCACAGGAATACTAAAATAATATAAAACCTTGACATTCATTCCTATTAATTTAAAATTACCAAAAATCAGCTATTAGATTTTAATAAACATTTCAGTAACTATTTTAATAAGAAACAAAAAAAAAAGTTTCCATTATATATTTTGTAGACATAACAACCCTACACGTAAGTCAGTAGTGGCCTGCTGGCGGTCCTCTGGTGGAAGCCACTGGTGGGCCTCTGGCAGCCTGACATTGGGCCACCAGCGGTAAATGCTAGTGGCATGCCATGCAGGTTGTTGGCTTGCATATAGGGAAAGTATACACACAACAGAAATAATAAGCAAGAAAAAATAAAACAAAAGCCAAATAATAAACAAAAAACAGAAGTAATGACCAAGAAAAAAAACAATTAATAAACAATAAAATCACAATAACATACAAGAAAAAAAGAACACAAAAAAATAAAATTACAGAAATAACAAACAAGAAAAAACATAAAAACAAGAAATAATAAAGACAAAGATACAAAAAGCAGAAATTAACAAACAATAAAATCAAACAAGATATGATGCACTCAATGGATGTTGTGGAGAGAAATAAACATGTATAAAATCACAAGTGACCACAGTTTGTATAGACTATGCATCATTTTATTTCTATTGATTTCATTGTCATGTTTATTATATATTATTTGGGCCTTTTCCAGGCCTTCTTTGTTGCATCTATTCAATTGCTTCTGCATCTCTTTAATTCATTCTTAGTGTCACATCTCAGCATGTTGGCTGTCATCTTTTCCTTTTCCATTGTTGGTTCCCAGTCAGGGTTTGGCGAATGATGTTAAATGTTGGTTTCATGACATTGTATTTGTAATGCAGGAAATACATGTTTGACTTTTTGGGACTTTTCTGGGATTTTTGCATTCTTGATCTGCAGTTGATTGAATAAGATTGATGCAAATGAAATCCATTGATATCAGAAAATTTGTCATGAAAAGTTTCTCTTCTTTAAATAAAGCTCAAATGTGTCCTTCCACTTTGCATCACTTGTGTGATAACAATCACCTTATATTTTTACCCCACTAAACTTGAATTGTTTTTTGAGTACCTCAGTAGCCTCCACTTTGTATTTTTTTGCATGTATCCTAGTAGCCTCACCTTGTATTTTTTTTTGTATATACCTCAGTAGCCTCACCTCATATTTTTAGTATGTACCCCAGTAGTCTCACCAGATATTTTTTGTGTACCCCAGTGACCTAATTTTGTATGTTTTGTGTGTACTCTAGTACCCTAGCCTCACCATGTATTTTTTGCCTGTATCCCAGTAGCTTCACCATGTATATTTTGTGTGTACCCAGTAGCCTCACCATGTATATTTTGTGTGTACCCAGTAGCCTCACCATGTATATTTTGTGTGTACTCCATTGAACTCTCCAGTCATTATTTCTTCCCCACCCACTCTCTGCTGGGTATAAGTACCTCCATGTTCATTTCCGACATTGTCCTTACCTGAGCTGTGACCAGACGGTAATCCAATCATAGGATTATTGATTTTTATCTCAAATGATGATTTGCTTGGTTGACAATCCTCCATAGCTGTCTGCTTTATGCCTGCGTGTGTCGATTAATGTAATCTCTGAAAACTCTCTGCCTCTGTGCATATCAAGATGTTTCCTGTACATGAATAATTTGTACAATGGCAAAAGAGAAAATGTTGGGAATTTGCTTTAAAAAAATAATGTCTTTTAATTTCAGTTATTCATTACTAGAGTTTTGCCAGTCATATGATCATGTTTTTATACTGGCAATATACTTTTGCCATTGTGGCCAATACAAGATTTTGTAACTTTTGATCATCCATACTTCAGTTTCCTTATTATAAGCTCATAAGGAAAGCAGACTCTATACACACATGGCCTTCACACTGAATACTTTCATGGTAATTGTTCTGATGAACTTTTCCCTATAGTACTTAGACTTTATAAATTTAAGTGTACTACTAGATTGGGGGAAATGTCTCATCATCTTACAGTTGTAACTGTAAGTTCTTTCCTACCAGTTTCTTTTCTCACCTGTGGAACTCTCTTCCAAATTCTTGCTTTCCAGTAAACATAAATCTTCAAAAATTTAAGTGCAATATCATTCATTATCTTCTGTCTTCTTAATTACTGCACAACCCATAGCTGAGGATTCATACTTCCTAAGGGTCTTTGTGCGTAAGTGAATATAATGAACTAGACTGGAATTGGAACTCAGCTCTCCAATTTCTCATTCTCATATTGACAATTCTTCTTCTTTTATATACTGTGTCCCTTCAGGATGTAGGCGATCATGACCCTCCACCTCCTCCTGTTCCTTGTAGCTCTTAATAAGTTTTGTCTTTTTGTTATTTCTCCTAGACCCTGTTCTGCCATCCACTTGCTCAAGCCCATTAAGTATGTCACACATTGCTTTCCCCTGTACCTCTTTCCCTCTACCCATCCTGTGAGTATCAGATTTTCCAAGCCCTCCTTTCTCATTATGTGTCCCAGATATTTCAACTGCCTCTTCCTGATGTTTAGTATAAGTTTTGTCTTTGTTTCCATTGTCTCCAAAACCTCATCACTGCTCACATCTTCGGCCTATGGTAGCCTGAGCATCCTTCTGTAGAACCACACTTCTGTTGCTTCAAGTCTCTTCTTTATCTTTGAGGAGATTGTCCAAACTTATCTCAAAAAGAATTACCTCTCTAATTTATGACCCTGATCTGACATCTTGGTTTCAGCCACTTTCCACTGCTGTAATGTAGTTTCCCCTATACTTTTTCCTGTAAATGTTTTCATGGTAATTATTCTGATGAAGTTTCCTCTGATACCCAGATTTTATGAATTGAAGTGCAGTACTAGATTGGCAGCTAGGTCTCATCCTTTTTACAGTTTAAATGGCTTGATGTAACTAAGTTCTACACTAACAGTTTCTTCTCTCTCACTTCTCGTCTGTGGAACTCTCTTCTATTTTAATTCCTATTCTTTTAATGTTCTCTCTCCTTAATAGTGTTTTTTTTTTTTTTTTTTCATATTCTATAACACTTAGGTAACCCCTTGCATGTTGGTGGCTTTATTGCCTTACTTGGGATGAAATGATTAAAAATATGACTGGTAACAAACATTGCAAACAATTTTTATTATATTTTAAGTAAAAATATTTTTACTAGTTAAACTGTATTGGTTCAGAAAGTAGATTGATTGACTTTTTATGGCTTATCAACCTACATATAGGAGGACTGATATTATATAACAGTTCAGTACCCTTTACTTTGTTTCTAACAAAATTTTTCTGCCAGAACGCAAATGAAGAGGGATGGAACGAACAGCAGCACTAGAGACAAAACAAAGCAAAACAAAACCAGAGACACATTCATGGCTGAGGCGACAAGGAATTTCACACAGGAATGGCACAAACAGAAAGTGAGGACGAACAAACAGGAAATCAGAATTGCGATGTTCTGTACACTCATAATGCTGGCAACTCAGGGACTGCCGAAACAAAAATCTGCCTGTTTATATTGAAACCAGAAACATCGGTAATCTCATTATGCACGACATAAATCATTTGCATAAACAAATTCTAGGCCCTGCTCAGCCCACCGCCACAACCATATTTTTTGCAAACAGACTTTCTCAGGTTTACACTGGCCATCCTCTCCTGCATACACAGCACACCAAGCATTTTCTTTTTGATTGATGGGGTCAGGCAGCCTCATCTAAGGTAGCCAGCAGTTCATCCTGCCTTTCACTTGATAATTTGGTTAGCTTCTGGAAGGCATCTTTCACCAACTGCACCTTCAGATTTCAGTGTCACACTGTCCATTCTCTGTTACAATACTTTCCAGTATACTATTTACATTATTCGGACTATTGCCCTCATCTTTGTTGCCATATTTATCACAACATTTCGGCCATTGTATGCTCTGGCTTTCTTCAGGTGTTTGGAATGTCAAACTGAACCCTTTATTTCACTTGCTGGGATAGACTGTTCGAGTTCCACGTGTCATGTTTAATGGATGTCAGTTATCTCCTGTTAATTCACCTCTCCAAGTTCTCCACTGCCTTAACCAGGTATTGAACTCACAACTCCTTGGGTCCTGTCACTGGATCTAATCAACGCATTTATCCACTGTGCTATGTGTCCTTAAGAAGGGACTGAACTGCTATATAATATCAGTCCTCCTATATAAGATGAGGATAGTAGTCCTTATTTACATTATTTGGATTATTGTCCTCATCTTTGTTGCCATATTTATTACAATGTTTTGGTTGTTGTACGCTCCGGCCTTCTTCAGGTGGTTGGAATGTCGAACTGAACCCTTTATTTTGCTCACTGGGGTAGACTGTTCTAGTTCACGTGCCATGTTTAATGGATGTCAGTTATCAGTTAATTCCCCTCTCCAAGTTCTCCACTGCCTTAACCGAGTATTGAACTCTCACTCTTTAGAACCTGTCACTGGATCTAACCAATGCCTTTATCCACTGAAGAAGGCCAGAACGTACAATGGCTGAAACGTTGTAATAAATATGGTGACAAAGATGAGGACAATAGTCCGAATAATGTAAATAATGTACATAATAGCTCATCTCAGAAATATAGACAGATACTGAAAGGCTGAAACGTTGTAATAAATATGGTGAACTAACACTATTTGGGTCCTGTCACTGGATCTAACCAACACCTTTATCCACTGTGGCATGTATCCATGACCACCTGAAGAAGGCAGGAGCGTACAACGGCCAAAACATTGTAATAAATATGGCGACAAAGATGAGGACAATAGACTGAAAAATGTAAATAGCGTATACCATTATCAATGGATTACAAATTACTCTGAACAAAACGGCCGAAACATTGTAATAAATATGGTGACAAAGATGAGGACAATAGTTCGAATAATGTAAATAATGTACATAATACCTCATCTCAGAAATATAGACAGACAATAGTACTGTAAATAATGTAATGTAAATAGTGTAGATAATACCTCATCTCAAATATAGACAAATACTTTCCAGATATTTAAATTACTGTACTTGTTTCTAAATGCATTGTCAATCATTGTTGTCTGCCTTCTTAATTCCTGTTCTTATTATTGTTCTCTCCCCTTAATAATGTGTTAATTTCTCATTCATTTACACTTAGTAACCCCTTGTCTTAGTGGATTTATTGCCTTGCTTAGGGTGAAATGATTTTTTTAGAGAAATTTACATGATCTATAGCAGAGAAAATGGCGACTTTGTCAAACCAGGTGTTTATTTAGCTCTTTGAAGGCGTGAATCCTTGATGTAAAAAGAAAATTACTTACTGTAGAATAACAATAATAAAAAGTTTTATGAGTAAGAGTCCCAACTAGCGTCCAGCTGGCAGACAAAAATAAAGCAGGTTGTAACTTAATACAAACCCTGCAAACTGCGAAATCATGCTAGTATTTATATAGAAATACTTCCACTCAGGTACCAGCAGCCAATCACAGCCCAAGCAATGGACTATCCCACTTTAGCATAATGAGATGCTCCATTGCACCATAAATAGCTCTCTTTCTCAATGTTGAATTAGTATTCACTCAGCTTGCTCTACAACTGAGTGTTTATCTTGACCATGATTGTTCGACACTTACCAAAAAAAATGACACATATTCCA
Organism: Acanthosepion pharaonis; assembly: GCA_903632075.3. Lineage (NCBI taxonomy): Eukaryota > Metazoa > Mollusca > Cephalopoda > Sepiida > Sepiidae > Acanthosepion > Acanthosepion pharaonis. Next base: position 112,481 of record CAHIKZ030002117.1, read on the forward strand.
CATGACATGCTGAAGACGGAATATTCAGATTAAAAACAAGTCCGTCACAGGAGTCTCTATAAAAGTATTTTGTTATGCAAAATACTTGGCGTCCTCTCCCAGTTTTTGGCATTTCTTTCTGCTCTTGATATTCCAGTCTGAACTTACAGTGATTTGTTCTCTGCATTGTGGAATTAATCTGCGACAAATATTTCCTTTGCTTTCAGAAGGCTACAAGCTATTTTGGCATTATGACAGGCAAGACATTTGACGTCAAGTTGATACCTGAGTTCGATGGTTCAGTGACTGGACAAGCAGTTACTGAATGGATTGAGAAGGCAGAACTTGTTTGTGACTTGTGTGGAATTAAAAAGGTTGAACATGTTCTTCCTCTGAGGTTGATGGGCAAAGCGTTTGCTGTTTGCCAACAGTTAAACTCAGAGCAAAAATCAGATTTCGAGCAGATAAAACGAGCCCTGCGGATTGCCTTTGTATTGGATCATTTCTTGGCTTACGAGCAGTTCACAGAACGTTGACTGCATCTGGATGAATCTGTCAACGTATTTCTAGCCGATTTGAAGAAGCTCGCAGGTCTATTTGGTGGGATATCCGAGCAAGGACTAGCGTGTGGGTTCCTAGCAGGGTTACCAGCACGCATCAAGCTACTACTGTGCATGTCTTCCATGAATACAAACCAACTGTTGGACCGAGCTCAGGCCATAATGAAAGATCAAATTGCAACTGAGGAAATGGTTGTGGCTACCATTTCACCAGACGGAGCTGATAAACATCCAAATGTTAACCGTTAGGAGGGTATGCGATGCTATTGATGCTCTCGGTGGAATCACCTTTCCAGGGACTGCCCGGTTCGATGAGAAGATGCCCATCAGCCACGCAGGTCACACGCAACAATGCGTTGCTTCTAGTGTCAAGAAGTAGGCCACATTGCTTCATTGTGTCCAGGGAAAAGAAGAGGACAAGAGGTCAGCACCAGTCTATTCCGTAAGCGAGTTATAAATGAAGCGCTACCCATCTTGAGTATTTATGTGAACAGAATTAAGAGAGTGGCACTGGCGGACACCTACTGCTCACAGTGAGTAAGTTAGCTTGTCAATCCTGGTGGGTGACGGAGGTGAACGTACTCACCATAAACGGAAATACTCTCAAATGTTGCGGAGTTGGAAGTATTAAGCTTGACGTGGACAATGCAAACCCCTCAAAATCGAAGTCTTGGTAATGGATGGAGAGCTATTGGATTTTGACTTGTTGTTTGGGTTTGATGCCATTAAAAAGTTGAGCGGATTCCAAATAACAGAGTGTGGTGATGTACAGTTTCCCAAGCGTAGGATAGTCTGTTCCGCTATTAAAATTGAAGAACCTGATTTCTGTGGTGAATTTGATCCAAAATGAAAGATGTTGGTCGCATCATGGAAGTGGTCTGATGGTCGATCACCGAAGAGTTTGCAAAATCGGATGCCCGAGTACCCAATACCAGCAGGAGTCAAAGGAGGAATACGACTGTGAGCTGCAGACCTGGCTTGATAACGGTTGGTTGCAGCCTTATCCTGAAAAGGAACTTGGTCCACCAAAAGGTTTAATTCCGTTGATGGAGGTGGTGCAGAAAAACAAAAATAAAGTGTGACCAGTATTAGACTATTGAGAGCTGAATGAGTGTCTTGACACACACACAGTCAATGCTGACATGTGCGCACAGAAACTGAGGGAGTGGTGTAAAAAAGGACCTTCTTTGTTGCCATATTTATCACAATGTTTCAGCCATTGTACACTCCGGCTTTATTCAGATGGTTGAAATGTGGAACTCACTCAGTAACCCCTTGTCTTAGTTGATTTATTGCCTTGCTTAGGGTGAAATGATTTTTTTAGAGAAATTTAGATGATGTATCTAATGAAACTGGAATGTTATTTCTTGTATAAAGAATTGCAGGAAGTGATGAAATATTTTACTGAGAACAAAAAATTGGACAATGTCGTGAATGTCTATATTCTTTTTTCTATCTATTAAAATCTACTTGTTTTCATCTTTGTTCATACGTTAATTTGAATTTGTCATATTCCTCCTTTATCAAGAAGGGGATAAACCTTATCTTATCTAATATTGGCCATAATTGTACATACATCAACTATTCCACCTTCACATCTCTTGGTGTGACAAAGATATTAAAAGCTCAAAAGACTATAATTACATCAGCAATATCTGGCAAATGATTGCCAGTTTATCAAGGGACATAACTCTTGGTAAAAAGTAACTAAATGTAATTAATATATGTAACGGAGACTTACATCAGCAACCCAAAAGGGCCAGAGACACAATGGAGTGTGGAGACGGTGAATTGGCAAGCTTTGGACTGAAGGTTAATTGGGCAGCACTTCTTGTGGCCAAAAGTGGTGGTGTCACTTGTAACCATTTTTATTGGCTAGTTCAAGGTGCTCATTGGCTGAGCGATGGCTGGGTCAGGTGCATAAAAGCATGGTATGTTCATTCAAATAAGTCATGTTTCTGATGAGAAGTTGCGTACCTGAGATTGAGTAATGGAGATAATTGTGGAATTAATTTACCTATTGGACCTGTTGAATTGTATATAGTTTTTTTTTTTTTTTTTTTTTTGTGTGTGTGTGCCTCCGACCAATTCTCACACAATATAATGCCTCCTTTAAACAACAGTTCTGGGTATGATGATAAACTACATCCAGCAGCAAGGTCTCTGATCAGGAGATTCGAGGTTTTGAGGAGCATTGAGCCACCTCTTAATTGCTGTTGTTCCCAGGTCACCCATAACCCAGGGTGGCAACACCCATCATGGTTCCATCTATGGGTAAACAGTGAAATCCCAAGCAAAAACAAAACACTATAAAAGCATAAAAATAACTTTTTATATTGTAAAATTACCAGCAATAACTATTTATAGTAAATAATAGTAAATAGAATTACCAACAAAACATTTTATAACAAAATAAACAAAACATTTTTATCTGTAGTTGAATGCATACAATTATGTTTAAAATATATTGAGTTGAAGCCATAAAATTGTATTCAAAATATTTATATTCAGCATTATAAAACCCATAGAGGTGTTGATATGCCACTAAACAAAATTAACTGACCAACCAAACACCAACATGAAAGAACTCTTTTATGATATTAATCCATATAATATCCTATTTCTTAAAGAAATCAAACTGTAATCCAAAATATAACTTTAAAAAAATCCAACATAAAATACACATATCACTGTCTCTAGTAATCATGTCCATAGAAATATGTATACACAAAAAAGCTGAGCATCATCTACCATATATTCAATTGTGAAAGCAGAATAACATATACTTTTATTACTTCAGGGCTCCTAGGAAAATTAAATTTTAGCATTAAATGACCCATAAGGAGTTGATAATCTGTTAAAAAATATCACTTTTCATTTTCTTTTCATTCAATATATTTTGGTTTTATTTCCAGGTTAGCAGCTTGGGCACTGCAATGGCTCCTACGATGCTATCTGCAAGCAGAATTGAAGGTTGGATGGACTGGTATTTTCAGCTTGGGCAAGATTCATCTTGGACTTCCTGCACAGGGTCTCAGTTTGGTATGTAGATTCATCTTTTGATGTTTCAATGATTTGTACAATTATCACACATATTCACACAAACACACGCACACTGATTAGCACAATTATTATACACACACACTGATTAGCACAATTATTACACACACACACACACTGATTAGCACAATTATTACACATACACACACACACACTGATTGGCACAATTATTACACACACACACACACACACTGATTAGCACAATTATTATACACACACACACTCACTCACACACACACCTAGATTAGCACAATTATTACACACACACCTAGATTAGCACAATTAACACACACACACACACACACACACACTGATTGGCACAATTATTACACACACACACACACACACACACACACACACACTGATTAGCACAATTATTATACACACACACACACACACACACACTGATTAGCACAATTATCACACACACACCTAGATTAGCACAATTATTACACACACACACACACACACACACACTGATTAGCACAATTATCCCCCCCCCCACACTGATTAGCACAATTATCACACATGCTGATTAGCGCACACGCACACATTGATTAGCACTAAAAAGCTAAGCAATGTATTAAGAAATAGGAAAATCTTGTTAGAAACCAAGAAAAGGGGTGCTGAAATATGTAATATCAGCCCTCCTACATGGCAGGGAAAAATCCCTTCCAAATGCTATGCAAAGTATTAAGAAACAGGAAAATCTCATTAGAAACAATGAAAGGAGTCATGAACTGTTATGTAATATTGGTCCTCTTATATGGCAGCGAATTTGGACAATCTCATCATAGATGAAGAAGAGACCTGAAGCAACAGAAATGTGGTTTTACAGAAGGATGCAGAGAATACCATGGACTGAAAATGTGAGCAACAACAGATTTTTAGAGAAAATGGAAACAAAAATGACATATATTTAACATTAGAAAGAGTTACTTTAAATTTCTAGGGCACATAATGAGGAAAGAGGGCTTGGAAAATTTGATATTCGCAAGACAGATTGAAGGCAAGAGGGATAAAGGAAAATAATGCATTAAATTTGCAACACCCTTTCTCTCCTCGTCTCCATTTCTAACTCAATAATGCCTCTTCTTGTTCCCTTGTGGTAATCAATGAAACATACCAGAATATCCTCAAGGCCATCTGTAGAATGCTGGATTGTATGTACTTATCTTTGAACCAAATTTGATCATCTCTTCCTTGAGACATAGAAACCAGACTCTAGGGCAGTATTTCTCAAACTATCTAATACAGCAGACTAGCATTTTTTTCTCAATGTGTCACGTACCTGTAATATTTCATGGCAATATTAATTTATACCGGAAACGATATATATAATGAATATAATAAAAGTTGATTATTTTTTACCTTCCATTTATTTTGCAAAAAATAATATCAAAACATATAAAAAATAATAAAAAAAAATAAGCAGTTTATTAAAACAAAAATTATATAACCTTAATCTTTACAAATGATTCCTTAGCATGGCCTGGACACTGGCAGCATACCAGTAGCTGATGATTCGCATGCTGATTCGCAGACTACCAATTTGAGTAGCACTGCTCTAAGGGCATCTGATACTCCATAGATAGTCTTTTTAAGTTTTCAAATTTTATTAGTTTTACATTCACTCCCATGGATGTTGATAAATGTTTTTATCAATTGGTCTTCCTTGAAGGAAAGCTGTTTTAAATTTGATAGAATGAAAGATCCATGAATTTGAGGCAATAAGGCACAAAGCAATTCGTACACTTTCTTGCATGCACGTGGGACCATCTGCCTTAAATACACTAGCCTCCACAAATCTTCAAGTACATAGCTTATCTTTTGCTTGCAACTTTCTATCAATAAATTCTGATGTTATAACCCATCTTACAAATATGCAATATTTTTCCATTATCCTCATCTTTTTTGCCAGACTTTTAATTTGGTCTTCCATTATTCATAATTCTTTCCTTTCTTGAAAATCTGTTGACTTATTCAGGTTAGCCAAAGCATGATAAAAGTTTTTTTTTTTTCCAGTATACAGTTAAGTACAGCAAAAGTGAAAAAACTGATACATGTAAATCAAATTTCTTACTAGTCCAAAAGTGGTGTAGAATAATTTGGTATTGGCTACATTCAGTTAAACACAGAAACAACATTGATCTTGTTCATTCTTTTATTGTCTTGCAAATTACTCAATCTGGGTGTTTGTATTAAATTCGCATATGAATATGAAAATTGCATCACTCTCCTAATATCCTGCCTTGTCTATTGTGTGTTCATTCTACTTGGATAAATCAACTTCAACTGGTTAATGTGAGGCTCAGGTTCAAATCACACCAAAATCGATTCTGCTTATGGCTACAAACAATGCATGCTGCTACATGAATTCTTTTCATGGCAGATGAATGATGTCTTCTCTCGGCACCTCCTTCATTAGAATATTTTTATAAAAACTCACTTCAAAATTTCTTTTTTAAGTTTTCAATTTTTATTAGTTTTACATTCACGCCCATGGATGGTGATAAATGTTTTTATCTATTGGTCTTCCTTGAAGGAAAGCTGTTTTAAATTTGATAGAATGAAAGATCCATGAATTTGAGGCAATAAGGCACAAAGCAATTTGTGCACTTTCCTGCATGCATGTGGGACCATCTGCCTTAAATACACTAGCCTCCACAAATCTTCAAGTACATAGCCTAGCTTTTGCTTGCAACTTTCCAACAATAAGTTTTGATGTTATAACCCATCTTACAAATATGCATTATTTTCCGTTATCTTCAATTTCATCATAAACGTCATTTTTCTTCCATCTCTCTAATTCTTCATGCTATTTACATGAATTGGACATTTTGCCTCATCTTTTTTGTCATATTCATGATGTTTCGACTGTTGCGTGCTCTGGCCTTCTTCAGGTGATATTAGTTGGAATTTCAAACTGAGCCTTTTATTTAGTCCATGGATGTAGATTGTTCTAATTCCACATGCCATGCCTTTGGATATCTCAGTTTCAATGAATTCCCCTTGGTAACTCAATTCTCCAAGTTTTTGTTCTCTCTGTCATGGCCATGGATTGAACTCTTTAGAACACGTCACAATTGGATCACTCAACCAATGCTATAGCAATATCAAAGTTGCAACCTATATCTGCCATTATTTTGGTCAGCATCTCTCCAAGAACTTAATTTTATCTTTCGTATAAGCCATTCTTTAAATGATATTTCAAAAAACAGTTTCATACAACAGCAACAACTTTTTTCTACAGACCGTCTGGCTTAAAAATACACTTTTCTCAAAGGTAAAAGTAATAAAAAAAAAACAAAACAAAAAAAGCCTGAACATTTAAACATTTATTTACTGCACTAATGACTAACTTATACATGTCCTGAGTATGATGATAAACTACATCTGGCAGCAACACCCATGATAAGATTTGAAGTTCTGAGAAGCGTGTAACCACTTCTTATATGTTTTTGTTTCCATTTTCACTCAGACATTGGGTGGTAGCACCTGCTAGGGTTCCAGCTATGGTCAAATATTGACCCCCCCCCAATAAAAATCAACAGTACATTTTTATAATAAAATGATCAACAAAATATTTTTATAGCAAAATGACAATCAATGCAATGCTAAAAAAAAAAATGTAAAAATACATATAGTAAAATTACCAACACTAACTTTTATGACCTACAAACTGTATATCTAAGAAGCATACCTTTATGCTGAAAGTATAAAATTGTGTAAAAAATATTTAATTTTCAGCTTTAACTAACCTACAGAGGTTGATAAGCCGCTAAACAAAATCAACCAACCAACAATACCTATTTATAACAAAATGATCAGTAATACATTTTTATAGTTGAATGACCAGTAATACAAGAAGTATAAAAATACGTTTTTATAGTAAAATTACCAACAATACATTTTATCATCTACAAATTATATATCTAAAAAAAAATATGTTTACCCTGAAAGTAGAAAATTGTAGTTGAAGTCATAAAATTGTAGTTGAAGTCATAAAATTGTGTTCAAAATATTTAGATTATGGCATTTTCTTTTTTAAATTTCTTTCCTTTTTTCCTTTTCCTCTCTTCACTGTTTTTTCCTCTCTCTCTTTTTTCCTCCTCCTTTTTTCTCTCTCCTCTTTTCATCTTTTCTCTCTCCCCTTGTATTTTTCTTTCACCACTTTCATTTTTCTCCCATTTTCATCTTTTTCATCTCCCTTTTTCTCTCCTTTTTCATCTTCTTTTTTCTCTTCTTTTTCATCTCTCCTTTTTTCATCTGTCTCCTCTTCTCTTTTCTCCCCTTTCTCTACTTTTCCTCCTTTTTCATCTCTTTTCCTCCTCTTTAGAGTTCGGCATTTTCCTTTTTAAATTTCTCTCCTTTTCTCTCTCCTTTTTGATCTTTTCTCATCTCCTTTTCTCTCGCCTTTTTCATTTCCTTTTCTCTTTCTCCTTCCCCCTCCCTATAATTAGCACCTATAATGCATTTTTATAAAAAATATATTACCAATAAAAAATTATTGCCAATAATTTTTATAGCAAAATGACCAACATTACATTTTGTAGTAGAATTACCAGCAATAGATTTTTTTTAAATTACCAACAATAAATTTTATCATCTACTATATATCTAAAAAAAACATGTTTGCCCTGAAAGTAGAAAATCGTGTTCAAAATATTTAGATTTTAGCATAGAGGTTGATATGCCGCTAAACAAAATTAACCAGCTAACTTATAAAAAATCAAATTTTTATACATCATCATCCAAGGAATCATAATAACACTTAACCCATACTTTATTATACTCTATACCACTAACATCATACTCTAAAATACCACAATTCATTGACTCTCTGAACAATGACTTATGATATGGTTCACTAAAAACATATTGGGGTCGGATTATATGGTAGCAGGTACCTTTTATGGGAGAATGAAAAGAAACTAAAATATAAACTAATAAATAAAATAATAATAAAACAAATTTCATTTTTCCAAAAAGGAAGCCAAAAAGGTTTTCCGGTCACACGTGAATGTCATGACCCCACTTCTGGAAAGGACATGACCAGTCTATTCTCACTTACCAACCATAGGGTTTGGACGTGTTTGGTAGCCGTCCCAACAAAAGGGAGATTCAGTCACCCTCACTCAACATCAGGCTGACCTGAAATTGACCATTCTCAATAACTCCATATCTTTGTACCCACGTGCGTCAATAAACATTGGCCATTCATTTTTTTAATCAAGCCTTCATTTTGTTTATCGCTCTCCACCTACATTCGACCTCTGTTAGCAGCACAAAGTCAAATATCAACCTCTACACCTTCTTCTGCTTGTTGGATTGTATTTTGTTCATTAAATTCTTTGTCTGAGCATTTGTTAATCCAATGCTTAATGCTCTCACAATAACTACACTCAAAGGATTTTCCAAATCAATCAATGGGATTTCTCCTCTCTTTTCTGCTGAGGTCTAACACTGCTATAGTATGGCCTTTGATACTTTCAACCACTAATAAGTCTATTATGGTATTGACAATTTCTACTACTACAGCCATAGAAGATATCTGATTCCTCAAATTGAATGTTATCTTCTACTTTTATTTGCAGATGTGAAGAGTCATCTGATCCATTAATTTTTTTTTTCAGTTGCAATTTTATGTTGTCATACACAAGTAGACTAATTGTAGCTCTTGATAACTGTTCTTGGTTATGCAGAAGATTTGCTGATTTCAAACCCAAGGATGTCCTCAACCATTGATATGCCGTACTACTTGGCCCTATTGTAACCAAATTCATTATATTAATCTGTTATTAAAAGTTCTTTTAATTTTTATAATTTTCAAATTCCTCAACAGCCTTGTATGCCACTGAGTTTTATCCCTTAGGATTTCTATGATGTTACTCATTATGAATTTCGTCTTTTTCCCAACTAAAACCACATCATCATTGAGAGTAAGGATTATTGCTGCTCCTTTTTTAGTTTTCTCTAAATTAGTGAAACTGTGGTTAGGTAGTAGGATTTTCTTTACTGGAAACTTTGGAATAAAACAAACTGACTCCAGGATATAAAACCGATAATATATTTTCATTTATTTTCTTTTGAGTGATGACTGAGTACTTTGATATTTGGTATAACAAAATGTTCGTTTGTAAGGCAGATATTGGTAGTAGTCTGGAGAAATGTTCGTATTGGTTCGGTAGTAGGTAGTTTTGGGTTCAGACTATTATAGTGGTTGTATTAATATTAGAAATAGGTCAATGTTAATCTACTGTGTTTTTCTTGTCTCTAAGCAGAGTAGAAATATGATTAGCAGATGACCTCTCAACTACTTCTTCATGCATCACATATGGCTGGTTTTTCTATAGTAGCATTCTGTTTGTCACTCTCAAAGTCTCCTCTGCTTCTAGCTCAGAGATATCAGCTTATATCCTTTTGACCAGGCTCCAAGACTCTGGCGTGAACCTTGGTTTCAGCTAACATCAAAAGTTTCTTTGCATCCATTTTTGTGATTGACCAAAATTATTTTATTTTCCAGTGTTCCTTTCTTTTTAATTCTTCTTATAATGGAACTTATGTATTGAGCCTTCCTAATTTTTATTAGTTTTCAGTCTTAAATTAGTAGGCTCTGTTCCTGTAAATTACCAGCATTTATTGGCCATGTTCTGTCTTTTCTTCTTCCTTCACTTTTTAGTTGAGGGTTGCCTTCACATCGAGAGACGTATAGAAAGAGAAGTTTTAAGAGAAAGAAAGAGGTAAAGGTTTTAAAGGAAAGCGCAAATGCCTTATTTTAATTTGAATTCTTTTTATTTTTTTGTTTATATATTTGAAGTAAAAAGAAAGTATTGCAAAGTTTTCTGCCATCTCTGGATGTCCTTAGAAAAGCCATTAAAAAAAGCCATTAAAAAAGCCATTAAAAAAGCCATTAAAAAGCCTTTTTCCTCGTCGACTCAGCATTGATATTGTTTGTTCTTTTATTGTCTTGTAAGGTAATTGATCCAAGTGTTTCAATTAAATTCGTATATGGATATGTAAATCTCGTCCATCTCCCAACATCCTGTCTTGTGCGTTCATTCTACTTGGATAAATAAACCTCAACTGGTTCAAATCACACCAAAATCAATTTTACTTATGGCTACAAACAATGCATGTCGTCACATGAATTATTTCATGGCAGGTAAACGATGGTTTCTCTTGGCACCTCCTTCATTACAATATTTTATTTTTATATTCTATTTTTATTTTATATTCTATTTTTATTTTATTTCTATCATGACTCAATACAAAATTTTCTTTTTAAGTTTTCAAATTTTATTAGTTATACATTCACCCCCATGCATGTAGATAAATGTTTTTATCAATTGGTCTTCCTTGAAGAAAAGCTGTTTTAAATTTGATAGAATGAAAGATCCATGAATTTGAGGCAATAAGGCACAAAGCAATTCGTACACTTTCTTGCATGCACGTGGGACCATCTGCCTTAAATACACTAGCCTCCTCAAATCCTCACATACATAGCTTAGCTTTTGCTTGCAACTTTCTATCAATAAATTCTGATGTTATAACCCATCTTACAAATATGCAATATTTTTCCATTATCCTCATCTTTTTTGCCAGACTTTTAATTTGGTCTTCCATTTTTCATAATTCTTTCCTTTCTTGAAAATCTGTCGACTTATTCAGGTTAGCCATAGCATGATATAAGTTTGTTTGTTTTTTTTTTTTCCAGTATACAGTTATGTACAGTAAAATTGACAAAACACATGTAAATCAAATTTCTTACTAGTCCAAAAGTGGTGTAGAATAATTTGGTATTGGCTACATTCAGTTAAACACAGAAACAACAGTAATACACTTCATTCAAAAGAACTATGACAAAATGTTCAAAACAAAAGGTAAGTAACCTGCTTGACTTGCCAGAGAATTGAAAACATTCAATTCAGAGCAAATGGATTTAAACTGCATTGAATAATCCACAAATCTATAGTTTTTTTTTTCACTTACTTTGTACATTAGGCTTTAGTTTAGAACTGAGGTTCCTAACCTTTTTTGGATGGTAAATATTCAGAAGCATACCAAATGTTTTGGTAAAAGTTTGTTACTGGTACATAAACTGACTTTATAATGTAGTAAAAAAAATACTAAAGCTTGGTCACAAATAACACTGACTTATGTGATGACTACTATTACTGTATTAAAGAAGAAACGAAAACTAACTTGACCATTGAAAACTATAAATATATAAATAATTTCATGTTTATGGTCAAGGTTAATGTTTCAAGTGTTGACAAAAAATTAAAGATTTTTGTTCATAATTATAAAATTAACAAGAATATACACTTCTAGCAACTAATAAAAATTCTGCAAATATCTTTTGCTATTTTTAATCTTCTCTTATCTGATTTATATCCGAAAAAAATGTTATTTCATCTGAAGAATTATTTAAATGTTAACGACTCTTCTCAAATCTATAGAAAATACCAGAATATTTGTTGTTTGCAGGGATATACATATCTTATCTAGGAATGTGACCCATTTCCAACCAACTTTAATCTTCAAAGATTTAAATGTAATGTCAATTGCTATCTATTGTCCATCTGATTACTATCTTTTCTTTCTGCTCATCGTTAATGTTTCTGTTCCTAATTCTTCCACACCCTGTAACCCCTTGTGTCTTAGTGGCTTTACTGTCTTATATGGGGTGATACTGATTAAAAAGAAGAAAGATAGATAGATGCTTTTAAATGCAATGTCAATCTCTATCTACTGTCCTCCTAATTATCCTTTCCTCTTCCTGCTCATTATTAATGTTTCTGTTCCTAATTCTTCCACACCCTGTAACCCCTTGTGTCTTAGTAGCTTTACTGCCTTGCTTGGGGTTATTCTGATTTTAAAAAAAAAAAATCTTCCTAATCAGCCTCCTGTTTGTTCTTTATTTTTTTTTTTTTATTCACGGTTCTTTACATATCTCCTTTGAATATTTTTTTCAGGTTGAAACATATTTTTAATACTCAAAATTCAATATCACCCACCAAAATTTCCAGTTGCTCACCATTTTCTGTCCAGTTGCTCATTGCCCACCCAACAGTTGAAATTGGCCAAGTTAAGAAAGCCTGGTTTAGACCAACTTTGCTCTGCTATCCATTGCTAACTAGTCTTTCTCTCTCCATCTGTGTTTCCAACTTAATAACGTCTTCTCTCATTCCCTTGTGGTAATCTCATTTATAGCAGCTTCATATCAGGGGGAGTAACTCCATTCACTCTAACATAACCTAAAATGATTAAATTTATTAAGGAGTACAAAGGACAAGAAATTGTGGAGAGCCATGATTGTCAACATCCTGAAGGGACACAGCACATAGAAGAATAAGATTTCAAGTACTGAGTATGATTTCAGATTATATATATTTATGAGAAGAAATAAATGCCTATTGACCTCATTGGTCAAAAAGCATCTAGATACCACTTTTCAAGTCCAACCATTCAAAAAAAAATTCTTCCTAATCATTGTAGTAAACCACCCTCATCTCCTCCATATTCCCTTGGCAAGAAGTAAGTTCCATTCAAGCAGCTTCTTCCTATGAACCACTGCTTTGGGGAACTGACTCCCAAGAGTATGCTTCTATAATCACTACAATTTTAACCTGTTCAAGTCTGTTACCTTCCACACACATTCACATAAGCTGTACCTCTTACTCTGTAACTCTCTACCTTGAGTGGCCCTCGGGCTTTTTACAGGGTAGACATTAGTTATTTGAATTTAATATTGTTTGAACATTGATTTATATTCTATTGCAGGAGATTGAAAATGTGGGCCTGTCCAGTTGTATCATTAATCCTGACACGGTGAGGTAAGTGGATCATTCTAAACTTTTTCAAGTATTCACCTGCATTTTCTCAGTTTAATGAATGCAGCCATTGGCCATGTTACAAGAAAGGAGTTTGGGGACAAAGCTTAACTTATGTAACCCCAAAAAAAAAAAAAAAAACGATGTGCCAAAAGGATGGGTTTTCTCTTGACATCCTTATTACTGTATACACCCTCAGCAATTATTGTTTTTAAAAGTTATTTTTAGAATTCCAATAAAACCAAAACACATGAAACTGGATTTATGTATTTTGTGTGAGAATTTACAATGAAAAAATCAAGCACTATGCTGTTTATTGTTTTTTTTTTTTGTTTTTTGTTTTTTTTACATAAGCTATACAGAAACAAAGTTTTCAATTGTCTCTTGTGTATGTTACTTTTCTTTATCCTATCCAGAAAGTTAGGGTAAGGATAAGCATCATTATAAGGGTCAAGCTCAAGTCAGCTTTGTGCCGAGTTGGAACAACAAAAAGAAAAATTTGTTTTTTTTTTTTTTTTTTTTTTTTTTTTTTTTTTTTTTTTTTTTTTTTTACTTTAAGGTTTACTCTTAACAAAGCCCAGGGGCCACTCAAGTTAGAGTATTTCATTAGGAGGTGTTATGGAGTAGCTGAACACCCCCACAAGATGAACTGGTCTAAGACTATTTAAACAGCACTCTCTCTTACTAAGAGAGAGAGAGGAGTTACCGATTAACTGTTTATTACATTAGATGTGTTCTCAATTGTGTACCATATTATTCTCTGGAATAAATAACTTCTTACCTTCTATATATGTGTCAACTTTTCCTATTTACAACACAGCAGGAGGCCATTTGTGCATGTAGGAAATGAAGATAAATGTTAAACCTAGCCTTGAACAGGTTAAGAATGTAGTAATCAGGGAAACATCCTCTTGGGAATCTGATCCACAGGGCACATGGTAGAAGGGTTAGCATGGTTATACTGGTGGAGCTCAAGGCACTGAGTCGGAATGACCAAAAAAGAGGTTGATTTGCATCATGGGTAGACGTTTTGGAACACTTATGTGAACATCATGCTTTGGGAAGTGGAAAGAGAATTTAGTTGTCAGTGGACTGGGTAAAATGAATGTGCTCCAGTGGGGATGTTTTTTTTTCATATCCTGCTGCATCTTGGAGCAAGAGGGAGGAGGGAAATGTTTGTCTTTTTATAGAATTTAAACAGTGACATCTAACAGACATTTTTGGTGAAGCCAAGTGGGGTAATAAAATTTTTGTTTTCTTTATTACTCACATCATGGGAAAATGTATTTCTTTTTCTTTTTTTTTTTATTATTCATTATTATTTTATTTAATTTCCACAAAACTCTATTCTTGTAAATAAACAGTTTAATAAATAGTCTTTTAATATTTTTGTGGTCAATTCTCATGAAAAAAAAAGTGTAAATCCATGGGTTTGAAACTTGTAGAGTGAGTAGCCATGGTCAAATATCCCAGCATGCATTTGTAGACTTCTACCTATAAAATTGGAAGGGCAAGTGTTCTGCAGTCATTCTCAGTATGGACTGCAATCAACACAGCTTATTTTAGTGAACTGATGTGGCAAAAATGAATGGAATGGAAAATTAATTTTTTTTTTTCAAAATTTATAATAAAATATATATATATATATATATATATATATATATATATATATATATATATATATATATATATATATATTACATTATTTGGACTATTGTTCTCATCTTTGTTGCCATGCCATATTTATTACAACGTTTCAGCTGTTGTACGCTCCGGCCTTCTTCAGGTGGTTGGAATGTCGAACTTAACCCTTTATTTCGCTCACTGGGGTAGACTGTTCTAGTTCCACGTGCCATGTTTAATGGATGTCAGTTATCAGTCATCTCCTGTTAGTTCTCCACTGAACTCACACTCTTTGGGTCCTGTCACTGGATCTAACCAATGCCTTTATCCACTGTGCCATGTGTCCTTGAGGACATCTGTGTATGAATTTCTGGGTATTATAAACCTAATGTCTTCAGCAACCATTTTTACCAGTGCTCATCTTTGCAATTTTTGTTGTTATTATCGCTTTTCTCTGGCACTCCTTATTACTGGTATATATATTGTATTCATTTCTAATTTGGTCGGCTCAGGAGTTTTTTTTTGTGGAAAAGCATATGTGCTGATTCCTTAAGTTTATGAATTTTCCAATGGTGTTCCTTATCTATGATCTCAACCTGATCCCACAGTGGGCAGTGATCTCTCTCCATATGTGGTCAGCTACACCTGATTTTTCCACTTCCCCTCGTGTTACAGTTGACTGGTGTTCTTGAAGCCTTACCTTAAGGGGGCATGTTCTCCTCTATGGGGGGTCTTACTCGGGAGAAATATCTGCGAAGCGTTGTCAAGCTCTTGAAGCTTGTCCTGATGTTATATGAACCGCAGATCCTTTGTATTTTCTCTGATAACCCCTTGACATAATGCAATGCAACTGTAGTAATGGACAAATCAGATTATACAAGAAATCTGGAAGACCTCATTAGCAATGGTAGCTACAGCAAAGTAAAAAAGGATCCTACAATGAAAACAGAATGCAGACTGTCACAGATATTAATCAAGAACAAAGATCACTTCGCATCTAAGACGTATAGGCAGTTATCGCAAATATATACATGGAATACTTTGATGAAATGGCATTAGAATCTATATCTCTGAAGCCATCTCTATGGTTAAGGTACATAGATGACACCTTCATACTCCGGCCACACCAGGAAGATGTTCGGGTTCTACTGGACCATGTGAACTCAATAAGACCTTTGATACAGTTCACAATGGAGAAAGAGAGTAGCAACACACTCCCATTCCTGGATGTTCTAATATCTCGAACAGAGCATGGGTTCAAGACATCTGTATACAGTAAACAGGCATTCACTGGACAGTACCTCAATTTCAACTCCCACCATCCATACAGCGTAAAGAAAGGGATCATCCGCTGCTTACAACACCGAGCAAAAGTCATAAGTAGCAACCCAGAGACGTTAGATAAAGAATTGGTCAGTATAAGTAGTACCCTACAACGTAACAACTATCCTGGGTACATGCCAGCAGCCCCCAAAAACTGGGATAGGCGGGTACAAGAGGAGGAGGACAACAACACTCGGAAAACAATCTGCCTGCCTTATTTGAAGGGGTTATCAGAGAAAATACAAAGGTTCAATATATAATATATATATATATATATATATATATATATATAATAGCTGGTCATTCATATTCAATGATACCAATCTATTAGGGTGGCTGGCCAATCCTCATTACAGACACTCACTCAGGCACATTTGTGTTCAACACCCACAGAGCCAACCTGTGGTTTATACTGCAACTACGCTGAGCAGACCTTAGTTACAGTTTCTGGGAGAGAGCGTGTTATCTAGCATGCTCAACAATCTGAACAAAGCCAGCAAATTCAAACCCTCGGTCAGGATTACGTGACTTCATGCAAGCACAGCTATCAACATCCCCCCAAGAGTTCCATCTACCCAATTTCACTCGCAAGGCTTGGGTCAACCTGTGGTATGGTTTTCAGGCACTTTCCAAAGGTGTTAATATTTTATGAATGTAAAAAGTAAATATATATATATATATATTATAAATTAATTTATTTAAAATATGTTTTTTTTTTCCGCTACACAGTTCTAACCATGTTTCAAAAATGGAAGCTAAAACCCACGAATTTACTTTTGCAATTAAATTAAAGACATTAGTTCCATTTCATCCTCAAGCGAATTTTGGAGTAACTTTTAAAAATTACAGGGTTTTAAAGACACAGCTAAAATCACGTTTCCATGGTTACAGATAAATCTACTTCAACTGGACAAGGGTTGTCTGGGTTTTCCTTATGTCTGTATCATTGTATCGGTTATCAGCTACATTTTGGTAAGGGGTAGGGATGTATTTTTCAATGAGAACTGACATTCGTTGAATGCATGTCGTATGGATTTTTTTAAATTTATTAACGGCAAAAAAATTCTTATGGCATTTTTTTTCTATTTGTAAATTTAAAGATTTTTGGGGGTGTTCAAATTAGAATACTTTTTATTTAACTACGATTTGAAATATTCTCATTTTTAATTTTTATTATACTATATTTTTTTATGAACAGTTAAATGTATTAGAATCCCTTTATATTATGTAGGATTATTTTTACATCAAAGTATAAGTATGTATATTAGGTACATTTTTTTTTTTTTTTTTTTAAAATTTAAAACAATGACAATGACCTCAAAAAAATAGTTACTTAATTTACTGATTTAGTAAACTTTTTTTTTATATATATATATATATATATATATAAACCTAGTAATATATATTGTTTCTCATGTAAGTACAAAGGACATGGGTCATTCATACGCTTACATCTTCTGGCATTTCATATTAATTTTATTTTACTATAGGTGTTTTATTGGATTCTTTTAAGTGTGTGTAGTACTAAGTAAAAGAAGTTTAGGTTAGAATTCATTTTATTTAACTACAATTTTAATTACAACTTTAAAAATTTTCATTATTTTTAATAGACTATATTACTTTATAACAGAAGGAAATGTATTTGAAATTACTTATAGTAAGTAAAATTATTTTTCCATATCAAAGTATATGTATATTACAATTTTTATATCAGTAGAGATAAAAATGAATGGAAATTGTCTTTTAATTTTTGTTTTTGTTGAAATCACATCAGTACTGAAGCAAAATGAACAAAAAAAATTCACATCAATATAATGACAAAAAGAAAAGTTAATCTCCTAACACCAAAATATTAGGTTGTTGCATAAATTTATTTGTTTTTTTCATAATTTATTTTACTTCTTATTTATGAATAGGTCTGATGAATCATTCTACAATTGACCTGTTGATTGATTCCTTCATTTTCTCCAACTTAGCAGGTTTTTTAAAGCCAGAGAATATTTTTATATTTTTTTATAATAAGAAAGAACAGTAAGATTTATCAAAATATTAAAATAAACTTAGCCTGACTTTGTAAGTAACATATGTCGGATACATAAGCTGTCTAGGGAAATTAAAACTCAACCCACCCCTAAATTAAAATGGTTTTTCCTTAACCTTAACAACTCATAATATCAATATTGTCTGCACTTATAAATTAAGTAAATTTCCTTGAAAGTTTATTACTAACATTGCTTAACAATGGAACGAGACTATAGATTTGAAGTTTAATTTTTATAAATTATAATGATAAAAAAGTCAATGTCCTAACACCAAACTACGGATTGCGAGCCACATGCGGATCTTTGACCTTTAACATGCAGCCTTTGACCTTTAATAATGCGGTTCATGGAAATATATTGGCTGAGCTCTTTTTTTCATCACAGTTTATGTAAAAAGTAAAGAAAAATTTCAAGCTTTATAATTGTTTACTGGGTATGAATTGAGGCCCCATTGGATTAAAACAGAAGTTTAATGTTCATGTGTACTGTATGTAAGAAAAATCTGTGTAAATCTTGTTCATGTCTTGCAGCTCTCAAACATCTGAACTTTATTGCATGTGACTCTTGCACTAAGCAAGTTTCCCCCCACCATAATATGCTAAATAATAAATATTGTATTGTAGTTAGTTCACAAATTTTTATAAACTTATATTATTATATTATTCTTGTAAATAAACAATAGTGTCTGATTCTTTTAACCATGTTTTTGATACAGTGTCTTTTTTTTTTTTTTTGATGTCTATATGTTTTATTTTTTGTTGATTGGAATTAGATAAGATTGAGTAGAATCGATTTTGTGTGTGTGTAGATTATATATATATATATATATATATATATATATATATATATATATATATATATATTTGGTTGGATAGATGTGAGTTTGTGACCCTGGGCTTCACGCTTTTAGCGATCGTCAGACAAACTGATTAATTTTTTTTAAAAATTTGGGTTTATGTAGATTGCGTGTATTGGTGTTATTGTGGAAGTGGTGGGGAAACTTTGTTGTTTTGTTTTTCATCGTACTAACGCAAACATCGATGTATGCAGACACATATACATACTTGGTCGTTGTCGGGACTCATACATATATAAACATATGTGGGCAGTTTAGGATGTGACATATGTATGTATCTGGGTGGTGTTGTCTATACATACACATTTGTATGTTGAAATTTAAAAGATTGGAAGTGTAGGAAATGTCTTGAATGACATGTCTATACATGTCTATACATATATATGTTTATTTATATAACTTTATACATATATATATATTATATATATATATATATATATATATATATATATATATATATATATATTTTAAGACATTTTTATGTTTATACATTCTTTTTATATTCTTATAGATACAAATATATTTAAGTAAATTCTCTGTTTATAATAAACAGTATTAAACAACATTTACCGGCCTGAATGTCCAAGAAATTTTCACAGAAAATATTCTTCCTCCGACAGGATTCAAACCTGTATCCTATATGGAACCATCATTTAGCTTGACGTGTCTTTAACCGATTTGGCCACAGAGGAGCGTTCGGTTAGCAATGTCGAATTTACTGTCTTTAAACTTCAATCTTCCATGAATCTCTCACGTACATTCAAAAGGCACATCAAGCTATAATCAATTAATGATGAACAAGACATTTTCTTTCATGATTGATTTTATCATGATTCTTCTGTTAAGCTCAGAGAGTAAATATTCCTCAAAGTAGCATCCAATAGGCTTATAAAAACCTAAGAGAATTCCCATAAGATATCTTTAATCATTTCTAAGATACAACGTTCAAAGCTTAATGTAAAAAATGGACAATTTTGCTGTTATACCTTGTGTGTGTGTGTGTGTGTGTGTGTATATATATATATATATATATATATATATATATATATATATATATATATATATATATATATACATTATTTATTTTTTTGATGGGTAAATTGTCACTATTTTTTTTTGTGCATGTTAATTGAGTATAGCAGGGTCAGTTGGGCACCATCTGCGAGAAAAAGAGCAACATAACACAATTCACTCTGCCAGAAATTTGAAAGTGGCATGCTGTACTGGTTGGCATTCATGCCGGAAGCTCCAATAGGAACATATCAGTGTGTTCGTGTGTCAATCTGAGGACAATACAGAGGATTCAGAAAGAGTTGGAGCCAAATGGTGATTATGAAGGCATGGCTGCTTGGAAAATTTACTCTGATCATTCTGATAAGAAAAGAACTCTCAAATTTTTTAGTGAGGGCCTCAGACTCAACATGGAGGCTTACATCAAATACCTTGAGTAGTTAGTGCTGCTCTGGGTCAAGAGGATGGGTACTGGAAGACTCTTTATCTGGCAACAGGACTCTGCACCATGCCACACAAGCAGGAGAACCTTTGCAACCGCATCACCCCTTACATCTGGCCACCTAACTCCCCACGCTGTAGCCCCACTTGATAATTATGTGTGGGGCGCAGTTGAGCAAGAGACAAAAAAAAACTTCTTGTAACAGCAAAGACGAACTGAAAGCAAGGATTATGACAGCATTCACAAACTTAAACCAGGAGACTGTCCAGATGAGTTGCAGGAGATTCTGAAGTCGTCTGGAGGCTGTGATTGAAGCTACTGGCGATTTTATTGAATAAATCTACTCTTTAGTATTTTAGTATTCAAGATATTTTTGTGTAATTTTGGTAAATATATCTGTTAAAATGAGATGTCACCGTTATTTTCATTTTTGCATAATTTAGAAGACAATTTATCCATCGCACCATATATATATATATATATATATATATATATATTATATATATATATATTTTTCCCACTATTCCTTTTGTTTTATTTTTTATCCCTCTTTTTATTGTTAAAAAAAAAGACGAGTAGTTGACTTAGAAAATACATGAGCATGGGTGAGCATTGAAAATATTTTTTCCTCTTTTCATTCTTTCATATTTTTTTTAATCATTAAAATCACATTGTTCCAAGGCTGGGCTGGCTCATTTTTGGAAATGTAGGAAATTGTTATTTACTGGAAATACATTACTATAAAGGTGTTGACAATGATTTCTTTTTTGTGATTTATCTAAAAAAAGAAAAAAATGTTTGAGCGATTTAATATTTTCACTGTTGTAGTTATAATATTGTCGCCTGGCTGTACTGGCCCATTTTGGGGAAAAAGTAGAAAACAAATGATTTCTCATGGGTACTGGCATTTTGCTTTTGATTGGATACTCTGCATTACAGACCAAGCGAAATGACACTCCTGACACACAATATAATAAAAATATATGACAAAATAGGTTGTATTTTATGTTAGCATATGTCTGTGGTGGGTTGGAAGTAGCACTAAGCCCGAATTAGTTTACAATAAAAAGGCTCAGGGAATTGCAAGTGGTTTTTAATGATTAAGATCGCATTGTTGCCTGTCTGTGCTGGCCTATTTTGGGAAAAGTAAGAAATTGATATTTACTGTAAAAAAAAAAAAAAAAAAAAAAGAAAGGACAATAAAGATATTGATGTTCTCATTCTTTGCTGAATCATCGAAAAAGCACAAAAAATGTCTGTGTGTTTCATATTTTTTCACTGCTACATTGTTATAGAATTGATACCTGATTGTGCTGCCCCCCTCCCAAAAAAGTAAGAAATCACTTTTTACTAGAAACAAATGGCTATAAAGGTGATTTCTTATGGGTATCACCATTTGAATTCTAATTGGATACTCTTTATTACAGACTAAGTGAAACAACACTCCCTGACACACAATATAATAATTAAATAGGTTGTATTGTATGTTAGTATATGTCTATGGTGGGTTGGAAGTAGCACTAATCAGATTTGCAAGTACTTTTTAATCATTAAGATCACATTGTTACAATAAAAAGGCTAAAGGATTTGAAGGTGGTTAAATGGACAGCAGAAATGGGGATCCAGGTTTTGAATTCCAGTTGAGTACATTAAATTAACTTATACGTAAATATACTTGGGAAAAGTACGAATTTGTCTACACTCTCCAGTTATGGGTTTAAGACTTGTATCTGGAAGAAATTATTGTTATTCTCAAAAAAATTCTTCTTGTGCCTCTTAATTCCTTGAGGAACATAGGGCTACAACAACACCTCTCCAATGGACATAGTTCCGAAGAATCCTCTTACAACAACACCTCTCCAATGGACACGGTTCCAGGGAATCCTCTTACAACAACACCTCTCCAATGGACATGGTTCCAGGGAATCCTCTTACAACAACACCTCTCCAATGGACACGGTTCCAGGGAATCCTCTTACAACAAAACCTCTCCAATGGACAGTTCGGAGAATCCTCTTACAACAACACCTCTCCAATGGACACGGTTCCAGGGAATCCTCTTACAACAACACCTCTCCAATGGACACGGTTCCAGAGAATCCTCTTACAACAACACCTCTCCAATGGACACAGTTCCGGAGAATCCTCTTACAACAACACCTCTCCAATGGACACGGTTCCAGGGAATCCTCTTACAACAACACCTCTCCAATGGACACAGTTCCAGGGAATCCTCTTACAACACCTCTCCAATAGACACAGTTCCAGAGAATCCTCTTACAACAACACCTCTCCAATGGACACAGTTCCAGAGAACTCTTCAGCTCGGCCCATATCGTGATGGCTGTCTTCACCTCTACATCAACACTTCTGTACCAAATCTGTTTTGGTCAACCCACTTCCCTTTTGGATTCCAGTCAAGGGCCTGCCTGGTGATACTAGAATCATGCTTGTAGAGTGTGTGACCGATCCATCCCCAATTCTATTTCTTGATGCCATTCTCAATTGGGGTTTGTCTGGTCCTGTCCCACAGTTGGTCATTGGCCTGATATTGAGTATGTTTCTGAGACATCGGTTGGTAAATGTCTGAAGTTTGTGGGTGTTGGTCTTGGTTACCTGCCAGCTTTCTCAGCCATAAAGTGGGACCGACTTGATGATCTTGTAAAGTGAGAGGGCTGTTGATCTCCAGATTGGCTGCAGTGTGTTGAAAGCATGTCAGACTTTATTGATTCAGCACTTGATGTTTTCATCTGTCCCCCATCTTTACTGATGACACTTCCCAGGTAGACAAACTTATCAACTCACAAAAAAAAAGAGAGAAATATTCTTAGAATCCAAAATATGTTTCAGCTTTAAATAACCCCAAAAGGGTTGATAAACCATAAAAAAACAAATCAACAAATGTTAGGATCTGACATTTCACAGTGTCTCAAAAAAGTATGTCTATGTGGACAGCAGTCAATTTAAATTTTGTAAAGATTTATAGCAGCAGAAGAGTTAAATACCTTTTGAATTGATAGAAATCAGTAAAATAAAAAATCTACCATTCCTCCATGCATTAAATATTGCTGCTATATATGGTCTGGTGCTCCTGCTATATATTAAGAGGTTTTTGAAAAAATCCAAAGAAGAATTGATCATGACCTGTTATCTTGACTTCAGTCACTTTTTCACCACCATATCATAGCTTCTCTTAGTACTTCCATGGTAAGTCTTAAATCTTATGACAAAAGTCTTCTCATACTTCCATGGTAAGTCTTTTCTCTTAGTACTTCCATGGTAAGTCTTTTCTTCCATGGTAAGTCTTTTCTCTTAGTACTTCCATGGTAAGTCTTTTCTCTTAGTACTTCCATGGTAAGTCTTTTCTCTTAGTACTTCCATGGTAAGTCTTTTCTCTAAATACTTCCATGGTAAGTCTTTTCTCTTAGTACTTCCATGGTAAGTCTTTTCTCTTAGTACTTCCATGGTAAGTCTTTTCTCTTAGTACTTCCATGGTAAGTCTTTTCTCTTTTCCATGGTAAGTCTTTTTCCTTAGTACTTCCATGGTTTTCTCTTAGTCTTTTCTCTTAGTACTTCCATGGTAAGTCTTTTCTCTTAGTACTTCCATGGTAAGTCTTTTCTCTAAATACTTCCATGGTAAGTCATTAAAAAAATTTCCATGGTAAGTCTTTTCTCTAAATACTTCCATGGTAACTTACCATGGTAAGTCTTTTTTCTCTAAATACTTCCATGGTAAGTCTTTTCTCTAAATACTTCCATGGTAAGTCTTTTTCTAAATACTTATGGTAAGTCTTTTCTCTTAGTACTTCCATGGTAAGTCTTTTCTCTAAGTACTTCCATGGAAAGTCTTTTCTCTTAATACTTCCATGGTAAGTCTTTTCTCTAAATACTTCCAGATTGTCTACAAACTTATTTCAACCAAAAATTGAAGAACTCTGCAAAGAACTCCACCTACCATGTGTTTTTTTTTTTTTTTTTTTTTTTTTTAACTAGCCTCAATTGTGAGTCCTCCTTTGGATTTGTAAAATCATGTATCAGAAATAACACAAAATAAAAGTGAAATGCAGTTTCAATTATTTTTTCTCTCTTAATAAAAGCAGAAATTTAATTTTGTGAAGAAATATCTCTAGATACATTTTATTTACTCTAGGAAGATATTTTCGGCCAGTAAGTTCATAGAAACGGGGGTGGGGGGAATGTCCTTGTTTTGAATTCTAAAAGTTTTTGTCTCCACATAGATTTTTTTCTATAGCATATGAATAATTCTTGGCTAGTGCCAATCTTTGGTTTCCCAGTTTTGTCACTTTTTTTTATCTTATTTTATTTCATGTTAGTGCATCCAACAATTATTGCATGACAAACAGAAACACTGAATTACCTCCTGAGAGCTCCTAATAGTCATTAAAAACACCTCCTGAGAGCTCCTAATAGTCATTAAAAAAAAACCCTCCTGAGAGCTCCTAATAGTCATTAAAAACACCTCCTGAGAGCTCCTAATCGTCATTAAAAAAAACACCTCCTGAGAGCTCCTAATAGTCATTAAAAAAACCCTCCTGAAAGCTTCTAATAGTCATTAAAAAAACCCTCCTGAGAGCTAATAGTCATTAAAAAAAGTCCATTAATAGTCATTAAAAAAAACCCTCCTGAGAGCTTCTAATAGTCATTAAAAAACCCTCCTGAAAGCTCGTAATAGTCATTAAAAAAAACCCTCCTGAGAGCTTCTAATAGTCATTAAAAAAAACCCTCCTGAGAGCTTCTAATAGTCATTAAAAAAAACCCTCCTGAGAGCTTGTAATAGTCATTAAAAAAAACCCTCCTGAGAGCTTCTAATAGTCATTAAAAACACCTCCTGACAGCTAATAGTCATTATAAAAAACCTCCTGAGAGCTCCTAATAGTCATTTAAAAAGCCTCCTGAAGGCACTTAGTAGTCATTAAAAAACTTCCTGAGAGCTCCTAATAGTCATTAAAAAAATTCAAATGAACTATAAGGGAGGTAAATCATCATTTGGTATGCAGAAATCATTTAGAATGCTAAACTTAACAATACCTGAAGAGGTGTTAAGCAGTACAAGTGAATCAGTTCAACAGTGTAAACATTTCTATGAGGGTGGGCTGAAAAGTTCGTAGACTCAAAGTAGTTATTAATAAGAAGGGCTGAAATTAATTCATTGAAGATTACACAGCTCTAGCACCACTCTTTCAGTCCGCCTATGAAATTTTCAGCCTGTCCTTGTAAAATTGACAAAAATTAATTTTTGATGGTAATATTAGCTGTTTCTCTACAGCACTGCTCTCAGTTGAAATTTATAAAATCTTCCTCTTAAAACACTTTTCTAGTGAAACTGGTGTGCCAAGTCCAGTAGCTGTTATTGATCTTTCCAGTATTGATGGAGGTATCCTTCCTAACCTTTTATTTGAAATGGTGTATAACGTTTTTATTGTCTCATTATTTTCTTACAAGTTACATGTGCTATCCATTTTAGCTGTTACTGCTGTTAGTTGTCCTCAAGTGATGCGGTTTCTGTTATTTAGTATAGTTCTTTGCTTGTGGTTCTGTAGTTCCAGTCCACAATGTTTAAAGAAGGATAACTTTTGCCAAGACCCTCAGTCTTCACTTGCTCAAAGCCTTTTTTACCATTATTCTTAAGAAGTGATTGTATACGGCTGACAGATATTTCTGAACAGGTTTGGCACCATGAATGACATCCATTGATGAGGTTATTTAAGAACATGACTCAAGTTTTTTTTTTTTTTTTTTTTAGGTTAATCTTTTAATTTTGTAGTAATTTGGCATATTGCAATTTTTAATAATTCATTTGAGAAAGTAGTTGTATGTAGCTGATAGTTTAGATATTTCTGAACAGATTTGGTGCCATGAATGACATCCAGATGAAAGTTTTGATTTGATGAGGCTATTTAAGAACATGACCCAAGTTTTCAGGTTAATATTTTGGTTTTGTAGCAATTTGTGGTGTTGGATAAGACTATCTCTGGTACATCCTATTCTATGTTCAATTTCTTTTTCTCCTATACTACATTTGTTATAGCTGATCCATACACAGTTACCTGAAGTGTTTAGTATTGACTAATTCCAATTCTTAAATTTTTTGAATGCTAAGCTTAACACTACCTGGAGTTGTGTTAAGCAGTACAGTTGAATCAGTTCAACAGTGTAAACATTTCAAGAATTAACAATAAATACAGTGAATTAAAAATCTAAAGAAAAAAAATCAATTGATTGTACAGGGTGTGGCAGAAATAACTCCCATATGATGTTAAGGCAGTAAGAGGTATTTTTAGAGGTATATGTAGGAAGTATTTCTGCCACACCTTGTATAAAAAAAAAAACGAGAAATTCTGATTGTTTTGACATGGAAATTTCTTTCAGTTTCATCTCAATAAATATTCTTGTAAACATACACAAAACAAAACAACAAAAACAAAACATAGCTCTTTGAAGTATAAGATTGATTTTTATTTTTGTTAGAAATATTTATCTTATTTAAGCAGATAAGAGACTGTAAGGATACAGAAGGTGCTTATTTCCCTTTGGTGGAGATAAGTCACATAGGTCATGTGATGTCACTCTATACAGTGACAAAAGTGGCAGTCAAATTCAGTTCATTTTACAGCAGCAAAACCAAAAGGTTACCTTTTTTGCCTAGGTCAAGGGACTGAGGTTGAGGCTAAATCTGCCTCCCCAGCTTAGAAGTCCAATGTGCCATTTCCCTTTGGGAATATATCTTTCCCAGATATAGAAAGAACTCCAGCTCACAGTCCTCAATTTGGAAAAACCCAAGACTTGCTGTTTCCTGTTTGTGGCATATGTCCTTACCTGGGACATAGTAGATGAATCTGGAGTTCTAAACATGACTTATCCAGTATTTCTATATTATAGGTAAGACCCTTTTTTTTTTGTTTCTCCTTACACTTGGCTTTGCCATGTAGATATATTATTCTCTGCATGGGACACTTGTAAATATGTATATATAGTTTTGTATATGTTTTAGTGGTATAAAAGTCTTTCTGAAAATAAAGCATGTTCATCATTCCTTTTCCTTTCAACCATTCTGTTCCATCTGTGGAATACTGTGTTGTTATATCACAGATATAATAATGTGGTTGGAATGTCGAAATGAACCCTTTTATTTCACTCACTGGGGTAGACTGTTCTAGTTCCACGTGCCATGTTTTAATGGATGTCAGTTGTCAGTTATTGCCTGTTAATTCCCCTCTCCAAGTTCTCCACTACCTTAACCAGGTATTGAACTCACACTCTTTGGGTCCTGTCACTGGATCTAATCAATGCCTTTATCCGCTGTGTCATTATTATTATTAGAAAAGTCTAAACAATTCTTCTTTGGGGAGCCTGTATACTATTTTTTTATGAATTTTATAGTTTTCATATTTAAATTTGTTCTTTATTTTTTTTATTCCTCCTTATTTTGTATATATCCCTCATGTATTTTTATGTGAAAATAAAATTTAGTTCCCTTTTAATTATATTAAAATTAGTCATCTAGATTTATTTGTGTACAGTTGAAAATTAATTAACAATTTGTATCGATGTTCATTCAGTGGTGAAAACACTGATTTATTGATGATGCTGAAAATTTGATTATTGACTTTGTCTTGATCAATTTTAGCAGTGAATTTTTTTTTTGTTAAAAACTAGTTGCTATCCGACTAAGTAATAAGAAAGCAGATTGTATGAGAGTTGGACTCTTTTTAAATATCTGCAGACATACTGTATTATCTAAAAAGAGGAAAAACTTTGTATAATTGAATACCTTTTAAAATTGAAAACAATAATAATAATATTGTTAGTGAGTGAGAACAATAGAGTTATCAGGAAGACAGTAGATAACGATTGACATTGCATTTAAATTTTTGAAGATGGAAGTTGACTGGAAAGCAAGAAGCTGGAAGAGAGTTTCACAGGTGGGAAGTGCAAGAGAGGAAATTGTTAGCATAAAACTTATGGTTACACTTAGCCAATTCAACTGTAAAATGACGAGACGTTGCCGGCAATCTAGTGCTGCATTTAAATTCATAAGGTCTAGGTACCATAGAGGAGAGTTCATCAGAAGAATTACCATGAAAATAGTTTTTAGAAAAAGCACATGGAAGCTAATGTTATGATGGTTGTTAATTGACTGATGCCAAATCAAGACCAATAATATTGCAGATTATGGTTTGGATTTTATTAAGAATCTCTTAATACATAACAAAAACAAACAGAGACAGGTAGAACAAAAACAGTACAGATGATGCCATGACCATGTATCTCTCAAAATATATTTGGAACTATGCAGGAAGTATGGTCATAAGTTCATAGAGAATGGATACAATCATTCATAATTATCAGTTGCTGAGAATAAGCAAGTGAAGCTTATGTGGGATACAACCATTTTGACTGACAAGTGCTTGGAGAACAATCATCCTGATATCACACATGTGCACAAGCAGCCGTGAATCCTGATAGACATTGTGGTAACTTGGGACAAGATAGTTAATGCAAAGATGAAAATACAGAGATATCAAACCTAGTGTGGTGTCGTCCTGGGTATGACATTAAACTGCATCCAACAGCAAGGCCTCTGATCAGGAGGTTTTGAGGAGCATGGAACCACCTCTTAATTGCTGGTGTTCCCAGGTCCACCCTGACCTGGGGTAGTAGCATCTATTAGGGTCCAAGCTATGGGCAAATAGTGAACTCCTAGTTTTTTCCAGATCTTACACACGTCCTGGGTATGGCGATAAACTACATCTGCGTCCTGGGTATGGCGATAAACTATGTCCAACAGCAGTGCTTCAGATAATGTTTTCAGAAAAGTAATGTTGCCAGCTATACGCTTTTGAAAAAGTAATGTTGCCAGCTATACGCTTTTGAAAAAGTAATGTTGCCAGCTATACATTTCTGAAGGACTAATGTTGCCAGCTATATGTTTAATAGTACTACATATTTTTATATATATATATATATATATATATATATATATATATATATATATATATATATGTATGTATGTATGTATGTATGTGTGTATATATATATATATATATATATATATATATATATATATATCTTAATTTGGCATTAAAGGACCTACAGTGGTTGATATGCCATAAAAACCAACCAACCAACCAAGTATGGTGTATTTATAAATAAACAGTTAATTCTTTTGTAACTATTTATAGAGAACGATCACATTTCAATAAAAAGTAATGGCTGTGACTACTTGCAATCAGAGTTAGTTTTGCCATGGGTGGCACACAATACATTTTGTCTTGTCATTCACTTTTACTCACAGTTATCCTGCATGCTACAATACTAACTTGAAACATAACCCAGGGCAAATTAGAAATATACCAAGCATCAGTCAAAGTTGTCCCTTTTGTGGGTGGTACATTCGGGGTACTATTTCCATGAATCTTTCTGCCTTGCAAGACACCTTGAGGATACTTGACATCATTGGTAATTGTGTAGGTGGCAGCACTGCTTGGAACAGCTCATGTGCTGAGTGATGTATTGTGTCTCTAAAAGCTAAGATAGGATTAGCATCATCTGGCCAAACCTAAGAGTTGGAAAGGATATCAAATAATTATGATAATGAGGCCTCTTAGAAGTGAGTAACCATGTTAAATGCAAAATAAGTAACGGAACTGTTTAAGTTTGCAATAACAAGAAAAAGAACAGAACAGGGAAAAAAAATAATATAAAGCAAGCAAACAATCTATGCAAGGCAAAACAACAGTAATAACGTTTAAAAGTTCACAAATTAAGAATTGACACACAAAAGCAAGTTTGGATAAGTGAACATAGTGTTCTGACTTCTAGAAAAGACTGACTGGGACTGAGTCAGATGAAACCAAGAACCAGCCTATTTTATTGGCTAAGAAAAAATCCCAGCATGCATTTGTGTGCTTCTGACTATAAATTGGGGATGAGTAAATGTTTTGCAGTCATTGACACCAAGATTGAAACCAAACAGGCCAGAAGAATCTGGAAAGGGGTAATACTTTGAGTCAAAGGAAAATTGCATGATAACTAAGGTGCCAGGTTGTGATCTGCTATCCATGTATTAATTACCAGAAATTAAGATCTTATATGAGAAAATAATAAGAATAAAACCTCTTATGAATGGCAAGAATAATACGGTAAATGATGAGCACTGAGAGAAAATTCCATTAGAGTGAGTACACTACAAAGAAGTTTTAAAGAAAATGGCAACAGAAAGAACACTTAGAAAAAAGACAGCTGAAATTCCTTGAATACATAATGAGGAAAGAGGGCTTGGAGAACTTGACACGCATGGGATATTTTGATGGCTAGGAAAATAGAGAAGACAGGAAGACCTTAGCAAAGGGAGAAAAGCTGCTAATAGCCACATAAGATAGAAAGTTGTGGAGAGCCATGATCATCTATTTCCCAAAGATTTATGGCACATAGAAAAACTGTTTTTTCCAAAAATGATGATTCTGGGGATAGATGAAATAAAAAATCAGAAAGCAAAACCTAGTTAGCTACAATATGGTGTATGTGTGTGTGTGTATATATATATATATATATATATATATATATATATATATATATATATATATATAAAGTTGTGGAAGCCATGATCACCTATGTGTTGAAGGTACATGGCACATAGAAGAAGTGTCTTGTTCAAAAATATAGTATGAAACCTCTTAGGAATGGCAAGAAAAATCCTGTAAGTGATGGCGATTTAGAGTCAGAGGAAAATGGTTGTTGGTTTTGGCCTGCTATCAATATATTCATTACCAAATATTAAGGTCTTATCAATAAATAATTCAGCTGAAATAATCATTTCAACAGTGTTGTGACTAGATTTCTAGAGTTGACAAAAATGAATAAGGAATAACCAGAACAGAGGTTGGAAATTAAATGATAATCTTTATAACGTCAACAAAATACAATACTTGCCAGCGGTATGAAGTAGGTAAACCACTGCTAGTGGTGGACTACTTAGATATCATATTATCCCCCTACTTACAATAGCGTCCAAAGTATTTATGAGGATTGGGACATACGCATTCATGTTCATAGGTACAGTATATAACACTTGTAAATAAAAAAAATTCATGAGAAGAGAGCATGCCATCTATTTGCCACCATTTTTTTTTTTGAGTAATTTTGGATTGTGCATTTCTGTTTCAATCACTTCCCCACTGCTGTAATGTAGCTTTTCTGTGCCTTTTCTATAAATACTTTCATGGTAATTGTTCGGATGAGCTTTCCTCTTTGTTACCAAGACTATGAATTTAAGTTCAGTACTAGATTGGCGGAAAGTTCTCATCATTTTACAGTTGAAATGGCTAGATGTTATTGTAAGTTCTATGCTAACAGTTTCTTCTACTGCACTTCTTGCTTGTGGAACTCTCTTCCGACTTCTTGCTTCCCAGTCAGCTTTGCATTTAAATTTTTGAAGATCAATGTGAATCTTTAAATTCTGTCTTAATTTCTGTTCTTTTATTGTTCTCTCTCCTAAATAATCATTTTTCTCATATTCTCTAACACTGAGTAACTCCTTGTGTCCTAGTGGCTTTATTGCCATGCTTGGGCTGAAATGATAAATAATAATAATAAAAAAAAAGATAGAATGAGTTTTATTGTCCAAATAACTCTTGGAATGCTAATGATTTTTCTGAAAATTATCAAATGTATTTAAACATCTGAAGATGGCTGTAAATGGTTGAAATGTATTTAGATCAAAAACATTACAAAGAATGAATTCTTCTGTGTGAACAAATTGGTTCTTTTCAGAATTTTAGAAGAGTATATTTACTAATACAACCCTTGAGCTTTCATTTGAGCTCCAAGCCAGAGTGTAAAAATACGTATCGAGTTGAGCATCTGATTAATGCTTACCTTAAAGGTATGCACGTGTGTTCTATAAAGTTTAATATATGGTAGAGAATTTAAGGAAAGAATATACTTTGTATGTAGGGGGCAGCAAACCACTCAACAACTCCCCAATCTTTCTGCCTTTTCTGTTATTCCTCTCCTGACCTTCTCCCTTTTCCCTAACTCTACCTTCTCTCCCCACCCCGACTACACTACCCCACTTCCACTTTGCTGCTTGTGATGGTAACATTATCGTTCCTGCTATTTCCGTAGATTCTTGTTGTCAAAGTTGTGTTGTACACATCACCGCCCCCACCCACACTTGAAAGTTCCATGAAGCCATCGGTGCCACTTTAAAATCAATGCTTCTTTCACTGTTGGCCCTGCTGACATTGCCGCTGCTGCTGCTTGCATTTGCTGAGATGCATCTTTTATTCCATGAGGTTCTTGCATAATTGAAATGGTAACAATAACACAATGCTTTATGGCTGAAGCAAGTATATTGTACGGAACAGTTTGGGAAACTGAAAAAAAAAACCCAGTAGACAAAGACAATATGGTTATGGGTAAGAGTGAATATTCAAGGCATGTTGATCACAACTCCCCCCCCACATCATCAGATGCCTGCCTGCTTGTTTATTGCACAACCATTGCTCCTTCCGTCTATGTGTCTTTTTGATACCGTCACCTCCTCCGTCACGTTGCTGTTTTACCAGTAATATGACATTACTTTAGTGGCACTTCATAACAAGAAGGAAACGGTATCAGGCCAGGGACGGGGTAGGTTGGTAGCAGATCTCTTTATGCAGCAGTGGCAGTAGAATTGCGGGAGAAATAACTGCATCGTACCAGAGATGTGTGTTGGGGGAAAGGGACTAATCAGAGCAAAAGAAAGGAGTTTGCATGTTTGCTGTCTGGAAAATGGAGATATGTGCATGGCTTTAGTTATGTCTCTTGCCTCTCTCATTCTCTCTTTTAAACACATGCACAAATGTATGACTGTGTGTACATATGGTTATGTTTCTTACGGAAGTAATTATAAAATAAGTATTTAGTCTGTTTATTCACTTACAAAGCCTAAAAGATTGATGCACTACAGTAGTAATTGTACATTTGATCAGATTGCTAACCAGTACACTATGGTGAGGTGTACCTCAACTGATTTCAGTCTGGCTCAAGGCCACAAGTAAAGTTGTATCTGTCAGTATGATAGCACTACTGGAGTAATGTTCTTGGAAACTATCTTGGTAACTAGTACGCTATGGTGAAGTGTACCTGGAAGTGGCTTGCTGACCAGTACGCTATGGTGAGGTGTACCTGGAAGTGGCTTGCTGACCCGTACGCTATGGTGAGGTGTACCTCAACTGATTTCAATCTGGCTCAAGGCCACAAGTAAAGTTGTATCTGTCAGTATGATAGCACTACTGGAGTAATGTTCTTGGAAACTATCTTGGTAATTAGTACGCTATGGTGAGGTGTACCTGGAAGTGGCTTGTTGACCAGTATGCTATGGTGAGGTGTACCTGGAAGTGGCTTGCTGACCAGTACGCTATGGTGAAGTGTGCCTCAACTGATTTCAGTCTGGCACAAGGCCACAAGTAAAGTTGCATCTGACATTATGATAGGACTACAGCAATAACATTCTGGGGAAACTAGCTTGCTAACTAGTACAATATGGTGAGGTTCAATCACAAGTCGCTTGCTGATCAATACGTTATGGTGAGGTGTGCCTCAATTGATTTCAGTTTAGCTGACTTGCTAACCAGTACGTTATGGTGAGATGTTACTGGGAGTTATTTGCTAACCAATACACTACGGTAACATGTGCCTCAGCTGATTTTAGTTTGGCTCAATACCGCAAGTGGGGTTGCATCTGACATTAAGATTGTATAGGGTGTCCCAGAAGTTGTGCACCATCCAGGTTTTCATAAAAAACATGTAAAAAAACGCCTTTATTAATCATAATCATAATAAATGCTCAAATTATACACACATTGCAATAAAACAAGCATCAATTCTCTTCATCAAACTGTTTTTCACTCTCCTGAGAGTTTCAGTAGTGATCTTTTGCCACTCAGTTTTTATTGTATCCTTCAAATCATCAAGAGTGTGTAGACGATTCTGGTACACAATAGATTTGAGATGTCCCCAAAGGAAATAGTCAAGGTGGGATAGATCTGGTGATTGGGGTGGCCACTCCACAGGACCTCTCTGTACAATCCATTTTTCAGGAAAGGTCTGGTTCACACAATTTGCAAAGTGCGGTAGAGCTCCATCTTGCTGAAAAAAGAAGTTTCATTGTCGACATGGGAACATCCTCAAGGTAGTCAAAAAAGAACTACAGAAGCTCTGAATAAGTTTTGCCCATGACATTACAATTATTGAAAAAGTAAGGACCAATGATTTCGTCCTCCCATATTCCAGCCCAGACTATGATCCTAGGGTTGTTCTGCCAATGTCCCTCCTTATTCCAATTGTATTTTTTTTCTGACCAATAGCACGTATTGTGCCAGTTTACTTGGCCATTTAAATAAAAAAATTGCTTCATCATTGAAGAATATTGATAAATTCATGTGATCACACATCCATTCACAGAATTCAAATTGTCTATCCGTGTCATCACCATGTTGAGCTTGCACAAGCTGCATTTTGTACAGATTAAATTTGTGAATCATTATCCTGGTTTATTTTCCTTACTGATTTCACAGGGCTTTTAGCAACATTCACCATAACCATGGCAGATGTTTCTTCATTAGTTACACTCTTTGGTCTGCCACATCACTCTCAGTCAGTAACTGAGCCAGTTTCTTGGAAGCGTTTGATCAAACAGCTGACAGTGGTATGGATCAATAGTTGTTCTCACTCAGGGTGATTC
Source organism: Acanthosepion pharaonis (assembly GCA_903632075.3). Taxonomy (NCBI): domain Eukaryota; kingdom Metazoa; phylum Mollusca; class Cephalopoda; order Sepiida; family Sepiidae; genus Acanthosepion; species Acanthosepion pharaonis. The sequence goes on from CAHIKZ030002117.1 coordinate 147,962, forward strand.
AGGTTGAATTCTTGAGCTACAGAGTAGTGCGTTACCCCCATCTCTTCCAAACATAAAAACCAATTCAAATCTTTCTCGTATTGTCAGTTTCTCACTCATAATTAAATCAAATCTTAAACAGAATAAAATGAAAATGAGTACTAATTAAAACAATTTTTTTATGTTCTTTTTATAAATCTGTTGAAACTTGACTAATGCATGGAATAATAATACAACACAAAATGTACTTAGAACAAAACGTATTGAAACAAGAAAGGTACACAATATTTACATATAGTCTTTTGTATATTCTTGGGAAGACCGTTCCTGGAGAATGTGTTGACTTAGTTGCAGTCGGGCAGAGTCTCTGGATTGAATCTCTTGATTCCTCCCCCCATCTTCCCGGTACCAACCATATTTATATGGTCGGTACTCCACTATGCAAATTAGGTGGATCCTACCACAACAAAATCATTACACATCTCCCAGTAACGGAGAGGCTTCACATCTTTGTTTACTCTTCCCCTGTGACAAGGTTGGTGCGTGACTTCTGGGACACCCTGTATAATGGGATTACTGTTCTGGAAGTGGCTTGCTGACCAGAATGCTATGGTGAGCTCTGCCTCAACTCATTTCAGTTTGGCTGAATTTCTAACCAGTTTGCTATGGTGATGTATGCCTGGGAGTGACTTGCTAACCAGTACACTTTGGTGAGTTATACCTGGAAGTAGCTGGCTGACCAGTATGCTATGGTGATATGTGTTCAACTGATTTCAGTCTGGCTCAAATACACAAGTAGGGATTCATCTGACATTAAGGTTGCACTACAGGAGTAATTTTCTTGGAAACTAGCTTGCTAATTGCAGTATGATGTAAGAATGTAAGGCATCATGAACAATTCATACTAGACATCATGGAAGATGAGCATATTAGGGTTTGATCTGAGGTCAGTCCCAATCTCTGAATTGATAAGTAGGTTACATCACCCACATAAATTTTGCAAACAAGAATATTTGGACAAATAGATATATAAACAACTGCTTGAGAGAAGGACATACACTGCAGATGGAAATGCAAGATTCATGTTTCAGATGAGGGCTCTTAGGGGCCACATTCACACGCTGGTTGAGAGTAGTTGACAAGATCTAGAGTTGAATAAATGTTATATCAATAAAAAAATCAAGTCTCATGTTAGCATTTAATATCAACCTCAATGGGTTATTTAATGCCAAAAAGATTTTGAGGATAGGTTCGTATGAATATAATATGTATTCTTTGTAAGAAATCAGTTTGTAGATCAGGTTTCATTGACATATTTTGTTTTGGTTTATTTTGTTTTACGGTATATCAACACCTCAATGGGTTATTTAATGCCAAAAAGATTTTGAGGATAGGTTCGTATGAATATAATATGTATTCTTTGTAAGAAGTCAGTTTGCAGATCAGGTTTCATTGATGTATTTTTGTAAAGAGGGTTTTTGTCAAGAGTCAAATCTATTGCTAGTGATATGTTTTTTCAAAAGCGTATTGTTGGTATTTTTATAATAAAAATCTATTTTTATACCTTCATAGTGTTTTGACCCCAGTTTGGTGGGGGGTAACTATTTGCCCATATCTGTAACCCTAACATAGGTACCTCCACGAAATCGCTAAAAAAAGAGCATAGCTTGATGAAAAAGACGCCAACCTTGCCGAAAACTAAATTTTATTGTCTAAATGCTTATGTTATTATTAAGAGAAAAGACCAAAGTTTTTTTTTAATTATTTTTAAAAAATTTTCCTTCTTTTTAGAACATTCTAAATTTTGATTAAAAAAAACCTTTTTTCTATTTGTATCAGCGGAACTAGTAAATAACATAGACAATTTTTAGCACGTTTTTTTTGGTATGACACACATTAATTTTGAAAAATCGTGCAAAAAATAGAAATAATTATCGGATGTTAATGAAACTTTCAGGAACTATTCACAGATGATCGAAATTATTATAAATGTTTTTTTATGAAAGTCATGGTAGAAATATTTTTTAAAATATTTATTACCCCCCCATAACTAATTTTATGAAAACGCTAGAAATTGATTGCATTGGTTTTAGTGATTACAATAATTAAAAGCACAGGGCTTTGAGGAATGCAAATTATGTTTTTTTTTTTTTTTTTTTTAATTGGATACGCAGTACCTGAAAATCAGCTCTGAATTGTAACATACAAAACTCAATAAAACAAAGATATTATTTAATTTCAAATGCTTTTATTTGCTTTTAGTTGTTTTTATGAATATGGACAATATTTTCTGAAAGCAAAAAAATTTTTTCGATGAAAAATGAATTTTTAATACAATTATTTGTTATTTCATTAATTATAATAGATTTTACATTTAAGTTGTTAAAATATTATAAAATTAGTTAAAAGCTGCATCGGCTTTCATTAGTGTCCTTATGAGATAGATCTTTTTTTAGCGCATTGTAAATTGTATCATTTTGACTAATCAGAAGATCCCCAGTAATTAAGAAATGTAATTTTGTGCTTATAATCGAGCTGTAATTATAAAATACGGAAGACCAACCAGAATATAATTAAGTTGCGTTATTTGAGTTAAGCATTGTTCTCCGCTGTTAAGGCCTTTACTTTTGCGAAACACGTGTGGAGAAGTTAATTTGATTTTTCAATTTCAACTGAGAAGGGTACCTACAAGTATCAGTATCATCTTATGAAATTTATATGATCTTATTTTTATATTAATCTCAGTTACGACATTTTTCCATAAATGAAATATCAAAATTAATAATAAAATGAATGCAAATACAAATAACAGTAGAATGTAATAAATGTACATAAAATTATAGTATTTTATGTACAATTCTGATAAAATTTCATAAGAAAGGTACCTATAAATTAATTAGATACCTTTCTTAAGAAATATGAAATTTAATGTCACTCTTAACAGTTTTATTTTAATTTCTTTTAGAATATATTTCCCATAAAGCATCATAAACATAAAGGTGAAAGCTAAGTACAAAAAAAAAAAAAAAAATTAGACCGCTGAAAGTTTTCATTAAAAATAACGGGGTAAATAATTTGTTCACGTAAATGTAAATTATTTCACTTTTCTCCTTCCGTAGAACAAATTAGCCTCATGGAATTCGTAAATATATCATTCATCACATGTCAAGAGACGCGAAAGTTTATGACCTGCTTTGTTTTATTTTCAAATTACATCTTTTTGGCACAAAAGCTAAGTTAAGTTTGGTTCAAAATATTTTAAATAAACATTATAATTTCTGATTTTCTTAAAATAAGTTTTTGAAAAAATGATAATTGATATTTAAAAAATTTCAAAGTCAGATTTCCATTTTTTTTAAAATGGAAAAAAAAAATGGTCAATTTTGCTGACTCAAAAAAAAAATAGATTTTTAATGAAAATTTCGGACGTGCTAGGAACGATTAAAAAATGGAAAAAAAATACCCCAAAAATACTTTGACCTTTCCTCTTAATAATAACAAACATTTAGATGATAAAATTTTGTTTTTCGTCAAGTTTGGCGTTTTTTTTTCATCATGCTATGCTCTTTTTTTTAGCGATCTCGTGGAGGTACCTTTTTTAAAATTTTATACCACCTCGGGTCAGTGCAGACCTGAGAACAATAGCAATTAAGAGATGGTCCCATGCTCCTCAAAACCTCATGATCAGAGGCCTTGCTGCCAGATGTCATTTATCATAATACCCAGGATGTAGACATATCATGGCATAAGGGTTAATCAATAGCTAAATAACATATTAGTCATAGCAGAGGACAAAATGAAGACAGGGCATGACATTTCAAAAAAGGGGACAATATATAATTAAGGTTACTTGGCACTTAACAAGTAATGTGGAGGAAATGGTTAATGTTGATATTAGCCATTTCTTTGTAAGGAACATTTCAGTATTCATTGATCGAACAGCATGACTTTCAGTTGTAATTTTAAAAAATTTTCTCTTTTTTTTTTTTTTTTCAGCAAAATAAGCTTCTCAAGTTCACTGTTATTGATCCTAGTATTGATGGGAGTTTCCTTCCTAACCTTTTATTTAAGGTAGTGTGGAAAGTTAAAATCTTGATCTGAGAAAATGGTGGTTCTATATAGGGGATAGTTTAAACATTTCTGAACAAGTTGGATGCTATGCATGACATCCGTAACTGTTTATCTTCCTTAACATTAAAAAACAAAGATTGGAGTGCTATACCAATTTAGTTAGGACATCAAAGTGAATTTAATCTTCTGAAGAATGAATGCGTAGTTGGCAGTCCTTATCTATTAATGTGTCTTCTCAGTTATGATTATACTGACTAAACCCCATTCTTGTTTTTTTATACCTATGTATACTTTTGTGACTCTTATGCACACTAGACCCATATCTATGTTCTTTCTTTTTTTAACTTATATCTACCTTTTAGAGACTTAGAAAATTAGAGCTGTTAGCCTTTTCTTTGACTCTCATGTAAATTATACCTACATCTACTTTTTTCTTTGACTCTCATGAAAATTGGCCCTATGTCTGCTTTTTTTGTCTCTTGTGCAAATTGGGCCTATGTTTGCTTCTTTTTTGTTTTTTTTGTTTTTTTGGCTCTCATGTAAAATGGACCCATGTCTGCTCCTTTTTTTTCTTTGTTTTTGACTCTCATGCAAATTGCTTCGAACTACAAAGGATAGGAAATTGCAGAGTGCCATTATTGTTCATGTCCTGAAGAGACCTGGTACATAAAAAAAGACAGCTAAACTTAGGAAAGTAAAGCACAAGTGAAGGTCAGGAAGATCATGTTGATTCACATAGGAATGGTGGGCCTTGTAAATCAGCATAGATTTTCCTAATAGTGCTACTAAAATGAGTGGCAAATAGCTACCTCAGCCACAAGACAAACCTTCTTAGAAGGCTGTTCTAAGTATAACATTAGGCCAATTGGAGTGGATGGATCAAACAGAGGTTTGAGAGATTTTCTCATAAAGTTCTTTTCTGTAGTGAAGATCAACCAATTTGAAAATTAATATTCAAACATGATTTTGGTATTTACTATGATTAGCTTATTCCCAACCAAAACTGTGAGAAAATTGTCTTTCCCCAATCTTCCAAACTGCAATACATGTGGTGCTTCAATGACTCTGATGGATTATGTTGAAGGACTTAAATGTAGATATTTCTATTATTTATCTCTAAATGTGAAAAACATTAGGATCTGATTGGAAGAATGAATTTGGCTTTAATAAACAAAGTAAGAAAATTCTAGATTATAAAAACCAAATAAAGGTTAAAGGACTTAAATGTAGATATTTCTATTATTTATCTCCAAATGTAAAAAAAAAAAAACATTTGGATCTAATTATTAGAAGTAATTTTGCTTTAATAAAGCAAGTGTACCTTTTGTAGATACAAAGGTTAAACATTGACGGTGCGCCTGTTGTTTGGTTTACACTCCTCACTAGTCTTTTGAACAGGCGTCCTGGGTAAGATGATAAACTACATCCAACAGCAAGGCCTCTGATCAGGAGGCTTTGAGGAGTGTGGAACTACCTCTTAATTGCTGGTGTTCCCAGGTCTACCCTGACCCAGGGTGGTAGCACCTGTTAGGGTCCCAGCTATGGGCAACCAAACTGGGGTCAAAACACTATGAAAGTGTAAAAATAGGTTTTAATACCAGAAATACTTTGTAAAAAAAATTATTACCATCAATACATTTTTAAAAAAAAAATATTACCAGCAATAAAAATTGTCAGCATTAAATGACCCATTGAGGTTGATGTGCCGTAAAACAAACCAAACCAATCTTTTGAACAAGAGTAGAGGTTTACCCCCTTGCTTACTGTTTAGGATTGGCTTCCAATTCCTTCTAAAGTCTCATTCTCTTTAACTCTCATTAGCTCTTTGTGTGTTAGTTGCATTATGGTCTTGCTTTGCGTAAATTAAAAACAAAAATAAAACAAAGATATTAAATCTTTTTGCCAGACATGCATGAGTGAAAATCCCTATCAGTAGAAGTAATCCCTTTTCAGCTTTTGATCATGCATAAAAGCTGAAAAAGGTTTTACTTCTGCTCCAGAAAACTGTTATTACTCAGTCAGGGGTAAAGTTATTGAACAAAATTTAAGTGTTGAGTTAGTTGAAAAAAAATAGGCAAAAAATAAAGAGTGAAACAAAATGTGTTAGAAATATTTATTATTATTATTAATGTGTTTAGAAATATTTATATTATTAGAATATATTTATTGGGAAAATTTTTAAGTGTCTCTGTAAATAATGAAGGAAAAGTTGAACTTAAATGAAGTCAAAAAATTGCTGGGTTTTTTTTTTTTTGTGTCCTGGGTAAGGCGATAAACTACGTCGGTGTCCTGGGTAAGACGATAAACTACATCCAACAGCAAGGCTTCTGATCAGGAGGTTTTGAAGAGTATGGAACCACATCTTAATTGCTGGTGTTCCCATGTCCACTCTGACCTGGGGTGGGAGCACCTTTTTCGGTCTCAACTATGGGAATATAGTTAACCCCACCAAGAGGGTGTCAAAACACCAAAACACTATGAAAGTATAAAAATAGGTTTTAATAGAAGAAAATTTTTTTTTTTTTTTTTTACAAATTTTTTTTACAATTTTTGAAAAAAAAAAAATTATCAGCAATAAATTTTGTAAAAAATATCAACAATATATTTTGAGAAAAAAAAAACAAACTATTGCCAGCAATAACAATCTGGTTGGCATTAAATAACGCATTAAGGTTGATATGCTGTAAAACAAGTCAAACCAAACTTACTTTCGCCTTTTATCAATGTGATTTGTTGGACAGCTTTTTTCTCTAATTTTTACCATTCTTATCTACAATGTGATCTGACTATAGAAGCTCATGACTTGAATTCCCGAACCTTTGACCAAGTGTCACTTTATCCCAAACATTTTCATTTACTTATGCTTGTTATTTCATTTTCCATACTAAAGGATAGTAGGTGGTTGTTTTGAAACTCTCTCATCTTGATTTTACTGGCAATGCAGTTAGTTGTTTCCTACAACTGCTGGTTGCCCCAGGCCCAGATAAAATCATTTACAGTCTACTTGACTATATTGCTGCCCTAACCAGGGAGTCATTATGTTACAATCTAACCCATCTCTCATTGACACATGCTTGCAATTAAATCTACATTGAAATTTATTGCAGACTGTGGCACAATCTAAAACTAAGATATAGATTATATAATGGAATGATTGTTAATACCTAAAAAGTTTGCAAAAGACTTGTCTCAGTAATTATTATTAGTACTGTTTCCACTTATTTTTTATATACTAATGTTCACCCATTACAAAACCCAAGAGCCATGGGGTTATGCAGAAAAGATAAGTTAACTCTAGACTTGAAGAAGTCAAGATTGTAGTGCTTAGGAAAACATCCTGACAGGAATCTTGTACTACAAAGCAGAAGTTCTTGGGAAGAAGATATCTGAGTGGAATTTAATCCTTACAAATGGAATACAAAGGGAATGGGGATGAGTCACATGTATGTACGTGGCATTGTGAGTCCCAGTTACAAAGGTTAGGAGTCATGGAACCAAGGAATGCAACTTATCAGAACACATTTTTTTTAATCATTTCACCCCTAAGCAAGACAATAAAAGCACTAAGACACAACGTGTTACTGAGTGTGGTAAAATATGATAAAAAACTACTATTAAGGAGAGAGGACAATAAAAGAACAAGAAACAAGAATACAGAAGATAACAGTTAACATTGCAAAAAGCCGGTAGATAGTTCTGCAAGCAAAAAGTGCAACAGAAGAAACTGTTAGCATAGAACTTATGGTTACATCTAATCATTTCAGTTGTAAAATGATGAGACCTAGCTGCCAATCTAGTACTACATTTAAATTCATAAAGTTGAGGGACCATAGCAGAAAGTTCATCAGAACAAATACCCTGAAAATATTTATAGGAAAGGAGCTGGGAAGCTATGTTACAGCAATGGGAAAGGGACTGAAACTGAGATGCCAGGTCAGGACCAATAACTGCAAATTCTTCTTTGGATTTTATCAAGAATCTCTAAATATATAGCAGAAGCACCAGACCAGATGTGGCAGCAATATTCAAAGCAAGGATGAATGGTAGACTTCTAAATATGTAAGATAGTTTCTGGTGGGATAAGTTTTGTAGCATGACATAAGGAATCAGTTTTCTTAGGTATGCCATGGAAATAACAATAGAACTGTGAGTAAATTCAAGCTCTCCCAGCTGGTATTCCAACCTCGAGTCGTTCCTTTTTGAGTTCTGTCTCAAAATCGCACTAACAGACTGTTCTAGCCGCCAACCGTGAACGTCACTCGAAGAACTCTCCCCACTGGGAAAAAATAGTTGCTTTTATATTTGTCCATATACCCATAATCCCTTGCGTCTTCATATGATCCAATAATTCATTGCGTACATGTCCCATAATGCATTGCATCTTTATTGCATAAAAATGCAATGAAAGTCCCCCCTCATTCTTTTACGTTATCTAGCCGAGGACGGATTACAGCAGAGCGGTAAGTGCTTTTTTCTCCCTCATTTCAACTGCAGTAGCTTTACATGCTAAGCAAATACGAGCTCTTTTTTGGCAGGAACAAGGCAAGTCGCAACCAGTTGTGCTCGTCCCAGGTTCTGTCTCATGTCTGCCACAAGAACATTGAGAGGCTCATAATATTTTGTATATCTGACCAGCCCAATCCAGACATTGAACTCACAATTACTACAATTAACCAAGGCAACATATCTCTTGACTTGAACAGTAGGATGAGAGCATTAAATAAAGTGTTTTTTTTTTCTTTATAATGATGTTCACCTTGTACAAGATCCAAGGTAGAGTAAGAGGCACAGATTGAGTGTAATGATCAGGGAAGCATAATCTTGGGAGTCGGTACCCCAAAGCAGTGGTTTGTGAGAAGCAGTGACTTGAATGGAATTTACATCTCATTAATGGAATACGAAGTGAATGAAGGTGGTTCACTACAATGTGTGTGGCATGGTGGATTCAAACTGTGAAAGTTAAAACTGGTGGAACTAAGGAATATAGTTTGTCTGAAAACATGGAAAATTGTGATAGAACAGTGAGAGCCTTGTGATGTTTCGTCTGTGAGAAAGGAATTGTAGGATGGAAAGTAATTTGTCACCCACAATGAAAGGGAGACACTTTTAGGCTCTACCGAGACAGGAAAGTGAAGAATTTGCATTTGCTGCCTATATATGACAGCAGTAGTCCATTTTCGGCCTGATCTCTTGTAAAAGCAGACAATAATGAAGACGCTTTTGGGCTCTATCAAGACTGGAAAGTGAAAACTGAGCAGCAGTACTGTATTTTTGGCCTGATCTGGTTCTTGTAAAGGCAGAGGATACCAGAGATGCTTTTGGGCTCTATCAAGACTGGAAAGTGAAGACTGGGCAGCTCCAGCTCATATAGGGCAGCAGTACTCCATTTTCAGCCTTATCTGGCTCTTGTGAAGTCAGAGGATAGCGGAGACAGTTTTGGGCTCTACTGAGAGAGGGAAAGTGAAGACTGTGCATCTGCTGCCTATCTATGACAGTGGTAGTCCATTTTTGGTCTGATCTGGCTCTTGTAGAAGATAGCAAGAGGAGTCAGCTCTTGAGCAGTAAAGGGAATCAAATATTTTTCCAATCATTAGCCATGGATCTTATGTATGAGTTGCACTTGAGGTCTGGATTGAGCTTAAGTCTCAATAAATGTTCAAGGCACTGGGCCTCTCTAAGACAACATCTGTTAATTGTAATAGGCAAATATTAAAAGTCTGCTCAGCGATGATCGAACATCATTACTTTGGTTTTTTGAGGCATTGAACATGATCAGCTAGTTCTACTGAGCTGTTGGAGATGAGATCAGCTGTTAGGCCCTGGTCATCTTGAATTTTGAAGACTGAAATGGATTATAACAACAAAGATGAACACATTAGTTTGGCTGTAAATAATGTAGATAACAGGTTTTATTTTGGTAAATGCTGATGTTTCTTTTGTGCTTATTGTTTTACTTGAGTAAATCTTCTCCAGATGTTATTTTTCTTCTTTTTTTCACTTGTCCTGCTGCTCACAGATGAGGCTTGTCAGTGTTTGTTTACACCCAAGATGAAAATCCCACCCCAGGTTTTGTTTCTTGATGGTTCTTATGCTTAAGAATCTTCCAGATGACTTTGTCACGTTTTCATCTCCTGGTAGGTGTCCTGTCTCTGCCTACTGTTTCTTTCTTGGATTACGAACAAAAAAGAATTGTAAAGATTTCCAGAATGTGCTCATTTGAATTTACCACTGATGTCAGAAGGCAACATGCAAGGCTATGGTTAAAGATTACCATTTAGAAAGAGGACTCCCTGTCAGTGTTTGGATAGTTAGATATATATTTTCCAAAAGCAGAGGAGGTCAATGTTTGTGCCCCAGTAAGGAGAAAGAAAATTTTCCCTGTTGTTCTTTTATATTAACAATTCCTAGGGTGCCTCCCTGTGTAGATTATTATGAATTTAATCTATCAGCCTTGCTACTGTGTGTCTGATTCTCTGTTTTTTTTTGGGGGGGGTTACTGTGTCAGACTTTACCTTGAGTCTTAAGGCTTGACTTTTAAGCAAGTTATTCTTGTAAATTGATAACTGTAACCAAAAGTTATAATCTGACAGTTTCTTCTCTTGCATTTCTTGCTCAATTGCGAAAATAACTTCCGGCTTTCTGCTTCCCTGTCAACTACGATCTTTAAAAATTTAAACGCAACATTAATCGTCATGTTTTGTCTCCATTATTTACACTATTCAGACTATTGTCCTCATCTTTGTCGCCATATTTATTACAACGTTTCGGCTGTTGTACGCTCCGGCCTTCTTCAGGTGGTTGGAATGTCGAACTGCACCCTTTATTTCCTCAAGGACACATGGCACAGTGGATAAAGGCATTAGTTAGATCCAGTGACAGGACCCAAAGAGTGTGAGTTCAATACCTGGTTAAGGCAGTGGAGAAGTTTCAGAGGGAAAATTAACAGGAGATAACTGATAACTGACATCCATTAAAACATGGCATGTGGAACTAGAACAGTCTACTCCAGTGAGTGAAATAAAGGGTTCAGTTTGACATTCCAACCACCTGAAGAAGTCTGAAGTGTACAACGGTCAAAACGTTGTAATAAATATGGCGACAAAGATGACGACAATAGTCCGAATAATGTAAATAATGTATATAATACCTCATCTCAGAAATATAGACAGATGTTTTGTCTCCTTGAATCCTGTCCTTTTATTGTCCTCTCTCCTTGATAGTGTTTTTTCTCACATTCTTACCCTCTCAGTAATCCCTTGCATCTTAGTGTCTTCATTACCTTGATTGGGTTTTGATTATTTTTTATTGCTTATCGGCCCTTTATAGGTTATTTAAAGATGAAATATACTTTTTAGTTTGTAAGGATAATTCTTATTTTCTGCTAGGGAATATTTCATTAACAATTTTTTGAGAATAACAATGATTCATCCTACTGTTTAATCCATAGATAGGGGGAGTTGATGGATACCTTTCCCAAGTACCTTTGTACTTAAGTGAATGTGACGAACCCAACTGGAATTTGAACTCTGCTTTTTGATTTTTCATTCTGAGATGCTATCCATTACACCACCCATATATCCTGTCTTGGGGTAAAATAATTAAAAAATATTACTATTAGACATTTTATCATCCCTGTGTGCTCTATTTTTGTGACCTTGTCTTAAATACATTGGTTGGATATCTAGGGCTTGTCTTTGTAGTCAGTTAATCTAGTATACCATTAATGTTTGGCATATTTTTCACCCCAAGCAAGGCAATAAAGCCACTAAGATGCACATGGTTTCAGGGAGTGAAAGCAAATGAGAGGACTTTAGTGAGGACAAAGGAAAATAAAAGAACAGGATTCAAAAGATGGCAATTGTCATTGCATTTAAAATTTTTAAGATTGTAGTTGGCAGGGAAGCAAGAAACAGGGAGGGAGTTCCACAGGCAAGAAGTGTGAGGTGATAAAATAAACAGAATAGGAGAGATGATTGCATCTAGCTGGCTCAACAGTAAAACAGAGACCTAGTTACCAATCATGCTTAAATTCAAGCAGTTGAAGCACTAAGAAAACAGCCCATGAGAACAATTGCCATGGAAATATTTGTAGAAAAAGCAGAGGGAAGCCACATCATGTCAGTGAGAAAGTGACTGAAGTTGTGATACCAGGTCAGGATCAATAATATTACATACTCTTCTTTGGATTTTGTCAAGAATATCAAGATATATAGTACAAGCACCAGACCAGATATGGCAGTAATATTCATGGTATGGATAAACAGTAGATTTATAAATGTGCAAGATGAATTCTAACGAGAAGAATTGTCTGGCATGACACAGTAAACAGAGTTTCACAGCAGTAGATTGAGCAATTGGTTCAGTATAATTGTTCCACTTCATGTAGGGTACTCCATTATTGTGGCCTTTTACCAGGCTAGGTTTGGTCTTGTAAATAAATATCCCCTTTTGGCACTTCTAACAAATAAGAAAAGGGACGAAATCATTTGTCCGTTGTTTCATCCACTCTTGCCATTTTCTCTTTTTGTTGGAATCTTTTCTCTGCACATTAAGCATCATTTAAACAGACATCTTTTACAATTGAACAATTCTCATCACTCTCAGCCATTGTTGTTTTTTTTCTTCTTCTCTTTTAACATCGTCTCAAAATGCTCTCTCTTCCTATATCAGACTAAATAACTTTTGCTATCTCTCTCTCTCCCCCATGTTTCTCTCACTGTTCTGTTTCCCTGGATACGTGTTGCCTCTGACGTCACTTCACCCACTATGGGTGGGGAGAGAAATCAATCAAAACACCATTAATGATTATTGTGAACTAAATCCTGCCACACACCTGCTGCCCCACCGTCCTTAATTCAACTCACCACCCCCACCTGCCATCACATCTTGTACCTGATCTCTCCCCACATTTCTTGCTTCAACCATACTTTTTTTTTTTTTCTGAGTTGCCAATCGCTAAAAGTATTTGCTCCCTAGACATACATGTTTTCCACTGTTTTCATGTAAGTAGAGACTTGCATTATCTTTCCAGTGCATGTCTGCACATGTAAGTGTATGGTAACGCTTGGGTGAGCACACTGCAGATAGTGTCTCACATTCACAAGAACCTGAGATACTTAACTTCCTTCAATGTATATATGTGTGTTTGTGTCTAGGGGGTGAGGGGCTAGTGGTTTGTGAGTGAATGGCATCAATGTGCACTTGTTCACCCATTACTTCTAAAAATGACAAATAGCTCAGTAGCAAAAGAATAAACTTGACTTAGCAACTTTGTTGATTCCCAAACTGCATGAATTTAAATGTGCTACTAGGTTGGCATTTCAGTCCCACCCTTTCATTGTTGAAATGGTTAAATGTAGCCATCTCTTCTACTCCAATAGCTTTGTCTCACACTTCCCGTCTGTGAAACTCCCTTCCTATTACTTGCTTCCCTGATAGCTATAATCTCTAAATATTCAAATGCACTCCCACCTTGCTTGGAGTAAAATGCTTGAAAAAAAAAAAAAAAAAAAAAAAAAAAAAACTCACAAAATTTCCAACAATCAAAAACTTTTGATGCAAAATTTTAAAAAAAGTATTAAAAAGACGAGATGGAAAAATATTTCAGTTTCATATTTACTTAATATTCTAAGTTCATATTTATATAAACTGGTATAATACACATAAAAAATTATTTTTTTTTAATCATTTCATCCCAAGCAAGGCAATAAAGGCACTAAGAATGAGAGATAGAGAATATCAGAAAAAAATACTATTAAGGAAAGAGGACAACAAAAGAACAGGAATTTAAGAAAACAGTTATGTGTCATGTGTGATACTCACTTAGGCGATCATGTATCTTTTGATACATGACTGACGAGGCAAATTTTTTTCCCACAGTAGGTTGCCATTTCTTTCTGTGGTAGACCAGTTGCCATCCAAGGCTACAGAACCTGGTCTGTCCTGCTATTTACCCATAGCTGGGAGTATTAGCATATAAGTGAATGTAATGGATTTGAGTGGAATTCGAACTCGGCTCTCTGATTCCTCAGTCTGAGCTGCTATCCATTTCTTCACCATGTATTGCATTTAAATCTTTGAAGATCAAAGCTGACTGAGAAGCAAGAAGCTGGAAGAGACTTCAAATGAGAAGTACAGTGCAAGAAACTGTTAACATAGAACTTACGGTTGGATCTTACCATTCCTCCCTAAAATGATGAAAAACCTTGCTGTCAATCTATTCAGTCAGTTAAATGCCACACATGATACACGCTTGAGTGATATTTCGATACATGACTGATGAGGCAGAAGATTTTTACCACTTTTTCTTTCTGCGGTAAACTTGTTGCCAACCAAGGCTAAAGAACCCAGTCTGTCTTGCTATTCAACCCATAGCTGGGAGGAGAAGAGATGGATTCATACCTTTCCCCAAGGGTATTTGTACATAAGTGAATATAACAAACTCAACTGGGATTTGAACTCGGATCCCAGTTCTTATTATGAGTTGATA